>OY740774.1:67336487-67936487 GCA_963513935.1 Aphrophora alni | reverse complement strand
AGCTATCGATCTTAATTTTATTGGTAATAGGACAGTTAAGCTTGACCCCGCCTTATTGTGTAAAAGACACAACACTTCACTTATCCCTTTATATATAAGGGATCTATATACTTTACTGTTGGCGGAAATCAATTATAAACAATATACAAGTAGCCTACAACTTAAGAAATTACCAAACCAAAAATGTTTATAAGAATAATTAACCTTGAAAACTTTAGCCATAATTTTCAGGCAATCGCCAGATAGACTAACAACTGTAATACAACATCGCCAGATTATTTCTATCTGGAAATAAGAAGTGCTATATATATGTTTAACAACTAAAACTAAAAATATACTGTGATCGCATATGTTTTATGTATAGAATAAAATACTTTAGCAAAACGCCAATATGGCTTATTTATTTGAGACCAATAAATTTATTATTTCACAATGATGTTACATTTAACTTGGCAACGTTAATCAAGTTGAGTTTTTATTGTGTCTTTTCATAGCATTTATTATTGTTTTTTGTGCAAGATCATTTTTAGTTTTTCACTTTTTTGGTAATTAATTAATGACCACCACTAATTGTATTTAGATTTTACAAAACTATTTAGACCAACAACTTTGCAATACATATAATTTGCTGAGAACATGTTACAAGTTTTGGTAAATATGTAGTGTTCCTGTTGTTGTGATTTAATAGCAAAATTTATGTAATTTGTGTTCTACCTACCTCCTTTTGCAACAATTAGATCATCCTTTATTATTCAATTCACTTTTGATTTACCAAAGTCCATTATTTCTGTCGAACGCAAGATATTTAAAAGGACAATATCATGGGATTTTGAGGTTAGATCAGGATATTGATGTTACTACTTATGACAACTTGTGAATCTATTGTATGTCTCATCCCTCGATATTTAAGTTCATCCGCATAAGTTGGTCTGTTTAGAGATTTGTGAAACTACCTAACCAGACCTAGTTAAAGAACTACAGGTCTAGGAAGGTCAATATTTATCCTTTACTAGGTCTGGCAAAGTAAACAATTACCAATGATATATATATATTCACCTTCAGAAACCTAGTTTTCATGATTCTTAAATCATATAGCTTAATAATATTAACCTGTGAAATGTATTGTAATGCACATTCACCCTATAAAGTCATTTCACTATGCATAATCTATGAAACCTAGAGGCATAAAGCAATTACGTTCTTTAGAGTCATGAAATCTCGAATGTTGCTTATTTTTAAGTGAAATAATGTATTGTGAAACATTAAAAGTGTACCGTAGGGCGTAATAAAGGATTATCTAACTGTTCCAACAAAAGGTGTGTAGAATATGAATTGCATAAATTTTGCTAGTAAACCATAAGGACAGTAAGACTACATACTTAACCAAATTTGATCAATATGGATTTTACACATTTTGTTGAAAAAATAGTCCTGTTATGAACTTATCAGAAGATTTGTAGGTTTAGCCTAAGTTATCAATATTAGAATTCCACATTAAAATAATAGGCCTATAGGACTGGGTAAAAGAATTTATTAGATTATTGTAATTAAGGTTATGCCAGCTGTTATTTGAAAATGTAAGCCTGGCAGTTAGATAACCTTAAATATCACCTTAACACAGACACACTTTACTATTGACAACAGCTAAAGAAAGTATTCACAAAGTACACTAATTTATTTATTTTCATGATCTTGTATCAATGAAATCTGCGTTCATAAACACCATACTAAATTCAATAACAAACATTAACCAAAACAGTAAAACAGATGGAGTAGAACGATTTTGTCTTCTCTTAACATTTTCTAAATTTTGCTTGATTATTTTGGTCACAGGGGCGTACTTGCATTGCACAGGTTCAATTATTAACTTTCATGTCTTGGCATTTGTCAAAATCATAGTACAGTATATACATGTATGACAGAAGTAGTTAAATTGTACTGGAAGCAACCACATAATTCGACCTATGTAATTTAATATATAAATATATTCGTAATATATCAATTGTTAGAATCTACCTCCGGAAGCAGTTATTAAGGATTCACATAGATGGAAGATGGAAGCAGTATTTATTAAAATTTACAGATGAACAAATGAAGAGTATAAATACATTTTATGGAATATAAACATCATACAGTGCATTCTAGAAATATATTCCAATGGGAATAAACCCGTAAAAATAAATTTAATAGGATATATTCCACTTCTAAAGTGGAAGCAATAACTCATAAATTTTTAATGTGAAGCACTTACTAATAAATAATATAAATATATATATATATATATATATATATATATATATATATATATATTATATATAATATTATATTATGCTGTAGTTGTTTTATTGTGATTTTGACTATATATAGGGCAATAAGGAACAATAAAGTAAATAAATTGACCCATGTTGGAACATTATCCATAATTTAATATTTGAATATATTGTTATTTTCATGTGAGAAAAATTAAATTAATAAAAAATATATGATTCTCAAGAAAATCAATGCTGAAAAATAAATTAATACATCATAGGTGTATTTTTGGAAGATTGGAGAGCAACAAGTACCTATGTAGAAACCAAATTTGAATTATGTATTGTAACACATAATATTATGTGTATCACAAAATCAAATAATAAATATACACTCCCATTTTATGTATTTTAACTTTTTTTAAAATTAATAATTGTTTATATTGTACATTTTACCAATGAAAACAAAATTACAATAAGTTTTCATTAAAGTATTTTTTATTTTATTTATTAAAAATTTTTTTTTTTTTAATTTTAAGAATTCTTCACATTCTTTTAATTTGAAAATAATTGTTTTCAAACTTTCCTTGTTGGTTTAACCCTGGTCCTTTTAAAATCCAAATTTCATATTTATACCATTCCTAGAACTCTCTTATACTTTTAATTATCGAGTGAATCATGACTAATGAGCTTTATTACAATCACTCTCTTTTGAATAAACAAAAAATTCATATTTTACCTGTGGGGTATGTTTTTTCCTCCTCGCTCTAGGAAGTCCTCCTAAGGCATGTTCTGCAGTATGTGTAAGGAAATTGTCTTTCTTCACAGTGCGGAAAGGGCATTTTGGGCAGTCAAACATGAAGCCTTCATTCATACCTAGGAAACCATATAGCACAATTTGAAAATCAATTATACAAAACAGTTCTTGTCCAAAAGATAAAACATAATTCTTTCTTGACATACATACATAAAACATAATATCTATTACAACATTGAAACAAAAAAGTTACATCCTCATGAGTGCAGGGTCTACTAACACTGGATACTAGAATTACAAGGTTTCCCGCACAATTTTTCTGATATTTCCTAGTCATTTGACCAGTGATTCTTCGCTATGTCTGTCTATAGTAGTCTTTTCTAATCTATCCACTTCCACCCAAAACATACTACAATCAAATCATACAAAAGTATGATTTGATCATGTTAGACTGTTATGGTTTTAAATTTGATCATTTTTATACCCACAATATTAAATTTTAGGGTGTACCCAAGGGTCACCCCCAAAATTAAATATGTTCACTTAGGCATATATTATGATTATTTATTCACATTTATTGAGGGTTTACAAAGATATAGGGTTAACTGTAGACACTATTTTTGGGTTTAATGAATATGTAGTTTATAATCTTCACTTAGACCTCTTTGTCAGTATGAGCTATTTTTGGATTTACAGGATATACAGGGGTCATTTAACTTCATTTAAATACATTAACTTTTATTGGATATACAGGTTATAAAGCTTCCCATGTAACTTAATTTAGATACATTTTACATTTGTTGGAGATTTACAGAATATACAGGCTATAAGCGATTTACCTTTATTTAGGCCCATTTTATTGTAGAAACAATTTTTTTCATTTATAGAATATAAAGGTTATTTAACTTCATTTATCCACTTTTCTATTTTTATTTTTCGAGTTTACACTGAAATTAATTTTGGTTATTTTGGACGCTCTTTCAAATTTAGAGTTATAAAGAATAATGTGGATAACATTATGACTATTGTTCAAGTGTACAGAGATATAAACCATAATATGGATACAAATTTTTACTCTAGTTAAAGTCTATGGTATTTGTTAGAACACTTTATAGTATAAGAAAGTGTACTTTCGTCCAAACATTTTTCACAATTTTAATTCTTAATCTACACTCTCATCTTAATTGTGTACTTTTACATTAGTATATTTCGAAGTTTTTGGGTTTACCCCCGATATTTAGATTTGTTTACTTTGGGCACTCTTCTATCAAGTGCACAGTTATAAACCATAATATGGCTACAAATATTAACTCTTTTTCAGAACACTTATAAATTTTATGATTAAACGTGTAAATATGTACACTTAGGCACATTACTTGAAGGTGTACAGAAGATACAAGGTTAACTGTAGAAGCTATATTTATCCACAATTTTAATTCTTCAACGAAGCCAGAGCCGAGTTGTAGTTGTTACAACACTTTTATAAGAGTAGAAATGTACCTTTTAACTTAATTTTATCGGTATTCTTTCCATAATATACTCTTATTATAATGTACAACTTTAGATTAAAATTGATTTTGTTTTGTATCTACATTTGGAAAGTCTTTTAAAATTTTTTACTTAGACTTTAAGCTTTAATAACTATAAAAATTTTCAAAGCTTGACTTTTATTTACCTGTATACTACAGAATAATATTCAACTATTAAACGTGTATTTATGGTAAGTTTTAATAATTCTAAGGATTTTCAAAGTTCAACTTTTATTTAATAGTATAATACAGAATATAATGTAATATACTGACTTATCTTGCAAGTATTTAGGCTCTCTTACATGTTACATACTTTTAAGCTTTATCTAAGCATTTATAACTGAACATAGACATATATACTCATATAATACCAAATAGAGTGCATATTATGTTTAATATTAAGAAAAGCGTTTGGGTTTTTGACTATTTTAAAACATCTCTCAGGTATTATTTTCATGATTTCATAAACGAACAGTTTTAATTTGTCTTGTTTTTGAAAATAGTCTAACCGTTTCTTCCAAAATTTCATTTTTTAATAAATCAGGTCTGGTAATTATGATTTTTTGAAACCTGTCTTAATATAACCTTTGTTGATACCCAATCTAGCTTTTTACTGGCACAGTTTCTAGTTTAGAGTTGGAATTTATAAACTAGTTTAGAGTTTAGAAACTGTAAATTTCTACAGTTTATTATTACATGTATTTTGTTCAAGTGTACAACAGTTTAAAAGTAAAGTGAAAATTTCTACAGTTCATCTTGATATATGTTTTCTTCAAGTGTACAACAGTTTAAAAGTAATGTGAAAATTTGTACAGTTTACCATGTTAGTGTTTTATTCAAGTGTACAACAGTTTAAAAGTAAAGTAAAAATTTCTACAGTTTATCATGACACGTATCTTGTTCAAGTGTACAATACACCCTTTGAGGACCAGTCAAAAAATTTAGTGGTTGACAAAAGTGCAACATACTTAAAAGCTACTATGTACCAAAACTACACAGAACTACATAATATGTTTTTGCCAACGTTTGGGAGAATATTTATAACTTAGGTTAAAAATAGTATATTTCATCACTAGGACCAAACGTGAAGCTTTTCAATACAAGCTCAAGTTTAACGGTCGAGGCTGGAAAATGAGCGAGGATCGAAAAGCTTCTTTTGGACTAAGTGATAAACTATATTTTTCGTTATACTGCAAATAATATAAGAAAACAATTTCACATTTAAACGCTAGCCTCAACTTACCAGGATGTTTATTTTTCAAGTGAGTTTTGTATGTAGTTGATTGTATACAAGCATATTCACAATGAGGGCATCTGTATGGAAATGTACCAGAATGTCGCATCTTATGTCTACGTAGAGAATTATGATCTGATGTTGTATACTCACACTCTTCACAACTAAAAGGTTTTTCTCCTGTATACAAAATTAAGAGAAAATAGAAAGTTGACATAAACTGTCTACAGCTATACTATAATGGTCAAGTAACTTAATGTTAGTTAATTTCAACATTATTTATTTATTAATTTAAAGAGATTAATTTTAGATGCAAGAATAACACAATTTCTAAGATTAAAAGTGGGTAGAAATTTAAATTGGGTGAAATGTAACGGTACTAAATTTCAATAAAGGACATCTGAAGATTATATGAATGAACATCCATACATTAAGTCCTTAACCCAAATTGTATTCTTATAATAATAAATTTCCCAAATATATGTAAATATTCATTTGCATAAAAAAAATTAAGCCCAATTAAACTCAGCAAATAGGAAATAATTATGCAAATAAGATAAATAAATGTTAGTTATGTTTTTGGTTTGGGGGAATTGCTTTAAAATTGGGAAAAAAACCGGTACTAACCTGAAATCCTGAGATAGGAATAGTGCAATTATAAAACAAGTTTAAAATTTCTTATGTATATAGTAATGAATGAACTTCAATAATGACCATAATATAGACTGAATAATTAATTTTTATGAAATATGAACAAATAATGTGCATAATTGAACTCAATTAATAATGAACTATTGATTAAAATACCTTGTAAACAATTTTTTAGGTTGATTTTGTTATTTAAATTTTTATATTTTTCACAATAATTCTTATTATTGTTTAATATCAATAATAAACCCAAAGTTATTTTTTGTTTTTTATGTAATTGGTTTGTTTATTTGTTTAGATTAGATTCAATTTTTGACTCTCATTACTATTTTGTCTTATACATTTCAAAATGAATGTCTAACTGTTGGAGCAAATAATCAACATGTAAAGTTATATTACAAAATAGCGTTTCATTAAAAAATAACATGGGGGATAATCACTAACTCTAATAATATATAACAGAGATCCATGGTAGAGATGAGACTACAAATAATTACATATTACTAGATATTAATGATATTATAACTTCACATATTATTTATTGATGTTTTAATTATGAAATAAAAACAATACTGTTATTTTTTCCAACTAATAATATAAAATCCTACATACCAGTGTGTTGCCTTATATGCATTCGTAAAGAGCTTCTTGAAGATGCAGCATGTCCGCAGAATGAGCAAAGGAAACGTCTGAGTTTATTGTGTACATTTTCAATATGATGACGTAAAATCCTTCCATCTGCAAAACTTCGATTACAAACTTTACATGGATAATGGCGTCTAAGAGGCCCATTTGTTTCTACACCATCATCAGTTGCTTTAACTCTTGCACGATGAATAACCTATATAAATCATAATCATGTTGAATTATACAATTGTATAAACACATCGCATTATTAATAAGTGACACAAAATAAAAATATTAATTTTGTAAATAAAAACAGTTCCATTTTTACCATTTTATTTAATATAAAACATGAAATCTAGATTTCCATGTTAAATCACCAAACCTTCGACAATGTTGACAGGTAAATGTAAGGTCATGTGTTTTAAATAAAATAAAATTGTAAAAAGTATAATTGAAAAAATATTCTAAAACAAATTAATCATTAAGGTCAAATAAAGGTAAAATATTAATTAAAATTATTTTAAGGAGGGGAGATAAATTATGTAATAAAGCAGATAAATAATTAAAATAAAGTAACAATAAAATATGGTTAGAAACAAAATAAAAAATTTAATTTAAGTAAGAGTTTAATAGAGCACATAACCTATTAGATTAGATTTTGTATGGACAGGAGACATAGGATTACCTTGGAAAGTGGTGCTTGGTATTACCTAATAGTATACAAGTAAGAAAACACACAAAAAAACACTAAAGTTCTGAAATATTTTGTAAACACTGTCCACTTTCTCAATCAGTAGAGTAAAATAAGAAGACTGAATTGTTTTAATCTTGGATGGATCTGTGCTGAGTGTTGAACCACAGATGATTTCATATTTAAGCCTGTAGGACGACAGCAGTCATCCTATGAATACTCACATCGACAGCAGGCATCCTATGAATACTAAACGAGCCATTCCCTAGAGCCAGACAATCAGAGTCAAAAGGATTTGTTCCGAGGAGAGTGAACTATATGAATTTAACAAAAAAAATGACATCTGCATTTGTAAAAAGGGGTTATCCTGAGAAACTGATTAAGAATCAGATTAATTTGGCACAAAACACAGATATCATACCCAAGAACAAAAAAGATAATTTGTCTATTATGTCTCTGGTCACCGATTATCACCCAGGCCTACAGAGATTAAAAAACATACTGAAGGAAGGCTACAAAATTCTACAAGTTTCCAACCATACCAAGAATCTTCTCACAGAACCTCCCAGAGTCTCGTTTAAACAGCCCACAAGCTTCTAGTTCACCCCAAGCTTCCGGATCACACACACTTAAAAAACCTAACCTTCTGTACGGTATATCATGTATATGAAGAAACCAACTGTACAACATGTAGCAATACATAACGTTGTCACCTTTGATAAATGCTTCACAACAAAAATCATAAAATCACTCCCTTCAGGTTGTGTAACTCCTCAGAACAAAGAAGATGGGAACTGTCTCATCAATGCATCACAAAATTTAGAAAACCCCCTAACCTTAATCTTAATCTTAGATGAATCATCCTTTATCCTTTTCCCAACAGGTTATATATATACAGTAAAACCTGTAAGTCGGACCAGCTGGGACCGCGGCCGATCCGACATAACGAAAATCCGTGTTAACCGGAGAAAGAGCAGAAAACACAAAAAAATGAAAATATACATACTGTACTTACAATAATTTCCTTTATTACGAAGAAAAACACTTTTAAAATATTTACTCATCACAATAAAACAACAAACACATCTGTGGACTGTATATCTACTTTTTGGAGAATAAGCTTGTAAATTTCTGTTGCGTCAGGTTTGAGTAACGTTTACATGCCGAACGGTCGCGCAAATGTTTCAACATGAGAAGCTCGGCCGGTGTAGTCTCGTTCTGATGTTCAAAATACACCATCAATTAATTCATCCAAGTGAGATGTGGGGCAACGGGCAAAGCGCGCCAATCACCTGGGTGACAATGACTCAACACGCAGGCATGCAGTGCTACAGTTAGGCATCAGATGTACAGTCACAGCAAACAAACTCGGTTGCGTGAACTCAGCGGAAACACAATCACCGTGCAATATGCTACGATTATCGCTCATATAAAACAATATTTTATATTAATTTGTATTTATGTTTATTTATTGCAAACCGGTGCGGGTTACCCGGAGATCTGACATAAAGGGGGCTGACTTAACGAGGTTGTATTATTGTATATATATATATATATATATATAAAAAATCTGTGGTTTAACACTCAGCACAGATCCATCCCAGATTAAAACAGTTCAGTCTTCTTTTTATACTCTACTGATTGAGAAAGTGAACAGTGTTTATGAATGTTTTTGTGTGTGTTTTCTTACTTGTATATTATTAGGTAATACCAAGGACCAATACTTTCCAAGGTAAGCATGTCTCCTGCCCATATAAAATCTAATCACACACACACACACACACACACACACACACACACACACATATATATATATATATATATATATATATACTGTATATATATATTTATAATGTGTGAAAGAAACACAACATTTCTTTAAGATACTTTAAATGCCTTTAGATACGCTACATTTAATTGTTCTCAAATAATCGTTAATAAAAGGAAAAATGAGAAAACTCTATTATGAATGGTCTTGAATAAATAGTATTTAAAATCTTGAAACACTTACAAAACGCTCACAAAGATAGAGACTCGAGGCTGAGCAATCACTATTAAAAATAGTGAAAATCAATAGCCAGAAATTTGTTAATATTTTTTAGATTTTAGTACATTAGTGTAAAAATATTAAATTGTACTCTGCTAAATTTGATATACATATAAAAGTTTATAATTTTTCTTTAAAATGTTAATTACAGATTTTAGGTTATCTACTGCATGCACACTCTTCTTATAAAATACAGTACTTAAAATCAGCCCACTGTCTGTTGACTCACTTTGTGATTCCTAAGCTGTTTTGTAGTTTTAAAACCTTTCCCACAAAGATCACACAGGAAAGGTCTTTCTTCCCCGTGGATTTTGCAATGTTGATTCATTAATTTGCTATGACTAAACAAACAAACAAAAATAACTACATTTCGTAATGTTACAGATGCAATAAAAATATTAAGGACATAAAGAATAAATTGTATTTATTTAATAAATTCAAACAAAATTATATACACCCTAAAGAATTACTACTTTTAGTATAATTTTATTCCATTTACAGTTTTGTTTTTTCATTATCAAGTTTTGGAGTAGTAATTACATCTTGAAAATCTAATTGTGAGAGCGCATAGTTAGTTTCTGAGATGGAGTAACAAGGCATCAAGGGAAATAACAAAGATAAAGTTAAATGACAGATAATAGTATCAAAAGTCATTATGTAAGTTATGAAAAAAATATTTAAAAAATTAAGGAAAAATAGTAATGTTCATATTTTCTAAAAATAAATAATTTTTAATTCTAGATAAGCATTTTATTGTTATTACTCAGTCTTGACTATGTAATCATTTATAATATAGTCTAATTTGACACAAACAAAACGGTATGTTAGCAAGTTGATGTGAGCCAATACCAGAAATAACTAAATACTTCTGATCCTTTGTCACCAATACCTCCGATTCCCAATACCAATACTAATGATGGGGGTAGGGTTGTATGGAAAACCAATGTAGAGGATGGGTAGAAAGAGGAGAAGAAACTATGAATGATTTCTGATACCGATTCCGATACTAGAAGGAGAAGGGATTCAGAAAATCAGTATGAAGAGGGTGGGGTGGGGGTTGAACTAGCAACGAATAATGGGTAATAAAATTGTTTCCTTCCTTTGCATTGACAATTATCATATATAGATATATATATATATATATATATATATATATATATATATATATATATATATAACAGCTGCCATTTTTTAATGAATAACCATTTTGAAGTGCGGTTTGCTGCATTTATCAACCTATGCTTACATTTAAGATTCTGTACTGACTCCTCGTGGGCTGTCCCCCATTGGAGGTGAAGAGTCAGTAAGAGCCTTAGGATATGGTTGTTTAGCTACCAAATTGATGAAGAGTTTTACTCTTCTTGCCAAATTAATGTAAAAGATATTAAGTTGACACCAGACTTTTCAGCACACCTATAGGCCTATATAATGTCAAAATTGATGAAGAATAAAATAAAATTTATTTTTTATGTTGGATTTTGAATTTTTTCTATCCAGGAATGAGCAATTAACAGTAATAATGAAACAGATGCAATTCAATGCAAATGCAAACATAACAGTAATGAATACTGTAGTTACTTTATAAAAACATAAATAATATGATATTACGCATGTTTAATTAATACAAATTATATATTAATTAAATACTATATTATCTTGATACTGTGCTTATATTTAAAGTAATTATTTATATTATTGTTAAAGATAGTGAGATCTAATAACAATTTACTTTAATATGAAACTAAACACAATTAATAATAATATTCATATGTACACAAGATTTGGTTGTTGATATAAACATGATTGTAGAAAATAACTATTCATTAATAAATAATCAATCTTAGATCCTCATTCTCAGACAGTTATGAGAATTTAGTGAGAGACAATTGGTTGTGAAACAATATCTTAACGCAGGATAGTACTCAGTAGGCGGGCGAGAATGTTCCGCCAACTCGGCTACCTTTTACTCTACTATGCAGCACAAGCTCTACCCTCCCTCAATTTTCTTATTTTTCCATTCACCCCCTTCTATGCTAAACAGGTTAAAGAGTAGGGGTGGGGGGTTTGGAGACATCAATGAACTGTTTTTTTTTTTTACGAGAAGTGTACACAGTTCATCAATTAAAACAAAGAAATTAGTCATAGTTATTTTTATTTTCATGGTATAATAACAATAACTCAGTGTAATTCATGTATTACAAAAACAAAACAAAATCCAAGTATTGATTATTGTATCAAATGGTCATTTTAATTATGAAAAAAAAAAAAGTATAATTGATCATCTTTATTTATAAATTCAAGAGTTTCACACAAATTAATTGAAAAATCTGCTAGGAAATCATAATGTTTAACTAAAATAAAAATTATCTGTGATATTAAATTTCAATATATTTCATGAAGTTTTATAGTTCAAGCCTTGATTATTCAGTAGTATGTGTCATTTCAACAGTAAAATGTTACACTGTAATGTTACACATAATGATAAGAAAGATCCAGAAGGTTTATGGTCTGGCTTGTTTATTGTTTCTATGAATGAGGCATCAAAGTCAAAACTTCATTTCTTTTATCACATTATTTTATCTCTTTCTTTTGTTAGCTTCACAGAACTGAAGCAAAACTTCATTTGAAAGATAAATGTTTTGAGAATGAATTCTTGTTGTGTTTTTTTAAAACTGGGCCTTGGTGTGAGTGCCAAAAATGGGGATTTTTTTAGATTGCAGATTAAACTTACTGAACATTTAAATGAATTTACAAAGCAATAACCACTTTAAAAATGTGTCAGATTTAGGTTGAGTGATGATGTTTCCTATTATTACTATGTACAAAGCTAAGATTTCTAGAACTATTATTGTTGTAATAATCAAAGGCCATGCGTGTGAGCAAAGCAGCTCATGATTCATTTTGTTTCAATCTACTGTACTTCGGCAATCTTCGGGTATCTCAGTTAAGGATAAGATTTTTTTTTTGTCATACGCATCCACCTCTTACATATGGAAAGTGTTTATTGCTGTGTATACGTGTGTTTATTTATTCTAATAAAAGTAAAAACAAATAAGTAAGGTAAGTTGTTAATTAAATATTTTAGTCCATTTTAAGGGTCTGTTGGCAAAAACGGAGGACCCTTATAATTTCTTGTACTGTATTCGATTATTAATATATTAAATTAAAAGTATTAAATTATTCGAATAGTTCACTTTAATTCAAATATTTAAAATGCATTCAGAGTTTTAAATAATTTTGAATTAATACTTTTTAGTTCTAATCGAACCATCTATCAATGAATACTGAATATTTATGTGTAAAATTTCTATCAGAATATGTTTAACTAATAAATTTTAAACAACAGTTTGAATAATTAGTTGTTAGGTACCCCAAGATCGTGGGAACTAGTAAAGCAGTTCTATTCTCCGTAAACGTACTATTAAAACTGAAACCAAGAGAGAAGCTTTTAGGTATTTAAATATTATGACATTCCCAAGTAATACATTTTAGAGGTAATAGTATGCTGTAGATTTAAGAGTGAAACAACTCTCAATGGTGAGTTATTGTTTATAATCACTAGACAAGGAAAACATGTGACTTCAGATGTGATAATCATAGATGGAGCATCTACAGAAGGCTCCCAGCACAGGCTGGAATACTGTTATTTAATAGACTTCCAGAGTCTTTAAAGCAAATATTTAATGTTAAAAGTTTTAAATCAGGGTTGAAATATTTTTTGCTCCGGAGGGGTGTGTACTCGGTGGATGAGTTTATGTCATTGCCTTAATTATGAGTTTTATTCTTTCATGTGTGTTATTCTCTATTATTGTATCATGTGTTTGATTGTAATTTTTATTATAAATGATTTTAAATGTTTTCTATTATAATTGTTGTGGCTTTATAAACTATTTGTGGTATAGGTATGTTTTTATATTTACTTTTTATAGTGTATGCTTATCTCTTAGTGCCTCTATATTCTGTACTATTATATTCTATATTATTATCTACTGTAAATCTATATTGACTTGACCTATACAAAATGTAAAAATCTGTCGAAAAGATAAATAAATTGAATTGAATTGAAATGCAATCCAATGTGACTTCTTTGGTTTTTAGAATAGGTTGAATGTTATAACGAGTTGTTAATGAACAATCCACAACTCTTTTGGCGCCAGATATAGGAACTTGAGGTAATCTAGTATCTGGAACATGACACTTTCAACGAGGAATACATAGTTGCCCCACACAAGCTTCAGAAATAAATTAAAGCTGGGACCCCAGATCCATTTAGCCACGAACAACTTGATAATGCCCCGTTGAGCCTTAAATTAATATTTTAGCAGTTCCCAACGGTGGTTATGTGTGCGTTGTTATATGTATGATAAGGTAACCCACATTTGCGATATTGTGAATTTGATTTGCAATTATCGAGCATGTGTAAACCAGACAAACAATTAAAACAAGATCATTTTGATGTAGTCCATTCTTTCCATTTCAAAGATGAAAGGTAAGACAATTTAGAATGCTTGTAAATTCTGTGATATTCTGAAGAAAAAACAAAATGAAATTGTGAAGTGTTTGCCACAAAAGGTGGAATACCTGAACTATACGCTTAAAAGGTGGCCTAGGAGCTGGTTTAATAAAAACCCTATTGGTAGTCATTTTGTTTGGTAGGTTGAGTCAAACTACTTGTCCTCTCTGTGTCAAGTGCTTTACAATGAATGTGTAAAAGTTAGGTAAATTGGGTAAGAGAAGGAAAGTCAGTGTTTGTCATTTTATCTTCAAATAACTGTTGACTGTGTTTATCAACCTTTCTGACAAATTGAAGAAAAATAATAAACCGACCTAAATCAATTGGTAGTTCTAGATACTTAATTAGAAGTAAATTTTCAATAAGCGTGTCCAACAAGTTTCCCCAATCGTTTTAGAGACTCAGAAGTGGGAGGTTGAATATTCATAATTTCGTATATATGTACTGTGTAGCTAATAACCTTTTGTTTTCATAGCATGAATTCATTTTGTCCAAATTATATTATAATTTTAATTAGGCTGTGACTTCACCTTTGGTTGAAGATAACAAATATTGAAATTTCTGTATATGAGTTAATAAAAGGTTTGAGTAAATTAATGAGGTACTGTAAGTAAATTTTTTAAATTAGACCAATCTTTGACGACACCTTCATAAGATAGTAGATTGATTTTGGACAATGTAACCTGAGGTCTAACTTCTTGAGACACAGATATGTTAGACTTTACTATCTTCTTTTTTTTTAGTTAAGACAAAAAAGTACTCTTCATCCACTGATGAAGGAATTTAAGATCTTTAATATTGATTTCTGTTCTTAACAAAGTTGTAAATTTTAAAATCTCACAATGATATTTATTAAAACAATCGTTAGGTTTCATCTTCAACATATATTTTAAATTATATACTAATTATATTTTTTAATCAGTAGAGTAGGGTTCAATCTCCAAAATCATTGAAGACAATGTATTTATTTTTATAACCGTATCATTCCGTTTTAATTGTAAAACTCGCAATTGAGATTGTATTTTGACTTTCCTTCATTCTGGAACCATTGATGAAAAATAAATAAAGTTGACATATTAAACAATAATTCCAACTAGGCCTACAACTAAGTAAATAAGAAAATCCCTTGTAAGTCGAATTATTATAGTAGCCAAATTCAATGGTTTGTTCAGATTAAACAAATTAGTTGTACAAGTATTGTGCTATCAATGTTGAATTGTTGAATTGTAAGTCCCAAAAAATGGTAGCATGACTTTTCCAGCTTTTGGTTGGGTTTTGAATTTTTTTCCTTACAGGAGAAGACACATGTTTCCACTCCATGCTTTGGCGCTTAGACTTGGGCTCAAAGTGATATATCAAGTTTCATCACAAGTGACAATTCTTTCCAAAAAAGCTTCTTCTTCTTCCTGATAACGTCTTTTCAGTTCCTGGCAGATTTGAAGCCTGACATTTTTGTGGTTGTCTGTCAACAGTTTTGGAAGCCAACTTGCGCATGTTTTGTGGTATTTCAACTTGTCATAAATGATTGAGTGGGTGGTGCCTACACTTGTATGACAAGTTTCAGCTATTTGAACCACTATAATTCTTCCGTCTTCCTGAATAAGAGTTTCTATTAGGTTTTCCATCACAGTATTTGAAATCTCAATTGGTCAGCCTGAACGTTGCACATCACATTTGTTCGCCCAAGTTTGTACCAATCTATCCACTTATAAAAGTTTGCACGGTTTATACAACTTTTCCCATATTGTCTTTTATTCTTGAATAAATTTCAATGGTTTTGTTCCTTCAGAAAACAAAAAATCTAATAACAGCTTGTTGCTCTTCCAAAGTGCAATCTTCAAGTGTACTTGCCAGGTTTCAAAACATTGAAAAAATAAATAAACGTTAAAGTATGACAAAACAGCTGTTTAGAATGTTGGCAGTGTTGACAATTCACAATATTGATAGTTATAAAATTTCCCAGGTGATTGTTTTTGAACTTGGAAAGATTTGTCTCTTTACTTATTGAACGCACCTCATATATATATATATATATATATATATATATATATATATATATATATATATATTTGTGTAAAAGATATGTTTGAAACTAATACACTAAAAACAACTAACTTGAATTTTTGATATTAATTATAACATATTGTGTAATGTTTAAACTAAAAAAAAACTGTCATTTGAAATCAAAGATGGTGGCACACTTCAATATTCTCAATGAACTAAACTTAACCCAGTATTAAAAATCTAAATTAAATATATATATATATATATATATATATATATGTTTAAAAGTAAAAAAGAAACCGAATTTTAACAACTCTGAAGACTGTTAAATAACAAGAATGTATTTGACAAGAAATCAAATCTCAATAATTAATTGGTGCAGGGTTGCTATGTGTAGGCACGACATACAAACTGAGCTCATATGAGAATTATAGCGTGGTTTATAAATATATAGTTTCAGATTAAGAAATATGGCGTGGAGGATCAAAAAAAAATGTATGAAGATTTAAAAAGAGGTGACAAACTGATAAATTTAAAAATAATTTGTGATAGGCAAAAAGGAACAGTGATTATGATTATTGAAATATAAACAACTTAAAAACGAATTTGATCTGTTACACAACACGTTGATAAACTGACTAGCAAGTCCTGGTAAAGTTTATATATCATTATCTACACAGATCCATATGTGCTTTAGCGAGTAGTTTGAAAATTACCTTTTTTTGCGGTTATCTCTGAATAATAAGGATAGGAGTTATAGGAGAAAGAAAATGGTTTTGATACATAATTATTGGTTTAAAATACGAACTATAGTACATAATATTATTTAAGTGAAAATATATCCTTATCGGAAGATATAAATGATGGTATTAACAGATGTTGCCTTCAGCCTGAGTCTATGAACAGCAAAGTTGTGAGTAATTTCTATAATATTGGGCAATGCCCCAATCTAACTCCTCACATACGGAACCAAATAGTAAAAAAGACCAAACACAATAACAGGCCCCAATTCAAGATGTCCAGTCGACGAAGCAAAAGGAAATTATAAAGGATCTAGAAATAGAAAGTTCTCCCTTTTTTTCTTAAACAGAAATTTTTTATTTCATTATAAAAACTCACCTGTTAGTTTTATAAGAGCACTGATCACAGGAAAATAAATCCATATCAATACGATGTTCCTTCCAAAGATGTATTGTCATTGAGTTCCATTTACAAGTTGTATGAGAACAATTAGGACAACTGAATGTTCCCGGTGATGTTGTTCCTGTATGACATTGACGGTGATAGTCCAGGTTAGCTTCAGTTAAAAGATGAACTCCGCATCCATCTATTCCACATCTACAAAATACTTCATTAATGTACTTCAAAAATATGTCCGGTAACATGATTTTCAATAATATTTCTAATAATAAGATCTGATCACATTTTATAGGATATACATTTTATAGGATATAACATTATAACATTTTGACCCAGTTGGGATATAAACAAATTCACAAAAAAATTAAAAGGTTCTGATAAACCAGCTTAAAAGATTGTGAAAATCAATGTTAACAAGATACCCTAAATTTTAACCTCAAAATTCGATCTATACAAAATTATTTAAACACAAGTAAATTCACTTCAGGAAATCGCATATAATAGAGTAAATTTCAAAAACAATGAATAGTTTATTAAACAAAATGTTATAAATATAAAGTGTTAAACCAAACAAAGTAAGGTTGTTTGTAAAAATAAATGTGTTTTGATAGGCAAAGTTGCAAGATTAACTGAATACCGCGTCCGTAGATGGCTAGATGCATAGAAACAGCTGTTTACGATTGTGTTCGGTAGTGAACAAACATACAGTTATATATATTTTTACAAAAGCAATTAATTACTTATTTCGGACAAATTAAGACTAATAAAGGTTAAATATCATTATAGAAATTGTGACAAAATAAATATCCAAGAAAACCAATAAAAATAAACTATGTAAAATATTTTGTATACATGACCAGAAACACCAGCCACCACCTATGGGACTAAATAACGAAAGCAATTGTTGAAGATAATTACAACGGCACTGTCTGTGGAAGCCCGGGATTTGTTTTTAGAAAAGGAAAGGAGGAATAGCATTGTACCTTTTACTGATCAGACGTATTTAATAAATATCATAAATAATTTCAAGTGAAATAAGATTAAATATACTTTTAAAACATAAATTTATATAATTAAATAATTGGTAAAGTAAATTTGAACTTTTGAAAAGGTAATACATATCTAAATTTATTTACCTAAATTATAAAACAGTGATTCATTTGAAGTGAGCAATATGAATTTAAATCAGCCACCATTAATACCAAATTTGTAACTTGAACTTGAACTATTTTAGCATTTTGTAAAATTCACTAGTTTTAGATATTTCATACTGTATAGTCATAAGTTTTTATATTTTTCTGATTGCATACTTAATAGACCAGGATCCTTTTAACCCGAGAAATAGTCATAATTTGTTATTTGTATATATGTTTAAGTGCTCTAGAAACCTATGATTGTAAATGTGAATATAGCCTATAATAAAAAGATATTATAAAAAGGCCTAGTTTATTAAATATTTTATTATAAGCTACCTGATATCTCAAAGAGAGTTCTAAAATTAATAATAAAATTAATATAACATGTACAGGATATAACATAAATTCTGAGATTAGTTTTGACTCTGACAACTAAAAATGAATGATATTAGAAAAATAAATATGAGAACAGTTGGTGAACATGCTGGTATAAACATAAAATTAAAGTTAGTTAATAACAAATACAGCTGTTTCGTACAATGCATGATCATTATTATAGGATAACCGGTAACTGGTTTCAAAATAATAATGATTAAGGGAGAAGTTGGGAGGGAGAAATTACAGTAATATACCTCTTTTGTTCTTACTAAGTAGAAAATTAAGTATTGTTATGTTGGCCAATTAGAAATGGAGTTATAAAAAAAATATAGTTCAATAAACTAAATTAATTAAATTAAGCTTACTTTGGAATGGCCTTCGAGTTTAGAATTTCATGCTAAAGAATGTTTGGTAAACACAAAGTTATTGCTATTTTACAAAACAAATTGTTATACTATTTGATAGTTTGAGCTGACTTACACGTTCATTTGACAGAATTACATTTAAACAATTTTTATTTTTAATATTTAATTTCTAAATAAAAAGTTAATTTCCAGTATCTAACCTTAATAAACTCAATTTATTCTTGACAGTAATTTATAATGATTAGTTTATTTCAGTACAGAATAGTTGGAATTTGGTGTCAACCTAATTTAATATCAAAAAGTATTTTAAATCTCACCTTGACATTTAAAAATTGTTTATGAATAATTAAATTTACCGTATTTTAATTTTTTATATATTTTTTTTATTGAAGATTAAGATTAAAACATAAGCAATAAGATTTAATAAAAGAACTTATCAAATTTTACTGAATATTCAGAAGATTAAAGAAATACAACGACTATCAAGCATTTAAAGTAAACTAAAATTAAATTAAAACAACATTGTTTACCTGAATGAATTAGATTCTTTGGTTTCTGTTTTGATTTCACTTAACTTTACTTTTTTAGAGGACATTTTCAGTACATGGTTTCCCTTGGGTCTGCCTCGCTTCTTTGCTATATCATGTTCCTCAACTTTTTCTTTGCTGTTTTCATGAGAATCTAAACTCTCCTTCTTTTCTACAAAATATATATATATTTTTAAGACTATGATGGTCACTTTATGCAAAGCAACTATTACAGAGACTGAATACAAGCAAAAAGAACAATAAATAGATACTTGCTAATTACTCAGGGCAATAAAGGTGGAAAAAAACAAAAACTCAAATCCAGAGTGACTCTACACAGATATACTTATATGATAGTTCATTAGAATGTCTAGATCAAAGTTGAAAACAGTTTTTTGAGAAGCAACTCAATAATTGATTTATTAATGACTTATAAACAATTAGAACGCTGGACGATTGAACATAACATGAAACGAGGGAATATCTTTATAAATTGATCTCATTTCTGGACTAATATGTTATATTAGACTTCTGGACGTTTATGTTTATTGGATCTCTGATTTCAATTCTGATGTCAAAAAAGATGAAAATCCTAGAAGGTGCCACAGAAAAACCCAAAATACAGGTCAAAATAATATATATCATTCACAACCTAATTAAAAATTTTATTTATTTCAAATGCACGAAATCTGCTGTTTTCTCATAGTTCGCTATAATTACTATTTTTGTATCTATAATTAATTATGATTACCATTTCAGGTTTGTGCTATTCAGACAAAATTACAATTAATTCAAAATATCAAAGATCTTGTTATACGTTTCAAGTTTCATTTAATGTAGATTTAACATATTCAGTGCTAACGGCGTCAATTGGCGTCCGGTCAGTGTTAGGTTATCTGTGCGGCAGATGCCGATAAGTGCTTTGTGTAACACTAATTTTAGCAGGAAATTAACAGCTAATAGTTTACTTTTGAGGTTTTATTGTTGTGTAATGTTGTTGATTGGTGATATTTTAGTATCATTCGTTTGTGGTTTCAAGAAAGTTCGTAATACTAAAAATGTCTAATGGGAATCCCAGGTCCAGTTTTGTTTATAAAATGACATATAATGACGATAATGTGGATATAGGCAATCTTACAGTAAGTGAAATAGATAAATTATATTTACACTCAGATGAAGAGTATGTTTCTAGTGATGTGAACCCGTTTGATGATGATAGCGATGCAGATTATGACCCAGAAGAATCTGATGATGATAGTGAAATTAGCCTAACTAACCCATGAAACAAGTTCTTCTATCTCTAGGTCTACAAACAATTTTGAGAATGACTGTGAAACACTATACAATAACAGTAATAATCCTACTATTGACAGTGAAAACGAGGTTGATAATTATTTTACTGCTGACAATGATTTTGAAATTGAGTCACAAAATGATGAACAAGTTCACCCTACCAGAATACAAAGTAGGCCTAACAAAATCTCTAAAATGCACATGTATAAATGGACTACTAATTACTGTAATTTAGTTGACCTGCAGTCCACAAAAACCAATGAACCTCTTGTACCCATTCCAGGTAACAACACACAAGATGACTATTATTTTGAATTCTTAGTAGAAGATTCATTTTTAGAAAAAAATGTAAAAGAATCAAACAGCTACGCCCTTGAAACCACTTTGAATAGATCAGACTTTATTGAGAAATCTAGACTTAATGAATGGACTGACATCACTTCAGTGAGCTGAAAATATTTCTGGGATTGGTTTTACATATGGGAACTATAAAAATGCCCAGGCTCTCCGATTACTGAAAAACGGACCTATTTTTCTTATCTGTGTTTCCACAATATATGAGTCAGGACAGATTTTTTGTAATCCTACGATACCTACATTTCAGCAATGACAATGAAAACAATGATAGATTGTAAAAAATACAGTTATCGATTATTTCAACAATTGAATTTCTGAAATTTACTACCTATGTAAAGAATTGAGTTTGGATGAAGCCATGATTTTGTGGCAAGGTCGTTTACTATTTTGTCAATATATAAAAAATGAAAAATATAAATATGGAATAAAAATCTACAATCATTGTAAACCAAACGACCTAGTCCTAAACAATCGTTTACACAGGACAAAGTGACAAGCTGGGAGGAAAGGGACACACAAGTAAAATTGTAAAGGCACTAATGAAAGGAAAAGAAACACATGGGCGCATACTTTATTTATGAAGAATTTTTACAATTCCCATGAATTGTCAAAATATTTACTTGAGCAGGGAATCCACACTTCTGGAACATTATTATTCAAAAGACAACACAATCCTAAGGAAATATTAGAAACTAAATTGGAGAAGAAATCATCTATCACTCTTTTCTCTGAGAAAAAAGTCATGGTTGGCAAATGGCGGGATAAGAGGGTTTTTTGTACTTACCCATGGAATTTGATAATGAAATGAAATAGAATAGGAAATTCAATGGTGAATCCCCTGTTTATTGTAAAATACAATGCATACATGTTAGGAATTGATCGTAAAGATCAGATGATGTCATACTACTCAGGAGAGAGAAAAACGTTCCATTGGTACAAGAAGCTATTCATCCACTATTTTCTTATGATGCTTCTCAACTCATACAGTCTGTTGCATAAGCACAGTCCAACAGGAAAATTGACAGTGTATGATTTTTGAACTTGAAATTATAAGACGGCTTCTTGAAGAAAAAGTAGCTGTCAACCGGCGAACACTTAAACCCAGATGTGTGGAACATCTACCTTCTAAATATCAAGTAGGCCAAAACGGACGAGTGATGAGAAAGAAATGTAAATATTGCAAGATGGAAAATAACCGTCGGAATGACACAATCTACCATTGCCTTGCTTGCACTGGAAAACCCAGTTTATGCCTGCTTCAAAAACTATCATAAGGAATAAGCCTAACATAGACATAAACATAATTGTATTAATATGATTGTAAATAATTAAATGATAGCATACATATTTTTCTTTAAATGTTTTTATGTGGTAATAATTGTTCTTTTAGATTTTTGAAATCTGTGAAGATAGTTTTGTAAAGTTGGTAAAAGGTATAAACACTTAATTTTAAAACTAAATAATTTATTTTTGTCCAAAATCCTGATAAATTTACTAATGTACTACAACGGAAATTCGTTGTATGGGGTTATATTTTGGTTAAAAAAGAAAAATATCAAAAAATAATCCCAATGCAAGGTTTGGATGTTTTGTAGAACTTTTTACTGCTTATAGCCGGTCGGTGAGATTGAACTATGAAAGGGTCCAAGGTCAAATCTTACCGACTTGTTCTAACGGTAAATTCCTATGTCGGCGGATTTTGAATTGAAAAATCATTTTTTATGAATTTTGAAAATGTGAAATAATAATGTATAAGGATATGTAGTTGTAATACAAGTCGTATGCAATACATATCTAGTACTGTTATTTCATATTAACTAACAGACGTTACGGCATATTTAAATGAAGAATTTAAAATTTTTCAAAATTAATAAAAATTAACAAACCTTGATATTTTTGAAAATAAAATGTAATTTTAAGATGGAAGTATTCTTGATAAAATTTGGAAAAAATTGATATTTAAAAAGTTAGCAGAAAAGGTTAAGTCTAAAAGCTAATAAAAGTAAATAAAAATAAATTTTGAAAAAAGGATTGTATAGAAGTAATTAAATAAATAAAGTTATACTATAATTAATGATTAAAAATATAAATTTGAGTAAAACAAAAGAGTTATGGTTTTCACGCTATATTATGAAAAGGAAAAAAGATAAGAAGTGGAAATTTTGCAAAAAGAGGTTAAAACCTAATATCTAAAGATTGTGTAAATTTCAGGAAAATCAGTTAATAAATAAACCCCAAACCCAAAGGTGTGAAAATATGCACGGGATTACATCACTACCAGAAGTCGTAGAATTGTGTTATCACGGCTAGTGCGTTTAAATTACGAAATAAACAAAGTTACAAAGTTTGAAAGAAAAAACTTTAAAGGTGTAAGAATTAAAAACTGTAAATTACGCAAATTCTTACGTAAGCTATTGAAGGCGAATGAATAGTCCGAGAAATGTCATTCGAAGTGCGGGAAATTGCCGCGGTCGAGAGCTACAATACACCGGTTACGAAAAAACGCAAAAACTGTTAGGAAAAGTGTTATAGACAATTAAAAGGAAAACAATGAAGATTTTTTCATCAGCCAGTTGCAAGTTGCAGGGTTTAAATGTTCAAGGATAAGTGACGTAGTTAGAGGCGGAGTTAAGATACCAACTTACAGCAAAAATAAATTAAAGGATTAATTAGAACAAAGTGATTAAAAAGGACAATTTAAAAACAGTAAACATAACAAATAAATTAATAATAAATAACAGAACCACCTACACCAAAAATAATCAAGAAATTGCATAGAAATACATCATAAATGGAACTATCGTATCGGTCCAGTGAGGGAAAAAAATTGGTATCGATATACGATAGTTTTTGGCTATAAAAAGAGCCGCACAAATCTCATAGGGGTCTCTCTTAAAAAATTGGTGGAAACAGTTGCTAGGGGTGATTATGCCCGACGGCTCTCTCTTAAAAAAGTTTTCAAAGTAAGTGCTAGGGGTGACTATGCCCGAACGTCTCTTTTAAAAAATAGTTTGAAGAAGTTTAAGTGTTACAATGCCAACGTATTAAAACAGCGTCAGCGAGAGCGATAGAAGGGAATAGATTCGAACAACCAGCCAGCCTTCTGAACTCCATGGAGAAACTATAGGACAACGTTAATCGAAATTCAACCAACCAGACACCAGAGGACCATCAGCATCTCAGGACTCAGGATCGACAACACGGCGGACAAGGTCTGAGAAAATCCAAATTTCCTTTTTTAAAGGGCAAAATTGGCCCGATTTTAGAGTCTCACTGATTTTCCTGAGATAAATTTTTTTGTGTGTAATTAAATGAATATATTAAATAAAATGTCAAAATCATGTGTGAATAAAAATCTTTTCAATAAATAAATTTAATAAATGAAATAATTTAAATTCAGAAATAATAGAAATTTTTGTTTTCTATATATCAATTGTAAGAAATTCATAAGTAATTGCCTTCTGCTCAAAAGAGAAATATTTAGTTATTATCCATTAGTTTTATTAGAGAAATTGTTTGATTTTATTTGGTTGACTTGTGTCAAGTTTATTATTTCAGTTGTTTTATTTCAGTTAATTAAAAGAATTAATTTTTTTATTTTTCCTCTAAATCTGTGTTTTATTTAGAATTGGTCACACATATATATGCTATATTTTCAGGTTTGTGATTATAAAAAAGGGTAAAATATATTGTATCAAAAAGGTATTCTTAAGGACACACCAGCGAGATTAAAATTCAAAAGTAAAGTAAATTCGTGTTCTCCCTGAGAAATAGGGTAATCATAAATACAGTTTCTGGAAGTCGTAAATAAAAAAGGGGGGTACCGGTAATTTGGGGCAACTCAAATTATCGAAGAAGTTATTCAATCCAGGCCAGCAAGATAGTAAGCCAAAAACTTCCAGTGGATTGGATAATTTATTCTTTTTGTCACGCGAGAACGAATCCTGTAGGCTAAAAATCTCAGGATTCGAGACTGTTACGTATTAATTAAGATAGGGGGCGTAATTAGTCTGACTCTAAAAAAAGATAGAGTTTTTTCGTTGTAGATAGAAGATGGCGCCCATACGGTGAAGCCCGAATAATTGTTTTTAAATTAGTAGTTATAAAAAGTACAGGGTAAGCGATTAGTACGTGCTATTGACAAGTAATACGGACTGGTTGTTTGCATTGTATAGTGTAGCTGCTATTTGGGAAAATTAGGCTAGGCTTCAAAGAATACGGATACAGTATATTTTACCTACATGTGTATGCTTAATATAAGATGTATAGTTTATAAGTATACTACATACCTTAAATTCTGGTGATCTGTGTTGGTTGTATAATTTGGGAGGGAGTGAAATAAATAAAAAAATAATAATAATTAAATAATTAAATTCGGGTATAAAAAATAAAAAGATTAAAATAAATAAATTGAATAAAGATAGAATCAAGTAAAAAATAATTAATAAATTTCTTAATATTAAATAAATAAATAAATAAAAACAAAATGGCGGAAAAGACCCAAGAAGGTAAATCGTTAATGGCCTACTTAGAAAAGAGAGAAAAAGATGAAAAGGCATTAAGGGAAAAAGAAAAACAAGAAGAAAGGGGGTTAAGAGAAAAAGAAAGGCAAGAGGAAAGGGCGTTAAGAGAAAAAGAAAGGCTAGAAGAAAGGGCGTTAAGAGAAAAGGAAAATGAAATGAGGGATAAGAGAGATAAAGAAGAAAGGGCGTTAAGAGAAAAGGAAAATGAAATAAGGGACAAGAGAGATAAGGAATGGAGGGAGAAGGAGAGCAGAGAAAGGGAGAAGGAGAGCAGAGAAAGACAACAGGAAAGAGAAGAAAGAAGGGCACTCTGGAATAAAATAGAAGGGAGAGTTCAGGGAATAGAATCAGAAGTAGCTAATAATGCGGCTCAACAAGAGGTTTTTAAAGCTGAAGTGGAGGGGGAGTTTAGAGAAGTTAATAGTAAAATTGAATCATTAGCGGAGAATAGTAAAGTAGTAAATTCTAAGGTAGATAAATTGGAAAAAGATAATAAATTGTTGGAAAATAAAGTTAGAGTTATTGATAAAAAAGTAGGGGAAATAAATTTAGGGGGAATTAGTAGCAGAAATATAATAATAAATAGAATAGATAATGAAAATGTAAAAGTTGAGTTTTGGGGTAATCCTAAGGAAAGGCCCATGCAGTTTATTAGGCAGATAGAAAATTTGTTAGAAGAAATTCAGGTGGGAATGGAAGATAAGGAAAAATTAAAGGTTGTTGAACGTCATTTAAGATCAAATGCTGAGTTATGGTGGAATGTAGTGAAAACCGCGGATATGGGTTATAGTGATTTTAAGAAACTGTTTATAGATCACTATTGGAACTTGCAATCTCAAAAAATTGTTCGAAATAAAATTGAATATGGGAAATTTTTTGAAAACGGAAGTATGACCAAAGCCGAATATTTTTGTTTACTGATAAATAAAGCCAGTGATTTAGAACCACCGATCCCGGAAAAATATTTAATTTTCACGATCATGCAGCATTTTAGGGAGAATATTAGAATGACTAGTATGGGGAAACCCATGGAAAATATTCAAGAAGCACTCACGTTTTTAACTAGTGTCGATACGATGGAAGAATCGCGTAGGGGAAACTGGAATTCCAATCCGGAGAGGGATAATAGGCAAACCAAAACCTTTCCTAATAACCCTAACCAGAGATCCTATGGTGACACCCAAAATAAACCTCGACCTCCAAACCTTTCGAAACCTGGTCCATCAAAAAACCATCCTAACTCGCCTAGGAATTTAAATGGATAAAAGAGGCCTTTTTGACACCTAATAGACCATCGGATTACACTAAGGCTGCGGATAAAATAATAAATAATAAACAAAGTAGAAATTTAACAAACAATGAAAAAATTAATAAAGAAAATCTAGAAAATAAACAAACCGTTCATTATAATAAAAATAATAAGATAGGAGGAAGCAAGAAACCAAATTATCGCGTTTACGACTCTACTAATAGTTTAGGGGGGAGTAAACAAAATAATAAAAGTCAATCGTTAACATTCGAGTCAAAAATTAAAAATAGATGTGATTCTAGGGAAAATCAACCAGAAAATAAAAGTAAACAATCGAGTTATGTAACGTCAGGAGTCAATCTGCGTCATAATGTTGAACCACCAGTTTACAAACAACCTACGAACTCTAATTTTAATTCGAAAATAACGAAAGAGAAAGGCGGCTTCCACTACGGAGTGCGAGATAGGGGCGCTTCGGTCTCTACAAAACAAGTTGTAGAGGAAAAACTAATCCCGAGTCCGCAGGAAACATCTAAACTGTGTGTCGGAGGATTGCATTTAGATTTACGAGGGGATTTATTAGAAAAAGATAAAAAATATTTCTTAAAAGAAAAACCGATTGAGGAAACTCCTAAAATACCCGTAAATCTAGGAAACAATGTAGTTATGGTAGAAATAGATACAGGAGCCGAAATTTCACTAATTAGTGAAGAATTATATTTAATGTTAAAGAAGGAAGGGCTTGAAATTTTGGAACTCCCTGTAACTGGGGTGGAAATCGTAACTGCAGTTAAAAGCAAACCATATAAAATAAATAAACAGATTATGATATCAATTAAAATAAAAGAAGAGGAAATTGAATTAAAATTATTAATTGTAAAAAATTTAAGGTCCAGAATAATAATAGGATGTGATGTATTGTACGAATTAAAAGCTAAAATTAATATGGAAGAGCGATATATAAAACTGTATGTGGAAAAGGAGGAAGTAATAATATATTATGAAAAATTAGTAGAAACAAAAGGTCAATTAAAAGAAAAAAATTTTAAAAAGGATTCTGTATATTTTAAAAATAATGTTAAGGGGATAAATGTGAACAAAAAGATTCAACCCGAAGGCATATTAAAAAATACAGGAAATAACAAAGTGTTGGTTAACAATAAAAATCAACAAGCTTTGATAAGAGGGAGGGAGAGAGATAAAATGTGGATAGAAAACCGGATGAGACTACCAGAACGTGACAACCCCGAACAGTGTATGCAGGAGTCGGTCAGGGTCCTAGTTAATAAAGAAGGAGATAAGATATTCAAGGGAATGGGATACTTATCGGAGGAAGAAAAGAAAAATAAATTAAATAAATATAAATCGACGAATATGGAATTAAATAAAAATAAATCGACGAATAAGCAATTAAATAAAAAATATAATAATAAGGACATGCAGAGTAGGATAAAGGTACTGCCTGGAATGTCTATCGACGCGCGTGAAAATAAAACTAGATCCAAAAACCACACTTGTAACACAAAATCACTAAAAACACTATCCACTAAAATAAACGAAACAGATAATTGTAATCCAGAATTATCTATTTCTAAGGAAGAAGACACAACCGATGTTGACGAAACCCGAAGACGACACACCACGACGGACAGACAAGAAAATCTACGTCACAAAGAAGATTTCCACATACAAGTAAAAAATTCAATAAGTAATAATAAATCGCGTAATAAAATTAAATTAAACAAAGGAAGAAATAATAAAAGCAATTCGAACAATAGTTATAAGATTACTTCGCATAAAAACAAGCAAAATTATAGTGTTAAATTTAGTCCGAATTATCACAGAACACACGTGAAACTGAAGACAAATTTAAGACGTTGTACAGCTCATACCGTTAGGAAAAGAGAAAGTAGTTTAGAGTCCAGAGTAGACGGTCGAGCGATAAATAAACAACCGAACTTTGACAGAAGGGTTGTAAACAAGATAAATGTTTCGGTCGATTATTCACATAATACTATTCTTACAGCGCAAGAGGAAATACAATTACAAAATTTAATAAATAAATACCAAAGTATTTTTTCAGAAATTCCAGGTTTGTCCAATAAATATGAGCATGAGCTTAAATTAGGATCGGATAAAACATTTGTAAATAGGAACTATCCAATTCCATTAAATTATAGAAAGCAAGTAAGGGAAGAAATTGATCACATGTTAAAATATGGAATTATTGAAAGGTCGCGAACGCAATATATCAACCCCATGGTCGTAGTGGTAAAGCCAGACTCGTCCATCCGTCTGTGCATGGATGCCCGAAAGTTAAATCAGCTGATAGTACCCGATTATGAAAGTGCACCACCAATGGAAGATATTCTCCGGAAGGGTCGAAGTAAAAAATACATTAGTAAAATTGACCTAACATCGAGCTTTTGGCAAATACCGCTGTCAGAAGAGTCAAAACAATTTACAGGATTCCTTTTTGAGAATAAAGTATATAACTTCAAAGTAGTTCCATTCGGGTTACAGAATTCAATGGCTGCTTTAGTAAGAGCGGTTGATTTGACACTAGGACACAAGGTGGAAGAATTTACTCTTAGCTACGTCGACGACTTGATATGTTTGTCAGAAACCTTCGAAGAACACTTACAACATCTGGAAGAAATATTTCAAAAGTTTCAAGATGGCGGCCTTACCATTAATCCAAAGAAAACTTTATTTTGCCAGGAAAAAGTTAAATTTTTAGGTTATGTTTTTTCTAGAGAAGGAATAGGAACAGATCTGAAAAATTAAATGCTATTCGTGATTTTCCAGTTCCAACTACTGTAAAGCAGTTACAGTCATTTTTAGGATTCGTAAATTACTATTCCAGGTTTACAGCCAAATACGCAACTTCTACTAAGCCTTTATACCACCTATTGCAAAAGGGAAGAAAATGGGTGTGGAGTGAGGAAATGCAACAAGCGTTTCAGGCGGTCAAGGACTTGTTTTTGGAGTCAGTGGTGATAGCTCATCCGGTGGAAGGAGAAGAAACGTTCCTTCAGACTGATGCCAGCACGACAGCAATCGCTAGCCAGCTATATCAGCGCAACCAGGAAGGAGAGGTTAGAGTAATTGGTTTCGTAAGCAGAACACTGAAAGTTTATGAGAAACATTACTCAATCTGCGAACTGGAATTGCTAGCAATTGTGCATGGTTTGAAGAAGTTTAGACCACTAGTACTTGGAGCACCTTTAACCATCATTACGGACAACAAAGCGTTAAAATTTTTGACCACCTGTAAGTTGGTGAATAGTAGGATGACGCGATGGATCCTAACAATTCAAGAATATCATCCTAGAATAGTGCATTGTGCAGGGAAAGATAATATACCCTGTGATATAGTGAGCAGAATGTATGATTCTCGGGACATCACGGATAAAATAAGGATCAAAATTAATAAAATAGAAGTAGGAAAAAATGTAAGATTACAATATTTAATACAAAACTTTGCACTTAAACAAAATGAAAATTTAGAATGTAGTAATATTAAACGTAATATAAATAATTATAATAGAAATTATAGAATTGAAAATGAATTGTTATATAAATATGGAAGAAACCGATGGAAATTAGTGATACCATCAGAAATAGAGACGGAATTAATAATGGAGATACATAAAGCTTATGGACACCTGGGAAGGAACAAATTATATTACATGATGAAAAATATGTTTAGCTGTAAGGATTTATTTAGAAAAATAATAGAAATTCTAAAATACTGGTCCATTTGAAATTGTAAATAAATTAGGTAGTAAGACTTTCATTGTAAAAAATATAAACAATAATAAAATTAAAGGGAAATATGATATAAAGGATTTACGAATTTATTATGGAGCATGAAGTAAAATATAAAGTAAAAATAAACAGGTGTTTAGGATAGGACATGAATTATGAAAACCCTGTATAAATGTAAAAAGAAATATAAGCATACAACGTTTAAAAGGAAAATGACTAATAGTTATAAGAGAATCCAAGATATAGTATAATCAAGCTGAATAATAAATAAAAATAATAGGTTAATGGATTTAACATGCTGCAAGACTAAATTAAGTATCCAGAGGCATACTAAAAACAGGTTTGATGTCAGAACGGGAAACCAGCCCTAATGAATGAAACCGTAAGCAGATTAAAAACATAATATTTAGATTCAATGAGTAACGGAAGCAAGGTTGTGTTGACTAGGTCAAGGAAGACAATATTGACTTAGGATGTCTACTGTCAGTCGGCTAACGGAACAAGGTCGCAAGAATACAAAGGGAATGGAATGTCGACAATGATACGAAATCACAACAGAGAAAAGTTGTAATTAAAATCAGGACCAGATTAAGTGTTACATCATTGGATTCAGCAAGTTCAGACGAAAAAACCTAAAATTTTTTTTAGAAAAAGTAAATAATTTAAAATAAAAATAAAAAATTTTTAATAATAATAAATAAGTAAAAAATAAAGGGGTAAGTTGACTAAGGGAAAACAGTAAATTAATTAAAAATAAAATTAGAATTAAAACGTTTTGACTGGGGTAACTTTGTTATTAATCGAAATTAGCCAGAAGTTAAGGTATGGAGATTATATAATGTCAAGTTATCTCAGGAAAGTGTTAGGTCCCAATATAGTGTGAAAAAGTGAAGTGAATTGAATAATTATAAGAAAAACAATTAAAACAATTATAAACAATCAATTAATATTATAAATAAAATGTCATGAATTAATGTATAATATAAAGACGTATCATGTATTATGTTAGAAATCTAGGAGCAGAAAAGGCAGGACAGGGAACAAGGTGAGATTAATTTTGAAGATTGTGGGAGTTTAAATATGGGGTATCGTATGTTATGTCATAACTCATGAAATATTGAGATATTTCAACGTGGCTGACATAAGGAGGGAGCTACAACTATTTTCCACTATTTTCTTATGATGCTTCTCAACTCATACAGTCTGTTGCATAAGCACAGTCCAACAGGAAAATTGACAGTGTATGATTTTTGAACTTGAAATTATAAGACGGCTTCTTGAAGAAAAAGTAGCTGTCAACCGGCGAACACTTAAACCCAGATGTGTGGAACATCTACCTTCTAAATATCAAGTAGGCCAAAACGGACGAGTGATGAGAAAGAAATGTAAATATTGCAAGATGGAAAATAACCGTCGGAATGACACAATCTACCATTGCCTTGCTTGCACTGGAAAACCCAGTTTATGCCTGCTTCAAAAACTATCATAAGGAATAAGCCTAACATAGACATAAACATAATTGTATTAATATGATTGTAAATAATTAAATGATAGCATACATATTTTTCTTTAAATGTTTTTATGTGGTAATAATTGTTCTTTTAGATTTTTGAAATCTGTGAAGATAGTTTTGTAAAGTTGGTAAAAGGTATAAACACTTAATTTTAAAACTAAATAATTTATTTTTGTCCAAAATCCTGATAAATTTACTAATGTACTACAACGGAAATTCGTTGTATGGGGTTATATTTTGGTTAAAAAAGAAAAATATCAAAAAATAATCCCAATGCAAGGTTTGGATGTTTTGTAGAACTTTTTACTGCTTATAGCCGGTCGGTGAGATTGAACTATGAAAGGGTCCAAGGTCAAATCTTACCGACTTGTTCTAACGGTAAATTCCTATGTCGGCGGATTTTGAATTGAAAAATCATTTTTTATGAATTTTGAAAATGTGAAATAATAATGTATAAGGATATGTAGTTGTAATACAAGTCGTATGCAATACATATCTAGTACTGTTATTTCATATTAACTAACAGACGTTACGGCATATTTAAATGAAGAATTTAAAATTTTTCAAAATTAATAAAAATTAACAAACCTTGATATTTTTGAAAATAAAATGTAATTTTAAGATGGAAGTATTCTTGATAAAATTTGGAAAAAATTGATATTTAAAAAGTTAGCAGAAAAGGTTAAGTCTAAAAGCTAATAAAAGTAAATAAAAATAAATTTTGAAAAAAGGATTGTATAGAAGTAATTAAATAAATAAAGTTATACTATAATTAATGATTAAAAATATAAATTTGAGTAAAACAAAAGAGTTATGGTTTTCACGCTATATTATGAAAAGGAAAAAAGATAAGAAGTGGAAATTTTGCAAAAAGAGGTTAAAACCTAATATCTAAAGATTGTGTAAATTTCAGGAAAATCAGTTAATAAATAAACCCCAAACCCAAAGGTGTGAAAATATGCACGGGATTACATCACTACCAGAAGTCGTAGAATTGTGTTATCACGGCTAGTGCGTTTAAATTACGAAATAAACAAAGTTACAAAGTTTGAAAGAAAAAACTTTAAAGGTGTAAGAATTAAAAACTGTAAATTACGCAAATTCTTACGTAAGCTATTGAAGGCGAATGAATAGTCCGAGAAATGTCATTCGAAGTGCGGGAAATTGCCGCGGTCGAGAGCTACAATACACCGGTTACGAAAAAACGCAAAAACTGTTAGGAAAAGTGTTATAGACAATTAAAAGGAAAACAATGAAGATTTTTTCATCAGCCAGTTGCAAGTTGCAGGGTTTAAATGTTCAAGGATAAGTGACGTAGTTAGAGGCGGAGTTAAGATACCAACTTACAGCAAAAATAAATTAAAGGATTAATTAGAACAAAGTGATTAAAAAGGACAATTTAAAAACAGTAAACATAACAAATAAATTAATAATAAATAACAGAACCACCTACACCAAAAATAATCAAGAAATTGCATAGAAATACATCATAAATGGAACTATCGTATCGGTCCAGTGAGGGAAAAAAATTGGTATCGATATACGATAGTTTTTGGCTATAAAAAGAGCCGCACAAATCTCATAGGGGTCTCTCTTAAAAAATTGGTGGAAACAGTTGCTAGGGGTGATTATGCCCGACGGCTCTCTCTTAAAAAAGTTTTCAAAGTAAGTGCTAGGGGTGACTATGCCCGAACGTCTCTTTTAAAAAATAGTTTGAAGAAGTTTAAGTGTTACAATGCCAACGTATTAAAACAGCGTCAGCGAGAGCGATAGAAGGGAATAGATTCGAACAACCAGCCAGCCTTCTGAACTCCATGGAGAAACTATAGGACAACGTTAATCGAAATTCAACCAACCAGACACCAGAGGACCATCAGCATCTCAGGACTCAGGATCGACAACACGGCGGACAAGGTCTGAGAAAATCCAAATTTCCTTTTTTAAAGGGCAAAATTGGCCCGATTTTAGAGTCTCACTGATTTTCCTGAGATAAATTTTTTTGTGTGTAATTAAATGAATATATTAAATAAAATGTCAAAATCATGTGTGAATAAAAATCTTTTCAATAAATAAATTTAATAAATGAAATAATTTAAATTCAGAAATAATAGAAATTTTTGTTTTCTATATATCAATTGTAAGAAATTCATAAGTAATTGCCTTCTGCTCAAAAGAGAAATATTTAGTTATTATCCATTAGTTTTATTAGAGAAATTGTTTGATTTTATTTGGTTGACTTGTGTCAAGTTTATTATTTCAGTTGTTTTATTTCAGTTAATTAAAAGAATTAATTTTTTTATTTTTCCTCTAAATCTGTGTTTTATTTAGAATTGGTCACACATATATATGCTATATTTTCAGGTTTGTGATTATAAAAAAGGGTAAAATATATTGTATCAAAAAGGTATTCTTAAGGACACACCAGCGAGATTAAAATTCAAAAGTAAAGTAAATTCGTGTTCTCCCTGAGAAATAGGGTAATCATAAATACAGTTTCTGGAAGTCGTAAATAAAAAAGGGGGGTACCGGTAATTTGGGGCAACTCAAATTATCGAAGAAGTTATTCAATCCAGGCCAGCAAGATAGTAAGCCAAAAACTTCCAGTGGATTGGATAATTTATTCTTTTTGTCACGCGAGAACGAATCCTGTAGGCTAAAAATCTCAGGATTCGAGACTGTTACGTATTAATTAAGATAGGGGGCGTAATTAGTCTGACTCTAAAAAAGATAGAGTTTTTTCGTTGTAGTACATTACAAAACAAGGTATTCAAACATACAATTAAATGTACATTCAGTAGAACTAAAATTGCGTGGACGCATATGGGCGCCCGCAGCACTCAATGGAAAATTCAAAAAAAATTGACCTGGGTCGAGGGAATTATGTATATATATATAACACACAGGTAAGAGTTTTGCATATTTGAAGCAAATTATAAAAGTATATTGGAATAGAGTAATGCAGCTCCTGGGGAAAGTTTAAAACACTACTGGTAGCAATGAACGTGTTAAGGAAGTTGGTTAGGTAATCTGTAAAACATATGTTAGCTTTCATAACATTAACTCAATGAAGTGCATACAAAAAAAACAATAATTTCCAAAAACATTACAAATGTTTCAACAGAAATGTTTTGTACCACATTGCAGTATTAATTTATTACCAAAACAAGGTTACAACTTAATACAGCCATTTATCAGAATTAAAGCTAAATAAACAAACACATATGCAATTATTCAGAGCTCTTCAAAATTTATTGTACAAATAACAGAAAACCAAAATACTTCTGATAACAAAAAGTATTTTTTTCATTTATTTAAAATCAATTTTCATCAAATATTATTCTTAAAAATTATGTTCCTAATAGTTTGAAAAATGAATACTAGGTTAAACAAAAATGATTTACCTGTTAAAATATGTATATCAGAAAATAGAGAAAAACTTGGTGTAGTTGGCAGTTGTTCACTAGAATCTAAACATGACTCAAGAGATGGTTTTATTCCTGTTGATGTGGTGGTCTCCAATAAAACTGGAACTGTCCTCGTTAAAGGCTGTAAAATTGCTGTAGTTGTCACTGTTTGTAAAGGAGTAGTGATGGGAATAGCCTCAGACTGTATCAATGAACTACTCACTACTGTCAGAACACTAGGTGTCACAGAACTTGGTAGGATGTTTGTTTGTGCCTGAATTGATTTGTTCACAGTTATTGTAGGTGATGAAACATGATTCCGACTTCTTGATGCTGGACTACGACACTGAATATCTGAAATGAAAACCATAATAAAACAACTATTTAGTTAAATGTTTCAACCGAAATACTGTTACAGTAATTACTGTGGCAATAAATTTTCCAAAGAATGGCTTCGGATAATTGACATCCTATTGTAAAGACATGTATTAACTCTTAAAGTATAGACGAATTGTTACATACAATTTTTAATGTACACACTGAAACATATACAGTAGAGTCTCGCAAAATTGGCACTCGATAACCCGGCAGTCCGGATTACTCAGCGACCCCGACGGGAAAAAAATATATTGCTAAGAACAGCGATGTTTGTAAAAGTTCGGCAAATCCCAAAGCGGGCATTAACTTCGATCGCTCGAATCGTTGATGGTACTTTTCCCATGTTAAACTCGTCACAAAGCTTTTTTACAGATTCCCCTCTGTCAAGTCTTTTTAACACATTTAACCGCGTCTCAAACGAAACCAACAAACGCTTCCGTTTGTTTTCGTAACTCACTCATTTTTATTTACTGTATATACACTGTGCGTAGATCATAACCAGTCAAAGAAAACTGAAAAGAAATGTTATATTTTCTATAATGTATACTAAATTGATTCGTGGAAAAAAAGCGGCCCATCAAACGTTTTTGCAGGTGTATGTCTGCTATACCGACGGGTGCCAATGCCACGGTGTTTTTACACCTCCGACAATGGGATACCGCTAACAACAAAGTCATTTGACTCGCCGCTTTGGTGCCGCGGCCGACAATGGGATACCGCTATCGACAAAGTCGTTTGATATCGCCGCCGCTTTGGTGTTTCAATTACAATTTGTTTTTTGCCCTTATTCCCGATAACCCAGCATTTCACAAGCTCGGCACACTTCCGGTTCACATTACGCTGAGTTTGCGGGACTCTACTGTACTTATGAATAGCAAACAGATCTTTCTTGAATACAATGATGATATTAATTTTATTTATTATCAGTTAATCCATTCTTCGCAATAACTGGTATAAAAGGGGTTAATGAAAGGACTGTATGACAGATAATATGTAACATTCTTTGGATTTCCTGTACTACAGCCTCTTGATGTACTAAAGGGACAGGGTAAGTTTATTCTTTGACAATCTTTTTTTTATTTCAACAAGATGTACATTATATATTGATTACATAATCCTGGGGAAAATCTTAAGTTGTTGTGTTTGTACTGGTTCCAAAATTTTATTTTTGTCCAAAATGCTATCTATAGTATCCTCTTTTATTCTCCATCATGTTTTTCTCTCTCAATTATTATGGTATTCGGATTCATTCTTTTTATTATTTTATATATTTATTATATTATTTTTTATATTATTCTTAGTTATACAGTTGCCTCTTGATAATTTGACACTCAAAATTTGAATCTCTCAATATATGAAGTAAGGTTCTGGTTCCTTGAAAAATACTCAATTAATTGAAAAAAATCACCTCAGTAATTTGAAGTTGTATAGTAAGTTGTACTTGCTCGCCAACACTCTATAATTTGAAGTCAGGGCTCCAGCAGTCTCCAAAACTTGAAGTCCCACAATGCAGTGGTTGGTTTGTGCCTGAATGGACCTGTCGTTTGTTAACATCAACATTCGTTCTATTCATACAATTAGTCTGGTCTGCTTTCACACTGTGTGTGAAATTAGAAATTGAAACCACTTGTGGTAGAAAAATCTGCAAAACCACACTCTTTCAAGGGAATAAAGTCACTTCCCACAACTTATTGCTCAAACAAAAAATCATGGATGACGACAGAGTCGTTTAATAAATGGATGACTTCGATTAACAGTCATACAAAAAAGAAGAAACGAAAATTTTTACTATTTTTGGACAATTGCACCATACATAAAACAACTGAATACACAATTAGATCACTTGAAATTGATTTTTTCCCCTCCGAACACTACTTCAAGATTTCAACCGTTGGACCAAGGAATTATTCAAAATTTTAAAACACTCTACTGCAGAAAAATAGTTTCTCTTGTGCTGGATAGCATTGAAAAAGGTGAGAAGGCAAACATTGCAGTTTTGACCACTATAACCATGATTGATAAGGCTTGGAAAATGTTACCCCTAACACCCTTTATAACTGCTTCAGAAAGTGTGAGTTTGTTATCCAAACTGAAGAAAATGTGGAACAGCCATCAGAGTAGCAAGAATTGACGAATTCTATTCCCCCAGACTCAGGGTGGAGGTTTCTGCCTAACTGTAGTGAGTTGACCTTTGAGGATTTCATCCATATTGACGATGACGGTATCCACAGCGTTGTAACCTATACTGAATTGTGTGCCTCTGAAAATGAGGATGATAGTGAAGAACAACCACCAACTCCAGTCACATTGGGGGAAGCAAGGTCATCTATCCATACCCTACGCTCCTATGCCCTCAGGACAGAAACAAATGACGACTTCTTCTCAGCTCTCATCAACATTGAAAATTCGTTGGACAATGATAGATAGAAGTTGTTAACTCAAAAGAAAATCACTGTTAAGTATTTTCAGTAAATGACCTTTTCATTGAGTATATTTTACATTTCTACTTACAATGAAGTTAAATATATAATGTACTGTACATATGTATAGTATTGTATATATCATTTCATTCAAACTCTTGTTTATTTGATTTTTTTCCTTTCTACCTCTCGATTATTTAACTCTTTTGTATTTTGAACTCTCAGTAATTTGAACTTTTTCTCTGGTCCCTTAAGTTTAAAATTATCGAGAGTCGACTGTATAACATAAAATTCCTTCATTATTTACATCTTTAAATTTCAATTTGACTTTTATTATAAACTTTCCATCTTTTTTTTTTTTTTTTTTTTTAATTGATAATTTAATATATTTGTATTTTAATATGTATATATCTTGTGATATATATGTATCTGAAGGATATTCAAATAAACTTATATACTAGAAATAAATTAGATAAATTAAAAGAATATTACATTTGATTGGTTAGATTTTGTATGGACAGGAGACAGGCTTACCTTGGAAAATGGTCAAAATTCAAAAAATAATCAAACATAGTTTATACATTAAAAATATTATTGGTGTAATAAAATATGAAAAATTTGTCAATTAGTTAAATATACAAACCGATCAGGGAATGTCCAAAAACCTGTACTTCCAAATGACATAGGTCAGTTAGTTGTTATTGACTACTTGAGTTCATTACCAAATGGATGGGAAATTCACAAGACATTTTGGTTATTGTTGTAACTTTCGCGAAATATGTAAAATTGCATATATAAGATACCCTACCACAAAAAAATCCATAGATAAATTATGGAACCCAATTATATATATATATATATATATATATATATATATATCACTATATATATAAACGGCTTTGTCCTGACTGACTGACTGAATGAATGACTGACAGAGAATCAACGTAGAGCAAAAACCAACAAAGATATTGATACCAAAATTTAAAGGCATATTTGTATGAGGTCATAGACGCTCACTAAGAAAGGATTTTGCGAAATTTTAATTTTAAAGGGTATTAAATACAAAAAGAAAAACAAGTCAATTTCATTCATTTGATTTTAAACGTCAACATACACGCGCCTAGCGGCAAAAAGATAAGACTCGAATCAAAACAAATTCTAAATCTAATATTTTCCGACCCAATTATAACTAATCCAGAAAATTGTCAATCTAAAACAAATCAAAACCTATATTAAAATTGCGCCTAAGAATTTGATTAATCCATAAAAAAAAAGAACACACAGTTAAAGACAAGAAAACTTAAATAATTTGTTTTTATCTAGACGTGAAAGGTCAACTTGGAAAATAACCGAATTGAAAATATAATTCCGATCTTTCGCCGATTATAAAAATACAGAAGACCTAGAGACAAAATGAGATATACAGAAATACTAAGTAGATATTTCTAAATATAAAACATCACCTGAGTTCATATAAATATTTAATAACAAAGACATAATCTGTCGAAATATGAACGAAAATCTGGAATTAAGATGGCGACCATTAGAAGCAAGACGTTAGTTATATAATACACGCCCACAGAAGTTTGTGATTGGAGAAGAATATCACGGGACATTCTTCGCCGATATGAATAGAAATTGTGTGTGTATATATATATCAAATAAAACACAATATTTCTTTTGTAAAATTCTATAATTTATTTGGTCTAGCCGACCATGGTTTCGCCAGTTACGGCATTGACGAGGCTCTTACAAGACTAAATACAAAGCACAACATAACTATTATAAAAGGTAGGAAAATCCCGTTAACAAACAAAGCACAAAGACCCAGGGGAAAACCCCACAGGTCATTCACACAGGTATTAACCAACCTTGAATAGAGGTTGAAGTAAAGGAGAAAATGACAAAAATTCCGTTTGGTCATTTAAAACTAGATTATCATCATTACACAAAAGTCTCTTAATTTCTAAAATTTCCAAAACATTTAATTTTCTACTTTTTACGTTAACATGTAAAATTTCAAAATTAACATTAGAATAAAAATCTGTCAATGCATGATTTTTTAAATGGTTAGAAAAACTAGAATCATTATAACCTAACCGCCAACTCCTTTCATGCTCACCTAACCTACACTTAAAACTACGGCCTGTTTGGCCAACATAAGCAGCATTACAAATACTACATGTCAGTTTGTACACACCACTTTTTTGCATTTTTTCTATATTATCTTTGGAATTTACCAACATCTTTCCTAAATTTTGTTTACAATAATAAGCTGGTTTACAGTGTTTTTTCTTTTCTAAAACTTTACCAACTGCATGGCTAACTTTACCAAAATAGTTAATTCTACGCCACTTTTGTGTGGAATTATTAGAATTGACTATTGGGAAAATAAAGGATTTAGCCTTATTTTTTAATTTTCTTTTTAACATTTTATCAATGAGATTAACCTCATAACCATTATTAATGGCTATTTGTTTAATACATACAAGCTCAGTATAAAAATCATCATTAGACATAGGAATATTAATGAGGCGATACAACATACTATGAAAAGCAGCCAATTTATGATTATAAGGATGTTGTGATGTAACATGTATAATGTTGTCACTAAACGTAGGTTTCCTAAAAATGCTGAAATTATGCCTACCATCAATGATTTTAATTGTAAGATCTAAAAAATTAATTTGATTATTCTGTCCTACTTCCATAGTAAATTGTATCGCCGAGTTAATAGAATTTAAATACTTTAAAAAACACTCAAGTTGGCGGTCAGTACCTTCAAATAAACATAAAACATCATCTACATATCTATACCAATAATTAATACAATGCTTAAACTGGTTATTACTATCAAAAACTATAGATTCAAAAGTATCCATAAAAATCTCAGCTAACAACGGAGATAACGGAGATCCCATTGCTAACCCATCAACTTGTGCAAAAAACTTATTTTGAAATTGAAAATAATTTTGTTTAATACATACTTCAATTATATTCATCAATTCTATAGAAATACAAGGATCAACTTTAGCTCGATCTAACAAAGATTGCACACCAGTCAAACAGTCATTGACCGGAATACTAGTAAATAAACTTTTTACATCAAATGACACAATTTTGGCGTTAAGGGAGGCTTTGACATCTTTAATCTTATCCACCAAATCCAAAGAATTTTTTAAACCAAATTTAGGTTGGAACCTAGAAATGTTTTTTAGAAATGTGTTGGCAAATTTAGCTACATTGTATGAAGGTGACTGTACAAAGGAAACTACAGGGCGGATGGGAATATCCGGTTTGTGTAGTTTCATAAGGCCATATAATCTAGGAGCCAGACTATTCATCACAGGTAAAGTTTTAACATGAGCCTGACTAAAAATGCAATTATTTTGTGCTAACATAGATTTAACAATATTACTATTTTTCTTTGTTGGGTCCTTTTTTAACTCCACAAAAGAATTGGTTTTTAATAAATCTTGAACTTTACTGCTATAGACCTCTAAAGGTAAAACCACAATGGAATTACCCTTATCTGCTTTAGTAATAACTAGATTATTATCCAATAGCTTAGACTTTATGTTCTTAATGACAAAGTTTTCATTATTATTAAATTTGTTATTACTGCAAGATATAAATTCTTCTTTTATTAAATTAGCACACATGTATTTAGTATTAATATCTTTAACTATAGCCAATTCTGAATCTAAAGCCAGGCTTTCAAAGTTAGAAGCTCCCGGTTTTGATCTAGGAGCGTATTTAAAACCTTTAGATAATAATTGCATTTCACTACTATTAAATTTAACATCTGACAAATTGACTACCCTATCATAAAATTTAGGATCTGGGATGTCCTTTAACTTAACATTCTTTAGGACATCCTTGGTTTTATCAACCCTAAGTTGTTCAATAACTAATCTATCCAATTTATTTTTTTGTTTAACATATTTAAGATGAATGAACTCATTGACATAATCACAAATATACATATCAAGTAAATCAAATTCTAATGAATGTAACCTAAAACTAAGTTCACTGTGCACAACTTTTAAATGTTCACAAACGTTGTCCCTGATTCCATACCACTTCTTAAGTTCATAATTTAACCAAGACTTTTCCGCACTACGTTTTGCCACTTTCCCCCCATCACTAAAAGTTTTAAAATTTACACAAACAAATTTAGGGACTACCTTTCTCTTTATACACTGCGAAACAAACCACAGATGTTGAGACGACAATGCTTTTTTCTTCTTTAATCTCTTAAACAGAACGGTCAAACGAGCTGTACTAGCTTCTTTTATATTGTTTACACTGATGACCGACGGTACTTGATAGAATTCCATTTTAACAAATAAAACACAATATTTCTTTTGTAAAATTCTATAATTTATTTGGTCTAGCCGACCATGGTTTCGCCAGTTACGGCATTGACGAGGCTCTTACAAGACTAAATACAAAGCACAACATAACTATTATAAAAGGTAGGAAAATCCCGTTAACAAACAAAGCACAAAGACCCAGGGGAAAACCCCACAGGTCATTCACACAGGTATTAACCAACCTTGAATAGAGGTTGAAGTAAAGGAGAAAATGACAAAAATTCCGTTTGGTCATTTAAAACTAGATTATCATCATTACACAAAAGTCTCTTAATTTCTAAAATTTCCAAAACATTTAATTTTCTACTTTTTACGTTAACATGTAAAATTTCAAAATTAACATTAGAATAAAAATCTGTCAATGCATGATTTTTTAAATGGTTAGAAAAACTAGAATCATTATAACCTAACCGCCAACTCCTTTCATGCTCACCTAACCTACACTTAAAACTACGGCCTGTTTGGCCAACATAAGCAGCATTACAAATACTACATGTCAGTTTGTACACACCACTTTTTTGCATTTTTTCTATATTATCTTTGGAATTTACCAACATCTTTCCTAAATTTTGTTTACAATAATAAGCTGGTTTACAGTGTTTTTTCTTTTCTAAAACTTTACCAACTGCATGGCTAACTTTACCAAAATAGTTAATTCTACGCCACTTTTGTGTGGAATTATTAGAATTGACTATTGGGAAAATAAAGGATTTAGCCTTATTTTTTAATTTTCTTTTTAACATTTTATCAATGAGATTAACCTCATAACCATTATTAATGGCTATTTGTTTAATACATACAAGCTCAGTATAAAAATCATCATTAGACATAGGAATATTAATGAGGCGATACAACATACTATGAAAAGCAGCCAATTTATGATTATAAGGATGTTGTGATGTAACATGTATAATGTTGTCACTAAACGTAGGTTTCCTAAAAATGCTGAAATTATGCCTACCATCAATGATTTTAATTGTAAGATCTAAAAAATTAATTTGATTATTCTGTCCTACTTCCATAGTAAATTGTATCGCCGAGTTAATAGAATTTAAATACTTTAAAAAACACTCAAGTTGGCGGTCAGTACCTTCAAATAAACATAAAACATCATCTACATATCTATACCAATAATTAATACAATGCTTAAACTGGTTATTACTATCAAAAACTATAGATTCAAAAGTATCCATAAAAATCTCAGCTAACAACGGAGATAACGGAGATCCCATTGCTAACCCATCAACTTGTGCAAAAAACTTATTTTGAAATTGAAAATAATTTTGTTTAATACATACTTCAATTATATTCATCAATTCTATAGAAATACAAGGATCAACTTTAGCTCGATCTAACAAAGATTGCACACCAGTCAAACAGTCATTGACCGGAATACTAGTAAATAAACTTTTTACATCAAATGACACAATTTTGGCGTTAAGGGAGGCTTTGACATCTTTAATCTTATCCACCAAATCCAAAGAATTTTTTAAACCAAATTTAGGTTGGAACCTAGAAATGTTTTTTAGAAATGTGTTGGCAAATTTAGCTACATTGTATGAAGGTGACTGTACAAAGGAAACTACAGGGCGGATGGGAATATCCGGTTTGTGTAGTTTCATAAGGCCATATAATCTATATGGCCTTATGTGTAGGTGTTTTAAGTGTAGGTTAGGTGAGCATGAAAGGAGTTGGCGGTTAGGTTATAATGATTCTAGTTTTTCTAACCATTTAAAAAATCATGCATTGACAGATTTTTATTCTAATGTTAATTTTGAAATTTTACATGTTAACGTAAAAAGTAGAAAATTAAATGTTTTGGAAATTTTAGAAATTAAGAGACTTTTGTGTAATGATGATAATCTAGTTTTAAATGACCAAACGGAATTTTTGTCATTTTCTCCTTTACTTCAACCTCTATTCAAGGTTGGTTAATACCTGTGTGAATGACCTGTGGGGTTTTCCCCTGGGTCTTTGTGCTTTGTTTGTTAACGGGATTTTCCTACCTTTTATAATAGTTATGTTGTGCTTTGTATTTAGTCTTGTAAGAGCCTCGTCAATGCCGTAACTGGCGAAACCATGGTCGGCTAGACCAAATAAATTATAGAATTTTACAAAAGAAATATTGTGTTTTATTTGTTAAAATGGAATTCTATCAAGTACCGTCGGTCATCAGTGTAAACAGTATATATATATATATATATATATATATATATATATATATATAAGATATTTTTCTTTATCCTTTGAGAGAATTTATTTAACCCTATTCAACATTCTAAATTTTAATTGAATAATGTAAAATCATATTTAAATATATATATTATTAACAGTTTCTTGAATAAGTAGGATCATAAATTACATTTCATCTTTCACCCAAAAATAAACAAGATTGCATAAGAACAATGAACTTATAAAAACAATCTCTCTGTACGCCTTTGTTGAAAAAAAACAATTGAATAATTTTTTTCAGTGTATATTTAGAAGCCATTAAGACTATATGGATGCTTTTCTGGACTGTTCAGTTTTCCTAAATAATAGTATTAAAATTTATTAAATAGAACATCAGAAGATTTTAAATTAAGGCTCTAATACTTAATCTATCTATCTATCTATATAAATAAAAATGTAAATGTGCGTTTGTTCAAAATCGATAATCTCAGAAAGTTCTTCACCGATTGCTTTGAAATTTGGACACAGTATTTCCATTCGAATCCACGAGTGTTTTTATATACTTTTTGAAAAACTGTAGCATCTAATGAACATAAAAACAACAAAAAATATGCTCAATATTTAACAAAAATGCAAGCGCCATTACATATGTTTATGGACTATAATAATAACAGCTGTAGTCAACTGTTTCCTATATTTCCATTATCAGCTGATTTCAAACTTCAAACAACTGTATGTAGCCTATTTGGATTTCTAGCTTTTAACATAGGTTTTTGTGAACAACGACATCTGTTGAAGTAAAAACAAAACACACTATATTAAATATTTTCAATGTTTCCAAATGTATTGTTGTAATTAACAAATGTTTAAATCAATTATTTTGTAAGATATTCCGTTAGTACAATAACATTTACTATAGCATTAATTTCGTGAGTATAAATAATTTTTTGTATTTTTTCACCGTCTTTCATTTGGTTAAACCAGATTAAATAAAAAATTACAATAACTCAAATAACATTTTTTTTGTCATAACCTATTTTCATCATTTTAATATTAATAACTATATTAAACCATTTGATTTATCAATATAAAATTAAAAATAATTAGGCCTAAAAGGTCATATTTTTATCTTTCTTTTAAAATTAAAAAATCTTAATAAATACAAAACATAAAATTGTAACAACTAGGCCTACAATTCAAAAAACCCATTTATTTTATAATCTAAACTGTATTACACTTCCAAATTTTATAATAACATAACTATATAATTAATTACTTCTAAGATAATTAATATATCAATATGAAATAAAAAACACTTAAAAGACAATATTTATATCTTTATTTTAAAATTAAAGAATCTTTATAAATACAAAACATAAAATTGTAACAGTTAGGCCTACAATTTAAATAAAAACTTATCTAAATGTTACATAAATAATAACTTTTTTAAAACAGGTTATTGTACACAATGTTATTTTCTCGGGAATATTAATTAGGACAGAGATTTTGTATTGTTATAAATAAAAGAGGCAATTTTCAATTTATGAAATATATCATTTACCATATTATAAATAGGCCTAGCCTACTATTAAATTCTAATGTCTTTTTTTTTTTAAATTAGATTGTAACATATTGTTTTCTTAATTTTAAATATTATTATCTTAACGCAAGCTTTTATTAGTTTGTGTGTGTTGAAATATATGTTGGTTCAATCTAGGCCTAACTTAAAAATATTATTTGTACTAGCTGGACATCCGAATCAACTGTTTCATCATTTATTTTATTAAATTGGCTGCTATGGTAATGAATGCCAATAGGTACATTCAAGAAATATGTATTGGTTCATCTTTCTAGGCCTAACCTAAAATTATATTTAATTTATTTTACCTACCTTAATGGCAACATACACACATAATTTATGTTGTTGTGCACATCTTTGGCATAGTACGTTTCTATTGATATTTATAAATTTCATCTTTCAATAGTAATTTTTTAGTTTTTCATAATGTTGTTTATTTATTGATACTACAGCTGCTAGACACTGGGTTTAATGCCCAAAGATTTTTTTACGATTTTCAAAATAAATTTACAAATAATATGGAATATAAAAAATGTTTTTATCAAAATGAATCCTACTCTATGTTACTCTGGGATAGTGTAGCTTTTTATTTTAAAAAATGTTTCAATTGGTTCCATATTTCCAACATAAAAATGTTCAAGTATTTCCCAATATTCAAACCAATTATAAGAATTGCGATTGGCTGAGTGAACGAGCTATTCTTGCCTCCAAGAACAAAGACGTCTACGAACTAAATAATATTATTCAGACTAAAATTCAAAGCGAGGTAGTCACATACAAGTCCGTCGACACTGTTGTTGAAGCAAATGAAGCAAATAATTACCCAACAGAATTTTTAAATTCACTCTATCTGCTAGGGATGCCACCACACTTAATGCAATTGAAAATCGGTGTGCCGATAATCATCTTGCGAAATATCAACCAGCCAAAGCTTTGCAACGGCACAAGACTTGCAGTGAAACAATTAATAAACAACGTCATAGAAGCAACAATCTTGACAGGACCTTACAAAAATGATGATGTCCTCATTCCTCGCATTCCTTTAATTCCAACAGACATGCCATTTAAATTTAAGAGATTGCAGTTCCCAATTCGATTGGCATTTGCAATTACCATTAACAAAGCTCAGGGCCAAAATTTAGAATTGTGTGGCTTAGATCTAGAAACGGATTGCTACGTTAACCAGATAATCTGTATATATACACAAAGAATGGAACTACAAAAAATATTGTGTAGCCTACCCACAAGCATTGTTTAAATAAACATATTTTAATTTATGTCTTTATTTATGTCTTTTATTTATTTTCCATTTAACCAGATGAGCCACAGCAACGCGTGGCCGGGTACAGCTAGTAATTATATATTACGACAGGTTTGGCCAGGTAGCTATATATATATATATATATATATATATATATATATATATATATATATATATATATATATATATATATATATATATATATATAAACACCTGGCCAAACCTTATATATATATATATATATAATCACCTGGCCAAACCTTTCGTAAGTTTATTGAAGTTAATAATTTGAAATTAGATCATGGATAAACATTAGCTTTAAAAGTGAAGTGCCGCCAATCTACGCCTAAAATTTTTGCGACAAATCATAAAATGAAAGTATATGAATCTCAAAGCTGAAAAAAATGGAATTCTGCTTCCCTTAAACCAGTTTGCTCTTTATTGGCGCATGCGCATTAGCGCAACTTCTGCTGCGGTGGCGTTAATACGTAAGTAGCCTACCTCAATATCTTTTCTATTTCCAAAGTTATATTGTTTTTTGCAAATAAAACAAAATGGCGGAAATATCTGGAAAACAGCGATTTCGAAAAAAAATTATTCTTAATATTTTTCTTTATCCTGACCCACAGAATAATTTCCTAAAATTTGGCAGATTACATAACGAGACACCCTGTATACACAAATCTTTTTGACCAATAATATAACTTTCTCTATACTACGTATAAGTACCCATAATACATAATATAATATGAAGTAATAAGTTATACACGCTCTGGCATAGAAGGGCGGGTCCTCTTGTGGGACACAATCCTAGATTACACCAAACAGAGGTCGTAATTAGTCCTCTCAATGTTCGCACGCTATCACAGCACCCGTTGTTATGATAACGTGACTACGCCCTTTATATTAATAATTCAAAAACAAGGTAACTAACTTAGACACAGAAATCATTATAATTTCATCATGTTAATATTTTACTTTCTCTTCGAATTAAGAGATACGTAGTTATATTATCAGGGTGGAGAATGTTAAGTCTTTTTTTGACAATACACATATCGAGGACCTCTGATTATAAAAATGTGATTGACGTAGGCTGGTCTTTGAACATCCTACGTTGGGCGCCAAATGACGTAGCTTTTGCGTCTTAGGAGGTTGTTTGGAGGTGCGGGAAATGTGAGGTATACGGTGGTTACAGGGGATTGGCCTGGAAGAGTCGAGGAGGTTTGGTGCGGGGAATGGTGGTGTGGTGTAAAGCACACTTGTTGGTCCTGAAAAGGATCACTCGGCTAAAAACGGAGGGGAAACATAGATGACGACATACAGGGAAGCTCTAGGTTCCCGGGGTCGGGAATGGTAAGGAGTATGGGCCGAGGGCCGAATAGGTATGTATATGAGCTAGAGGGAGCTGTACGGAATCTTCCTAGGGATCCGTTTGTGCCGAGGTCTAGTATATATATATATATATATACACTGGGTTTTTTCTAGAAAATTTACAACTCCGACAAAAAGAACTGTGGGAAGATAAAAAGTAGAATTATTGTCTTCTTAGGATTACCAGAGCTAGAAATTGAAGAGGCCGCCTGAAAAATGAAAGGTGAGAGAAACTCGATTTATGGAAGGTGATAAAGTGCTCATTTCTAAACCCAATAGATCAAATTTAGAAAGGATCATTTATGTAAATGATGTGTATTATATTTTATGTTTTCACGAAATTATGTTTTACGTTTAATGAAAGGATAAATTGAGAACACAACCAAATTTAATGTTGTGGACTAAATAAATTTGAATTAAATTCTTTTAGAAAGGGAATTTTAAAATGATTTCAATTTGGATCAAACCAGTCATAATTGAAATAAAAATTACTATGAAATTTTTATAAATTACAGAAGCATGAATTTGTTCAAGTCCAGGGCTCGCAATTATCTACCAAGTTCGACAGGCAGATTTGGGACAACTAAATTTTTACAGCAATTAGTCTCATGCTAAATGATAGCAGATCTTAAAAAATCTAAATAATAAAATTGTTGTTATGTATATAACAAAATGATATGAAAGGAGTTTAATGATATTTAAAAGAAATTTTAAAATGTTTAATATAAAAATTTATGAACGAAAATGTGATAGAGTAAAAAACTAAATTTTAAATTTAAAATAAATTGTAAAGTTAGAAATCGCTAAGTTGTTGTATAGGAAGGATATAGTATGATAGGACAATAAAATTAAGAGATTAAATAAATTCAAATAGTTTTTAACAATATAATGTCATTCTTGAGCGAAAAACGGCTGTAACTATTGAATCACATGTGCCATGAAATATATGTTTGTTAAATTAAAATTAAACTAAACAATTGTGATCAGTTAAATTTCATCAAAATTGTTTTAATAGTTTGGATATATTTGAATCAGAGAAAGAGAATTATTACTATTTAGTAAAAATTGAAAAATAATAATTTTATATAAATTCCAACAGTATAATTGAGTTTAATAAAATAAATTAACCATTGTTATAATCTGGGCAAACAGTAATTAAATTGTAAAGAGCAATTAACATAATAGAAAATTTTGAATCATTTACGAAACAGAACACAGTCATATAAACTTATTCAAGTGCAACCAGTTATAGAACTATTTCAAAGCAAGATATATGAACAATAAAAATTTAAAAAACTAATTAGTGTGCATGAATGGTTTAAGACTAAGACAATACAAGAACTTTAAGTGTGCATAACTTGTGATATATAGAGCCTACAACTAAATCCAATATTTCTACGAATTCAGGAAGCTAAAATCTACATCATGATGTTTACAGTTTTTCGACAGAACAACCATGATAGTTTGTATGGAAATCCTAAAAGAAATTCAACTTTAAAACCATAATGCATTAAGGGTTAGAGTAAGTAATCGATCTGGTTAGAACGGAGCATGCTGAAGAGGCGATGGAGAGATGATGTAATGCTCCCAGTATCAATGGGTACATTTTGTTTCAAAAGTTGGAAATTAATAAAAATCAGATTTAAAGATTTTGTAAAGAAGACATATATATATATATATATATATATATATATATATATATATATGTGTGTGTGTGTGTGTGTGTGTTAATAACCAAGAAATTTTATGGACGACTTATAGAAGGATTTGCTTTAAAAGATTAAATAATGCTTTAAAAGATTTGGTTTAGAAGATTTATGAAATATGCAAAACCAGTTTCTGGAACATGAAAAACGCAAAAGTAGGCAAAAACGTTTCCGATTTTCAGAAGCTAAGTTAAAACCACGTTAGATAGAGTTCTTTCGAAACAGAAGTCGACATGGATAGTCATTATTAATTTTTTCAAAAACTATCAGAAATCAATAGGTTTGTATAATTAAAATATCGTCTTAAGTTTCAACATGAAGATATAAAGAACAATAACCTATGTATATTAAATAATTAATCATACATTGCAGATCAATGGCACCAAAAAACAATCAATCAGTCTTAATAAAAAAGGAACATTCTATAGGACTATCAGAACTTCCTGTAGTAAGACTAATTCGCAAATCCAGAGCTGATGAAGCAGTCAGGTGAAAAGAGTCTATAAGAAAACTAGCTTGTTGAAGAAAGCTAGAGAAGTTGAGCCACTATAGAAAGACATCTCTAGATATCCCGAGATTCATTCCATCATTCAATTCCATCGAAATTTGTGAGATGGAAGTTTTATAAGATACCAAGTGTTAAGTTTTTATTATTATTTGACTCTTTATTGAGATAAATTAAATTCCAAAATATTAATCAGTTCAAATAATTCAGAATTTTAGACAACAAATTGCTCATTACATTAACTATTATCGTATGCTCAAAATACTTTAGGGTTAATTTTAAGAAATATTAAATTTGAGATAAGTTATGCAAATATGTAGTATTTAAGTGTATATGACGTTGATCTGAGCATAATTAAATATATATTCAATTAAATTCATGTCCATATTCACTATTAAAATATAGATTGTTAGAAATTAGTTTTCTCTAAGACCTAATTTTGGGTTCAAATGAAATTTGTTAGGAATTAGTTTTCTCTAGATACACCCGATGCAACATTTGTTAAGAAATTAGTTTTATCTAAGACCTAATTTTGGGTTCAAATAAAATTTGTACCATTTATTATAAAGAGAGATATTTATTTAAGAACAAAGCAATTAATGGTTAAATAAAATACATATTGCATTCCAGTGGTTTAGTTTCTTTATAATTCTAAGAAATACTTTATTGATATTTAATCGCCTTTATCGTACAGTATATCAATTAGTCCCAAGATAGAGCAAACTAAATATTACTGTGAAATATTCAAAAATTCAAATAACTCCAATTTCTTTTATATCTAATTAAATTCATTTAAATTCATTATATCCAATACACTGTCGGTTTGCTCACTTCTATTTCTGCAGTACCAGCTACCATGTTTCTGACCATAATGTTACCAAAGCTGATTCTAATGAATTCTGTTCATAATTCTGACTAATGCTCTTGGTCAATCGACTAGCAGGACCTCCGGTTATCATCCTTCAATTATGACTGACCCTCTTTTTAGGTCATGGTGTGTTTATATACCTTGCCAGGTTAATGAATTAGGTATTTTGTCTAGAGTTAGCTTTTGCAACACTTTTGATATATTTCACAATAATAGACTAACTTCTGTGTATTGTCTTGGGACTTAGAATAAAAATTATATTTTGATAGTTTTTATAATTTTACCTAACAACTATTCTTAAAAATTATTTCTAACAAGATTTAAAATAATACATAAGAAATATAATTTTTATAAAAGGTTAATTTCATTGATTATAATGGAGTAATAAATAAGTTGTGTGTATAAAGACATTTTTCATATTTTTAATAATAATAAAAAATTTTAAAGTGGAAAAAACTAAATTAATGTCATAGTTGGCAGCACAGAAAAGAACCTATCCAGAAATATGACCTGAGACAGCGACTAAAGTCCACGAAATTAACATAAGTAAATTAAGTATTTTGTGTTAAGAAAAGAATGTTAGTACCATCAACGATTCGAGCGATCGAAGTTAATGCCCGCTTTGGGATCTGCCGAACTTTTACGAACATCGCTGTTTTTAGCAATATATTTTTTCTCGTCGGGGGCGCCGAGTAATGCGGACTGCCGGGTTATCAAGTGCCGAGTTTGCGAGACTCTACTGTATTAATATTTTAATATGTTAAGTGTAATATTGAATATCATCAAACTAAACAAAAAATGTAGTTTCTATTTTATAATTTCTTGTTAAAACATTTACACATTTTGTACTTACAAGGTGAAGGTCGAGGATTTTCATTATTTGAATTAGAACAAACCAGTTTGTTTGCAATAAATACAACATTTCGAAGTTCTGACAACTCATCCAAGCTTACATTATGATCTTGTAATAGATGCACCTAAAAAAAATAAACAAATAAATACTTGGTATACAACCAATATGTTGACATAAAAGGATGCAAATTTCTATTGGTGTTTTTTGTGTATCCTTTTATTTGCCGACCTTAACTGCATTAATATAAACAGGTCTAAATGGCTCAACTGATGTAAAGAAACTCAGATATGTCTTACCAGTTTCAAATTTATATCATTTTGAAATTTTGTGACCTTTTTATTCAATCATTTTAACGAATAATATATACTAGATTCAATAAAATTCCAACTACTAGAACTATGACTTGTAACATTTCACATTGTTCTGTAGATTAAGGTTCTTTTCGGTTGAGTGAGATGCGTAATCAGAAGATTAAACACGTAAAAAGATCGTCGGAGATTATAGGAGTGTTGATTATACATATAAAAAATAACATAATATATATCTACATTATTTTTAGACACAGTCACCTTCTACATATTTTAGTCATACCGTGGCACCAGCTTCTATAAAACTCTGCTCTTAAAGATCTTGGCCAGATTTAACTCCATTCATCAGCTTTTCATTTGTAACAAACCAGGTTTTTATCAAAGAGTTGGCAAGTCAGGGCTATATAGCAGGTTTTACAATAAATTTATGCTATTATTGTTGTGGCTGGTTTCATAAATTCAGTCAGCAAAATTCCTTTGTGGTCACAAAACACTGTAGCCATCATTTTCCGATTAAACAGTGTATGAATTTTCTTGGTTTGTTTGGGGAATGAAGATCAATCATCCACAGATTGAATTGTTCATTAGTTTCAACCATTACAAAACTAACCATGTCTCAACCCCATTCACAATTCTATGCAGGTAGTCATCCCTACTTTCACCATAGAAATCAAGAATAGTTAAAGCCGCATCTTCAGTCAACTGTTTGGACACTCACTTTGGACAGTATTTACATAAATTCAATTTGGCAGTAAGAATTTCATATAAAGTGGTATAAAACCCCGAGGAAAATGCTCTGAAAGCTGAGAAATTGTGAAACAACACTTTTTATGTACAGTTTGTTCAACCTTTTGAACTAATTCATCAGTCACAATTGAATGATGTCCTTTTCCTTTTTTTGTAATACACATTTGTACGCCCTTCCCTGAATTTCCTGCACCAATCTCTCACAACCGTCATTCATAACTTATTGCTATAAACTTGACACAGACGGCAATGGCTATCAGCATCATTCTGTCCTTGCAGAAATTGAATCATTACATGAACCTCACAACTGGAGGTACTTTATTTAACTCTGGAATTGGCACATGTTAATTTGTTTTTAAATTCTTCGTTTGTTTAAAAATTAATAAAATATATTAATATATAACAAAACCTAACTTATAAGACATCATTTTTCTCAGAAAGATGCATAGAATTTATCTATGTAATAAAAAAAAAATTTTTGAAACGGTTTTGGAGTAAGTATGTTACATGTCAAAAAATCATGTTATCATTTTTCAGAAATACCTATATCACCCAAAATCAAAAGCTTACAACCTTTTTCTAAGATGTACAAAATTTTAGTGATATATTTGTGAATACATTTCGGAAAAAATATATCAAAATTTGTTACATTTTGAATATTTAAAAAATTGTTTTACAAAAAAAGAGGAATGGTCCAGCTTATTTTAAATAAATCACCAAAAATTGTAATATTTATGGAAAACCAACTTCTAAATATAATTATGTTCAGAAATGTGCATAGAATTTAGTAGTGTAATTTTTAAAAAATTTGAAAAATAATTTTGGAGTCAGTATTACAAAGAACAAAAAAAAAACACGAAAATCAAAGGCCAAATTTCACTTCAAAGTCCAATTGAGCGTAGAAAATCTATTTTTACATTTTTTACGAGTATTACAAAAGTTTTCTAGTATAAATATGAATAACAATTGGTAAAAAAAAAATCAAATTCTAAAATGTTCAAAATTATAATTGCACTTACCCTACAAAGGAATAAATCCATGCATACACCCATCTAAAACTTGTATCTAATGCTTTGTAGGCCTAAATCAACTATCACTAGATTTCACTATAACAATAAGACACAATAGATTCTACAAAGAATAACACACATATAAAGTTATATAATACACTTTTATAATCAATCAAAACACTCGATTTATCACAACAAATATGTTGAAAATGAACACAAACGCGCGCCATATTGGTTTGGCTCGCAAAGGTTACTCGGAAACCACGTTGTCTATGTTCCATATGACTGACTAAAACTTGATGGTTTATATCATTGGAAAGGTCTGTATTTTGTCTATACAAAGAGATAAACATCTGTCAGCTAGGGGAGATATAAAGCTATTTATAGACTAAAGAAGAAAGGCAGTCGGTCACAGGTTATTAGCCGTCGAGTGATGGTATCTGCCGGGAAAAACAGTAAACTTCCAAGAATTATTGAATTTTGTCTAAATGTAGCAAGATAATCAAATTATATAACTCTAAAAGTTTGAAATATGAGCTTTTCAATGGTGTATAATTCATGTTTCTAAGAATTCATTTACTAGGGTAAAGTTGACTTGAAGAATGCAACCTTTTTTTTGCTCTAAAAATGTTTTTTTGTGTTGAACAAAATCTAGAATGAAAACAATTTGTCTTACTGACATGTGGCGAACTCTGTTGGATAGGTAAAGATTTGTACTAAGAACAGTATAAGTGTCAAGGAAATTGGTTGATAAACGAATACTTTCACAAAGTGCTAAAGGAAGACTCCATTTTGTTTCCTTTGCCAACCGTCATGTTTCTGTCTAAAACACGTCAAACTTTACCAATTAATTAAATATTTTTATAGCGTTTTATGAACTTTTGATTACATGTATATGCATCTACGAAACGTCAGCTTTACAATGGTATAACATTTATTTCGATAGGATGGTTTTAAGTAACCCTAGTGATGAGTTGCATTATCAGAGTTTTTTATAGTGGTCTGTCTGCTTCAGTAGCCATCATCGACTCATTTTGAGTCGTATGCCACTAAGAGAGTTAAATTCATTCACTACTAGCACAATAACAAACCAAATGGAGTGTAATGAGGTTAAATTGAATCATAATCTATTTGAATATTTTGAGAAAATCAGATAATTCTTATGGCAAACAGAACATTTCATGTCCAGGAGACCTCAAACCGGATATTTTCAATAACATCTCAAAATCATTGGGTCTTTTCCATTATAGAACCACATAAGCGTCACTAAGTTAAGTTAGATTAAATTATTAATAAACATACTATAGTATTCACAATAATCATATAGCTTTTTATTCCAAATATATTAATGGGAGCCAATAAGCAACAATGTCTATATCTGTTGAAATGAGTTTTTATCATGGCTGCACCATCAAAACAAACATTCTTGCCGTTTTGGGATCTTCAGTAAATATTTTAGGGTTATGTAAAATGTATTTACTTTAGTTTGAAAAATTTCTATCGCTTTGTTTTCATTATCTATTTTTTCACTAAACATGAAATTCATGTTCGTGTCATATCAGACTGAACATTGGCTCGGAAATGATAAGCCAATGATAACAATAGCAGCTAATCTCCAAGATAAGCTATTTCACCTCTCATCAATGGTCACTAATAATGGGACTAGTTACAGAAAACAGATCTTAACATGTTGAATGTGGTTTCTAGCCATTTTCTTTCATATTAGAAATGAGTCCTGCATACATTCATCACTAAAAAAGTCAGACTTGTATTCCTATAATGTAAATTATCTAAACTACCTCTTTTCCCAACACAATATCTTTTCTAAATAGTATATGAGAAAGTAATTATATAATGAAAATAACAATACATAATTACAACAATAATAAAAATATATCTTTTAGCTACAGAAATTATAATTAATACTAAATTTACCTGAACTGAATGTTTAGAATAAAAGATATTGTCACAACCAATACATTGCATGGGTTTCTTGGCCAGTTGCTTGCCTATCAACTCAGAGAGTTCAATATTATGTTCTTTGTCATAGTGTGCTATAACAATTGCCTTCTTCAGGCTTAGGTACATACAACTAGTACAACGATAGCAAATATGTTTGTTCAATTCATACAATTTCCACCTGTTCAAAACAAAACATAATATTCAGCCTAAGAGTAAAAACAAAAAAAAAATATTCATATTGTTGTACATTAAAAACAAAAAACCATTATGACCTTATATAGTTATATAGTAGTGTAGACACACACATATATATATATATATATATATATATATATATATATATATATATATATATATATATATAGGGACATCAAAAAAATGTGTCTGTGATCTTGAGGTAAAATAAATACTCTTAAAGTTGAGGCAAATTATTTATTTGTATACCAGAAAATACGGAAAATAATCAATATTACATTACCTAGTAAGTTTCAATATGATCATTCCTTGTTGCTTGGCCAATATCTAGGCGATAATCGATATCCGTCCAGACACGCTTGATCATAAACGGTTGCTATGGTGGTAATGATTCTCTCTCTTATATGGTGTAAATCCCATAATTTTTATGTGTAGATAATATTCATTCCAATACAACAGCCAGGTTACCTGTCGTTGAAAGCTTATCAAATATTAAGACTAATGAGGTGGTGCTGAAAAATAACACTTATTTCCTTTTATCATTATATGTCGTCAAGTTGTGGGAAAACATATCCAAGTAAATGACATCTACAACTGTTTTTTAGTAAACGTGAACAGACCCATAACTTGGTCATGTATTATTCTACACTAATCTTAACCTTTTGCTCAGTATATTTGTATATTCAAGATTCAAGCTATTGCGCCAACCATATGAATGAAAACTAGTAATTTCCAGTTAAAAATTTTAATGCTCTTCTTCTACCTCTTGTATTTGTTTATATGATCTGATGTATAGGTTTTCGGTCTTTCAGAAACTAATGGAGAATTTTAAGTGTGTCACGTTTCATTCCTCTATTTGCAAGGTGATTCAATCTATGATTAGTGGGATGGAGAATTTTAAGTGTGTCACGTTTCATTCCTCTATTTGCAAGGTGATTCAATCTATGATTACTGGCCAAATCGTCATCAGTATCCATTATGTATAACTGACAGAACACTGGGACACACTTCTAAGGTGCTTATTTTGTAGTAGACGGCACCATATATTTTAAAACAGTAAATGCCCACAACAGGAGACATTTCAATGTCAGCTCCAAATGAAATGAAAGCCAATGTGTTGTTGTAACTCCTGGTGTTTTCCATATATCGTGAAAGTATTGTACTTCTAATTAGATTTTGTAAGTCTGGATGGAGTTGGGGAATATCTTTATGCTCCTTTTGTGACAACACAGTGCCAATCTCACAATTAAACATCAAAGCAGTGTGATATCTACATTCATCAAAAAGATCACCTACACCAAAATATGGATTGTTAATATCAAATGAACGTGTAATTTTAAAATAATATTGATATGTGAAGTTCATGTTGGAATCCAAAAGTTGTCTCTGTTGGTTTATTTCAATATTCAGTGCCCTTCGATTTCTGTCATTGGCATTTTCTCACCGACCAGTAATTTTTACTCGTCTTTCTGTGGCCGGCATTTTGTTTTATAATGTGTAAAACTTAGAATATCGAAACTCCTACGGAATCGATACACATTAACAATTAGCCATATAAACCGTTAACTTTAGGAAAATGCAAGTAATAAATCATAAAAATGTAAGCGCTATACAGAAGTTAAGTAACTAACTTTTTGAGATAAAAAATTAAAACACAAATATTCATACATTAACAATAAACTACATAAAGTGTTTAGTTTTGCGAAATATAAGCAATCAATAACAACACAATGTGAATCCCCACATATAAAGTTAACACTATATAAGTTAACCTAAAAATAACTTTTTGTTATAATTTCTCCAAAAAAATAAAATAAAATGTTTTTGAGAATTTATAAAAACTGTTTCAAATTATTTACAGCCAATGACAAATTTATTATAAAATAAGTAAAAAGACTAATTTTGTTCATCTGTGTGATTTTTATAATTTTAGTAATTTACTTACTTGTTTATGACACGTTTCGGACCTTTTCCATCTTCAGATTCTCGCTCCATTGAGGTCGCTAATACATCAAAATAAATATACAGTCAACATAACACAAACGCACTATAATGTACACACTATAACTAAGCGTGTACACATCGTCGAATACATTTGGTCAGGTCAAGTGTCGGATGTGACCATATGTATTCGACGATGTGCACACGCTGAGTTATAGTTGAACATTATTGTGTAATTGTGCATGTGTGTTTGTGTTATGTTGACGTATATTTATTTTGATGTATTAATGACCTCAATAGAACAAGAATCTGATGATGAAAAAGATCAGAAATGTGTCATAAATAAGTAAGTAAATTACTAAAATTATAAAAGTCACACAGACGGACAAAATTAGTCTTTTTATTCAAACCAGGTCTACAAAAAGAACAAGTATAGTTCAAAATACTTAGCCTTTAAATTAGTTAAGATTTACATCCATTAAGCAACAGAGCATAGTGATCTTCTTTTTAAAGAATAAAAAATAAAAATCTTATGTTACAAATACACTTTCAAAAGTCCCTTACCACACTTGGGAATAAACAAAATAACAAAAAATTTTGTTTTTTGTTATTTTGTTTATTCCCAAGTGTGGTAAGGGACTTTTGAAAGTGTATTTGTGATTTATTGTCATCACAGTGCTCTGGTATTTGTTTATCTTATGTTACCTTTTGAAAAAAACAATTTCCAAAATTGTATGCATAAATAAATTGTAAACAATATATATATATATATATATATATATATATATATATATATATACACATGTAGTGTGTGTGAATTTTAATAGGGAGAAAAAACATTTAAATTGCAAAATCGATTAATTAGAAACTAAATTTGATCATTACTTAAACTAACTTGTCTTCATCAGGTTTTGTTTTATTCTTTCTTCCTAAATTTTCGTTTTTGCTATACTCGTTTGAATCCCGTTCATTTTTAACAGATGCTTTGTGAGGTTTAGAGTTTTGAATATTTTCAAGTCCATTCTGAAACACATCCAAATATAGCAGATAAATTATGTGTAAATTATCATAAAAATTAAATGATAACAACACTACAAATCAACCTACACTTTGTTATAATGATAACAACACTACAAATCAACCTAACCAGTAATTTTTAATTTACTACATTTATCTATATTTAAACAGCAACATCATAGTTGTTGTTTCCAGAATGGAAATATAAAACTGACTTTTCAATAAATTATTATTCAATTAAATCTGACAAAGAAAATGTTCCAATTATTTCTAAAATTGACAATTAATTATTTTTTCTTAAAATTTCCAATTTAACCCTTTGTTAGGAATCGAGATGGTTTTAGTTAGGAATATAATCTAAGTTCTTTTTAAGAAGCCAGAATGAAAACAATTATTGTGACAGACCTGGAAAAATGATGAAATTGCTTACCTTGTAAGCAAGGCAGATGTCATTGATGCTACAATGATATATAAACCCTTGGGTGGGAGGAAACTTGGTCAGTAGGCCAAGATTGATCAAGGGAAGGTGCTGCAAGAATTCTTGAAGATAGCCAGACGGACTTGGCAAGTAAGAACTTCCTAGGAGAATTGAGACTTTGGACGAGGATCCATAAGAGTGGCAAGCAGGATGAGCCAACTTTGTGTATTAAGAAACTTGTAATTATTTCAGAGTCAGATAATTAAACTATAACGTATAAGCAGATCTCTTAGTCACAATAAATTAGTCATTCTGGATTAATAGTAATAATACGAATATTGTAGCATTGTAATAAGATAGGGGATGTTTATTCTTGTTAATAATTGTTAATAAAGGATAATTGATTACTGAACCATTCGATTGTATTGAAAATAGAGAACCCAGGCAGTTTAGAGAAACCAATCCTAACAAATGGTGCTTCGGCCGTGTTTTAGTTTTTACTAAAAATTTATTGAATTTTTGTTGTTGTTTTATTATACATTAATGACATAAACTCATGTCTTTAATTAGTAAGGATTAATTGGCGATATTAATTGGTTAATTTGTTGAATTGTGTTTGATAGTTAATTTGTATTTTAGTTATTTATAAACTTTTCAAGAAATTTGAGAAATATTGTGTGTTTTGACATAAAATTACTAGGCAATTTGTTCTACGCTTTTAGGTTGTCAAATTTTTATTATTTCTTTAAATTATGAATTCATGTTTTTATTGGTTCCTACTTCCTGGATTGTTAAATTATTAATATTTGTATTATATACTAACCTTCAAACAATTACTTATTTTCAGATACGTCTGACTGCAAATTTCAATGTCACACTGTCATTGTCGAAGACAAGAAGTTTTTTTACATTACACAATTAAATCACATTACACTTAAACAAAACCACATAAAATTTCAAATACAAAAGTATAAAATAATCACCATTTCTGGATCGTTAAAATGTATTAACGTTATCACTCAATACATCCATTATCGGGCTGGTTCAAACGTAAACTCAAGTGTAATGTGATTTAATTGTGTAATGTAAAACAGCTTCTTGTCTTCGACAATGACAGTGTGATGTTGAAACTGCAGTCACACATATCTGAAAAAAGTGATTGTTTGAAGGTTAATATATATAATACAAATATTAATTATTAATTCCTTTTATGTAAATTTGTTTAATCTGTTGATTTAAGAATTATTTATTTATTATACAGTTTGAGTCAATGATTTTTGAATATATATGTATGGTTGTTATGCAATTTGAGATATTTAATAGTTAGTGTGAACAATTTTGATTAAGTCTTTCATGTTTAACAAGCAACTTTAAAATTGTGTGGGCAAGTGAAATACTTATGTCAGGTTTATTATAAATGAAGTGTTGTGCGAAGGTTACATTATATGCTGAGTAGGGAAATTCCTTGGAGTTTGATTGTTTATTTCCGTATACTAAATTTAAAGTCAATTTGTTTCTTTTTCCTGTGAAAAAGTCATCACGGTAATAGACTTACAAAGGTTTAACGGAGGTTTATTTTTGATCTTGGTGAATTTAGTAGCTGAGACGATTGTAAACAAACGTTATGTCATAAGTCATTGTTTGGTTGAAATACAAATTAGTCAATACAGCAAGTTATGCAGATAGAAGACTTTTAGAATGTGTGTAGCATGAATGCTGATGCACATGGAATTTGATACTACATTTATAATTGTAACCTATTAGATATTTCCAGAAACATGATTACATCACTAACTACTTTGAATACATGTTGCCGTGATGAATTTGACATTGACTGATATCAAGAATTTTAAAATAATAAAGTTTGTCAGAATATTGCTAGGTAAGAATATTGTTATTAATAAAAATATTTTTTTTAAATATAATTAATGAAGACTTTTGTTAAGGAAGAAATAGGGAGTTTTGAAGTTATAAAAGAGATTTGAATTTTTTGTAGTATACAATATGTTTAGTTAAATTAAAGTAATTTTTGAGGGGAAAAGAAAAAAATTAATAAAAAGATTAAAAAAAAAAAATTGTGAAAAATTAATTAAGGTTGATGAATTAGTGAAGGAAATTATAATATCAAGATTAAGGAAAATGTTTTAAATAGGTTTTTGTACAATAAATGATTAGTGGCTTTTTTTTAATTGTTAATAAAGTTAAATGAGTACTGAACCATTAGATTATATTGGAAATTAAGAACCCATGTAAGTTAGAGGAACCAATCCTAACACCTTACACAAATGTATTTTAATTTAAACAAAGTGTTGTATGTTTAATTTCTTCTTGGTGGTACCTCCAGGGGTTCACTATCGTCAGTACAGGCTTGGCAATCCCGAGGGGATCTACACCTTTTTTAATGTAGTCTTAGTTAGATTACTATCTTTCATAATCTATCGGAGCTCTCTTAACAAAATCTTGTTGTCTTCTGGCCCTGACACTACTAGAGTGTTCGATTGCTATGGGTCTTTATTGATGTTTTTTCCTTGCTTTTTTTTATAAGGTGATGATAAGTGAAAAGTTTTTCACTTTTATACGACAAGAAAACATCTTCTGGTTGGTTAAACAGGATAATTAATATTTGAGGTACCCACTGATCTCGCCTGGCGTCAGGAAATCTCTGTTCATAAACACATAACACGAATGTAGAACATGAAAAGGCTCTAATATAGAACTAGCTTTTACCAAAAGCAGCTCAAATTTAACCTACTAACAATTAAAATACTAAAAAAATTCTTTGCCTGAATCGTCTGCTACAAAATTATTCAAATTATACAACTTCACTATTTTGAATTATGTTATAAAAAGAAGCATACATTTAAATTGTGTATAATTTTTAAAACAAACACATTTATTCTATTACCAATTATTAACCTGTCAAAATTAATAGGCTTCTTGACAAGTAATTGAATCTATGGAAGCCCTTTAAGTCAAAAAATGCATAAATAACTTATTTTACAAAATAAGTTTAAACCTCTTCAAAAAGTATATTTATCCTAGATTTATTACAAGGTATGCAAACAAAATAATAGGTACACACTCTCATTTAATATGAAGTGTTGATTGTATGATAAAATTGGATGACCCATATTGAATAACAGTTTTTATCGTAACATTTCTATTTTAAAAGAATACAACTTATTATTTTTCTTTAGGATGATATATTTATTGATTACATACCATATGCTGTGATTTATTATTTGGTTCCGATACTAGTGCTGATAAAACTGATGACACTTGGCTACTGCTCATTGTAGGAAGTGTACCTTCATTTGACAGTTGTGATAAAAGACGCTCTGTGTAACCATGTTCACTGTGACCTGTTTGAACTTAAATATAGAAAATAGAAATTAGAAAGGTTGGGAAAATATTTTTTTATAAAAAAAAATCTTTATCCAATAGTTTAAAAAAAAGTTGTGAACAATTTTCAGAACTTGAATCGCATGACTAAATTATATATTTTTAGCGATGATAGTTAAGCAATAATAAGTTTACATATAGAACTTGATACATATTTTTTAATGAATCCTTAAAAGAGCACTAGAGAGAATAAAATTTTAAGCCATGAATTAAGATGGAAAATTCAAGCGCTGAAGGATAATCTTTGTTCAGGTAGTAGACCCGAGACTGATGAAGGAAAAGCAGGTGTGGAGAGACCATCGGGAATGGAAGCAATTGTATCAGACAAACCACTGAAGAAGAAGATGATGATGATAAAAATTTTACTCACTCATTAATTTAATTTAACTGTAACAGCAGTGACTACTTGTTGAAACTCCATAATAAGGATAAAATAAGCACTAGGCTATAGTTTCAAATGTATTTAATAACTTAATAGCTACAATTGTTTCGCCTTGCGGCATCTACGGGCTAATGGTAATAGTAAGCCTAAACAAAGTTAACGGTACAAAGAGACAGGTCCGGAAGTAACACAATGGAAGGGATAGCTGGAAAACCCAAGCAGGTAGGAAGGGGAAAGGTTAACATATTACACTATTGGTTTAAGAAGTGGAGAAGAGTTTAATAAAATTTGATCATTTAAATTAAAAGTAGGTTTATGTAATATAGATCTATTTATTTCTAAGCATTCTAGATTATTTAGTCTAATACTTTTATTTTGAATGTGTAATAATTTTACATTCAGATTAGGATCAAAATTATGACCCGAGTCCAACAGGTGGTTAGCAAAGTTGGAGTTACTAAGCCCATGCTTCCAACTATTTATATGTTCTTTAATTCTAACATTGATCGATCTCCCTGATTGACCTATGTACTCAGAGTCACAATTCTGACAAGAAATTTTATACACTCCACTATTTTCTAGCCTTTCTTTTTTATCTTTATTATTAACTAACATTTTTCCTAAATTATTATTAACACTAAAGGCGACAAAACGATTACATTTAGTAGAAATCAGTATAAAATCAGTAATCTTATTTCTACTAAATGTAATCGTTTTGTCGCCTTTAGTGTTAATAATAATTTAGGAAAAATGTTAGTTAATAATAAAGATAAAAAAGAAAGGCTAGAAAATAGTGGAGTGTATAAAATTTCTTGTCAGAATTGTGACTCTGAGTACATAGGTCAATCAGGGAGATCGATCAATGTTAGAATTAAAGAACATATAAATAGTTGGAAGCATGGGCTTAGTAACTCCAACTTTGCTAACCACCTGTTGGACTCGGGTCATAATTTTGATCCTAATCTGAATGTAAAATTATTACACATTCAAAATAAAAGTATTAGACTAAATAATCTAGAATGCTTAGAAATAAATAGATCTATATTACATAAACCTACTTTTAATTTAAATGATCAAATTTTATTAAACTCTTCTCCACTTCTTAAACCAATAGTGTAATATGTTAACCTTTCCCCTTCCTACCTGCTTGGGTTTTCCAGCTATCCCTTCCATTGTGTTACTTCCGGACCTGTCTCTTTGTACCGTTAACTTTGTTTAGGCTTACTATTACCATTAGCCCGTAGATGCCGCAAGGCGAAACAATTGTAGCTATTAAGTTATTAAATACATTTGAAACTATAGCCTAGTGCTTATTTTATACTCATTAATTTTACTCAAATAATTACAAGCATGATACTCTATTATATAATGTATTGATTTCAGAAGATGGTTTATTTTTAATTTAAGCACATTTATGTGACATTCTCTTTCTTTCTCTCCCTCCATATTACACAATTCTCCTATTTCACCAGACATTAAATACTTTTTACATGATTTTAATCTTCTATCGAATTTGTTTTTGTTTTGCTTAACATCTTTACTTTATTAATAATAGTATAGCTTTCATTCTTATACCTATACAGACATTAGAGATACTTTATTAGCATAAATCCATTCCATTACAATTCTTTCTTTTTAATATAGATCTATATATTATCGAAAATATTAAGATCTAATAGACTATTATTATTATTAGAGTTTTTCTAATGGTAGTTTTTCTATCTATGTCGACGAACAGTATTGTTATTAAATATTTTTAAAGAAGTGCTCTGTTATAGATATATTGCACTGCTATAGGATTTTCCAAAATCAATGAAAAATTAAAGATATTAAGATTATTTCATTTTTGTATTAAGCAAACTTTTTTGATGTCCCTAAATAAAATCTTGTTACTGATAATTAACTCCCTCAAATAAGAAATTTACTTATATTTATTACCCCAAAACACATAAAAAAAGTGGATGTGATATAGAAGGCGGCAATTTTGAATGCCGAGAAGATGAGTTTTAAAAAGAGGAACCTCGGGAGATTGTTAAAAAAAAAGACGCCAAAACCGACACTCCTAGATTGAAGAGGATTGAATCCGAAATTTAGCTGATAAACCCCAGTCTACTACCTCAAGAAAGTGTATAAAACATATTCTTGATAGTATGGTTATAATCACTACCAAATTGTTTAAACCGATTTACGAATATAAATCAGAAGATATATTCTAATGAGATCTTGAATACATGGTATTCAAGATTCTACCCAATTTGATAATTTACTGACTTTCATGTTTAAAACATTCCATAATTTCATATTGACACTATCTAAGCCTAAGAAACCTTAATTAATATAAACATTTGTTTGAATTGAATATCTCTATACAATATATATGTAAACAATTGAAATATTGTATAAAATTTCAGATTTTCGATCACAATGTATTTAATATAAATGAAATATTTAATTATTGTGGTAAGTCAACTTTTATATAATTAACAAATTTATTATTCATTATTGCTATAGAAATTATTAGGTTCACATTTTTTATTCTTATTTTTGAGAAAACTCTTTCTACTTGGGATTACTGTGGGTTAAAAGTTCGATATACTTGCAGTCTAAATAAAATTATTACATACATCACATAAAAAAGAATTAACCTATCCAACTTAATGTTATTTTTCAAAAAAATGTTTCTAAAGTATTGTCCCTATTTAGTTTCAATTTCTTTTAATCACATGTAGCCCAATCTTTTAAAAGTTTAAACAATCCACAATAATAAAAATTTCTATGTTCTATATAAAAGGTGTTACAAAGTTCCAAGTTGCCTCGTGGTGGGAATTCAAATTTGGATGAGATACAACTACTAAATATTGCCCTAGGTTTATTATTGCAGGTCCAATTTATTCTTAATACATAAATACTAATAAGTCCTTGTTGATTCTTTTCCCTGGTAATTATTTACTTTCACTGCATAAGTTGCAAAACTACCTTATTTCCAAATATATAATCCAAATCTTATTCTTCTGTAAGAGCAATACTAAAAAATCGCTTGCATGGCTGAGAGCAACAGAGGGAATCCTTTTTTCCATTGTTGAAACAAATATTCTCCTTAATTAGTTTGGTTCTTTTTCCTCCCTTCACTTCTCTGGTTATTAAATTTTCACAATATTTTTATATATAAACTAATTTTCTAAATCTAGGTCATTTATTATTATTATTATTATTTACTGTTTATTTGAGTTTTACAATTAATTTAATACAAATTTTATTTAATTTAACATTATTTCCTTGTCATATTTATTATACTATTGAAATAATTTTGAATTACCGCCAACGATATTTAATTCTCATCAGAGACATCTGTTTTATTAAACTTAAGCCTATTTCATTTCCACCATTCCATTGACTAGCCATGCGACAAGATAAGATGGCTGTCGCTGTTCCCTTTACAAGTTATTTGCTTCTTTCATCAACCCATGACAACTCAAATAATTATTTCTCTTAATTTTGACTTTGTTTATCTAAAAGTGTTTAAATAATTATTTCTATTCTTTATTTGTGAACTCCTTATAACTGAATTGTGTATTGAAAATATAGCCTATGGCTATAAATTATTGGAAAAATAAGTACATGGCTATAAAGAACCAAGATACTGATCCTATATAAACAATTAAACAATACTATAAAGTTATGGACATGAGACGTTAGTTGTTCGACGGCATTGAAACAATGCGCACTGTGTTGCGATATCTTTATATAACTGTGTTTTTTATATAATAGTGTTAAATATTATATATATGTCTGTGATGTTAAATTGTAATGTGTGACGAACTCTATTAAGGGATAAACTCTGAGGATAGAGTATAGGCTCCGAAACACGTAAGTTTAAATCAAGAAAGTAGTCACGTGGCGGAGCCCATATAAGGTAACTTATTGTTAATTTAACAACTGTGACTTGGATACCAAACAAAATGAATCTTAATTTATATAGTATTTTATTGTGACTAATGTTTGAATATAAATGATAATATTGAACCACTGATTGACTAGCTCATTTATTCATTTGAACCCGATAACATATTCCTATCAATTTTTTTATAATCACAGTTAAACCTAAATAACAGATGAAGTTCATTCATCATTTGGTAAAATATTGTTTAACAATTTTCAACTTGGTTACTAGTGAGGTTACAAAGTCGCCATTGTCCCCATTCTTATTATTAATTTAACAATCGTCTATAATCCAACTTCTCATTTTATCTATAACAACTAGCCATTTATTTTTATATACAGAGTGTAAAGAAAACGGTGGACTTGCTATTCATTTTCGGATTATATAATCAAAACCAATAAAAAATGTCAAATAACATAGTCAAATTCCACTTCATTTTCCGTCTATCCGCCATTTTGATTTTTCAAAAAACATAACTGCAGAAATAGTAAAGATATTGAGTTCAAATTTAGTATAAGTATTTTATATGTTACATTTTACAAGTGCACCAAACACAAAGACTTTACAGTATTTTAATAATTTTCAAAATGGTGGCCATTTAAAATCTTTAACAAAAGATATCTCAAAAACGTTAACCTTACATAACACTTATAAGAAAATAAATTTTTTTCTTTCCTAACAACAAACAAAAGTGAAGCTTTTCAATACAAGCAGCTGAGGCCGGAAACAGACCAAGAATCGAAAAGCTTCTTTTGGTCCTAGTGATGAACTATATTTTTCGTTATACTGCAAATAATATAAGAAAACAATTTCACAAAACCTAAAATGTTATAACCTAATTGCCTTCAAATCAATGGTAACAGCTGTTTTAACGATTATTTATATCGAGAGTAGCCTTTTATAGATGCTTTACAATCGTTAAATAATTCATATAAACAAAATAACAGCTGATGACCTTGACCTCAGCTGATGTTTTTTGGTCCTAGGACTAAAAAGAACAACTCTAGCATTACAATGAATGTATTGAAAACAGCTGTTTTTGAAGCAGTGTGATGAAAATGCTTACTTTTTCTGTAGGTCGAAGGATAACCAAGTTATCGAGAAAATACTAAAATACAATATCCTGGCGATTGTCTACAACAATTAAAACTAGTCTAACATCAACACATTTTTGAATTATGTTCATTTGTATCCATGAAAACCAAAAAAAAAATAAATAAAATAAAATAAAATACATGTTGTAATAATTATACATTGGTTTGATGAATTAGTAGTACATTTCTTTATTTTATAATTATTATGTGCAGTTTATGTAGCTGTGCCTCAGACCCAATTGTGATTTGCATCACAGTGTGCATTATTTGTCATATTTCCATTATTATTAATGCTAAAATAAAAAGTAAACTTGTTAATTAATTTGTTTATTAAATAATAATTATTGTATATTTTCTTGGTTTCCATGGATACAAATGAATATAATTAAAAAATGAATTGGTGTTAGACTAGTTTTGATTGTTCTAGACAATCACGAAGATATTGTATTTTAGTTTTTTGTCGATAACTTGGTTATCCTACAGAAAAAGTTTTAAGAAAACTTTTTGTGTGTCGTTAGGAAAGAAAAATATTTTGCCTCGTATAAGTTTTTTGTAAAGTTAAGGGTTTTGAGATATCTTTCGTTAAAGATTTTAAATGGTCGCCATTTTGAAAATTATTAAAATAAAGTCTTAGTGTATGGTACACTTGTAAAATGCAACATATAAAATATTTATACTATACTATTTATACTATAAATACTTTACTATTTCTGCAGTTTTTTTTTTAAAAACAAAATGGTGGATAGACGGGAAAAGAAGGGGAATTCGACTATATGTTATTTAACATATTTTATTAGTTTTGATGTATATAATCCGAAAATTAATAGCCAGTTCACATTTTTCGTTACACCCTGTATAGTTCCTCTCCAGTTTATTATCATATGGACATGTTTACATTTATTTAAAGAAGGTATATTTTATTTTAAATCTGAACAACACAACATTGTTTATCTAATAATGAAAAGATAATCAGATTATTATTCACCTGAATGATGATCCATACTCGATGATAATATAATCTGCGCTGATTCTCGGTGAAATTCATTTCCATTCATTAAATCAGTTGGTTGACCCGAATGATGAATAAGGTCTTGACTCTGAGATAACAATCTAGGATGTAGTATCGACGCTTGGTTACCAGATGACATTCTTGTTCCTGAATGTATCAACATACTGTCTTGAATTAAAGGAGTTGTGGTATTTAAGTTAATAATACGAACATGATTTTGTATTGAAGGTGGAGTCGTTAATATGGGACTGTTTCGTGATACTGGATGATGTAGTAAATTATCACTATCATTTGAATGATACAGCATGTGATCATTCGTTTCTGAATCCATATGCTGATCAGTATTTAAACACTGTGAATAATCATTTTTTCCAATTGAAAGATCACTTAATGTAACATCGTCCCGATGTTCTTCAGAGCTTAAGGATGAATTAAAATTATTGTCAGAACTTTCAGATGACATAATAACACTTGATGATGACACGGGATGTTGATTAGTAGATGCTAATGTAACATCGGACACTATAACTCTTGCTTGGGACGGATCTGCTGTAAAATCTGAAACCTTGAGTAACTCATTATTACCTAAAACATTACCTGTCGATGTTACAACATTCAAAACAGATTCTTTACTTTCATCAAGGCTATAATTTAAAGCAATTGATGATAACAAAGAGCTGGTTGGTTTTAACAAAATCTGTTTTTCAGAATTCAATTTCCTTCGAGTTTTATTAGTTTTGCTCACATTTTTTATATTTGTTTTTTTATTGTTATCATGAAGTGTGATATTAAATCCAGCATTTATCAATGGATTACCTTTCAGTGGATTTTTTCTTTCTTTAGATAACATTGTAGGTATGACACTTTGGTTTAAAACACTTATGGAGCTAAGAGTTGAAAAGGTAGTGTTTTCATCCTCCACAAGTAAATCAGAGCCTTGTTCTCCTAGGCTTTGACTTGTAATAATAGGCACACTGCATGTTGATACACATGACGATTCGGTGTTTTTCTTCTCCGGACTTTGCCATGTTACAGCAGGCAGTGATATTGGTTCATCTGGTAAAATCATCTCTGGAGGGCCCAAATCACTCATCATTAAAACCTGAAAAATATTGGAAACATTTTATATTTCAATGCATTTTTAATCAAATTATATTCTACACACAACTTTGTAATAACATGATGTCCAGTGGATTGGATTTAAAAAAATCCTGTATGTTTTCGTATTTTTCTTGCACATTCTAGGAATCTCTCAAATGTATAGTCCCATCAAGTAGGAAATTCTGCCTATTATTCTGCCTTTAAAATCTCTTATTTGGTATTTTTTTCCATAATAGTTTTGATATCTAAATATAAATTAATATAAATGAATTTTCTACAAGTTTGACTATACAACACCTAGTATAAACACACAAAAATTCAAGTTCATAACTGCTGTGGTTACTGAGAAAATAGTACATTAAGTTAGATAACATGTTGAGATAGGATGTATGATGTCATTTTAGGGTAAATTTAAATATTTGTAAGTTACATTTATGTACAGTTCTATATTAGCTGTACATTTTAACACCTTACCCGATAACCTGACATTTTCACAAACTCGGCCACCCTTCATTCCACATTAGGCCGAGTTTTCGGGACTCTACTGAATAACAAATTGTGTTTTGCATAATATTACTATTTTTTATGAACTTAAAAAAAAAAATTAAAAAAGAACAAAATGGCTTGACTTTACAGTAGGAGGTTAGAGCGTTAAGAATTGACTTACTAAACACAATTAAGTGCAGTGATACACCTCCTGTTATTAACTGTTAACTACAATGCAATCCAAGACTGTCACGATTTAAAAGTTAATTGTACATACAAATTTTACAAACTTTTTACAACCTACCTGAGACCGTCCAACTGGGGTGAACAAAGGTTGTTGGGGAGTAATATTAATTGCAACCAAAGATGTATTCACAGAAGGCACATCTGTTACTTCAACTTCCCCTACTTCATCTTCTGCTGTCTTCTCACATTTTATACTCTTCTCTGGACTCAACAATGCCTGCATAACAATATTTATTTTAATAATTAATTATTTATTTTAAACATAGTTTTTACTCAGATTTTACAACAGTAACTTTGCCAAAAGATTCAGAAATATTTTTGAGTTTAGAAAAAAAAATAGCCTGGTAATAATTTTCTAAATGTTAACAATGCTCCATCAATACCATAATAATTATATTGTGGTTCCATATCAGTAAGAAATGACTGTTGGGATTGAACTATGAAAAATTATGCTCTTAAAGAGGAATTATACTGTCAGCTCATTGTATCATCTGTCTAGTATGAAAACGCACAACAGCGATCTCGCTAGGAACTGACAACTTACATCACATTATATACAATACTTTAACAATAATTCTATTAATTATTTTAAAGAGGCTAAATATACTTCGTATTTAGTGTATCATGTACATATATAAATATTCATTGATATTGTTTCTGTACATGTGAACTGACAAAAAATAACTGGTTTTATACATTAATTTTAACTTTTTTAAATCCAAAATTAAATAGAGATAAGAATTATTTGCAATAGCCTCCATTTAAAAAAATCCATTGGATTTAACTGAATTTCATTAGATTTCTATATGGGTACCAATATAAAACACTGAAACCCCTACCACAAGTTTGGTACAATAACACACACACAAATAAAATAAAATACTTATTTGCCTTATGTTATTATAATTCCCTGATGTATATTTCGGTAACCAAGTTACCATCATCGGAGGGATTTGAAATAATACTAACAATATATGAAATCTTAAAAACTAAAATGCCATATTCTCGCCTATACCCTACTTCCGGTGGTTCGGCCTATCAACGTAGGACCACATCAATGACCTAGGTGAAAGCGGCTAACAGTACACATTCCTGTCCTTGGGAAACCCGTAGGTTGAACATGGCAATGGCGGCAATAATTTTTACAGATAACAAAAATATCTTAAAACTCCTTAAAATATAAACATAACATGTGCATAATAACAGCAAAAAAAAAAACAACAACAAAAAGGGTACCAACTCAAAAATTCTTCAATAATAAATTTTACATTATAATAATATTTATTTCCTTTATCATACTTAAGCACACATTATAGCAATGACAGATGGAAACTAAGCTGAAAATAACTTTATGTCTCAATTAAGTAATGGAAATATAAAAATCTATGAATAAATTCAAGTCAAATTTTATTGTTATTGTATTTTGTATGCTAGATGAACAATAAAAATCCAATTGTTCATCTATAATCTTTTATTGTTTCCTATAATTTCAAGAATTACAAGTATGTAATAACAAATCAGGTTAATTTACTACGAATTCAATAAAATGTGGTACCGTACATAAATCAGTAAAAATGGCAACCTAAAAAATATAAGGCATTTTAATAATCAGTAAATAAGTTTATGGCAAAATATTGAACCACTATGAAGCCCCAACCTTTCATAATTGAATAATATATTCACATCTGCTTAGTGACAAGATATTAAGTACCAAATAATCATTCAACACCCAATTTACGCAAGTCCACCATTTAACTATGACCAGGGATAATAAAGATTTTGAACTATTAGTATTCCTCTCACCTGTCTAAGAATTCCTTCTTCTGACCACATTATAGGCTGTTGGATGCTGGTTACCAGTTGTGCTTTGGAAAGAAGAACATCCGTTTTACCGCATGTGGTTGTCAGCAACTCAACTTGTTCCCCCTAATTATAAAAAAAATATAAAAGAATTTAATAATTTGCCTAATTTTGTGATATGATTTGCAATACCATTCTTATAAATACCATAAGAAATCTTTCAATTAACTACAGGTAAAAAAATAATTCGCTATAGTGTAATTTATAAAATAGTTCCGTCTGTAAAAGTCTGTCAACAAAAAAAACTATGTCTTGTAATAACTATATTTAAGTCTTTATTACAGTAGAAACTCTTTAAAACATCCAGAGTCAGCCTAGTAGGTTGGCAAAATGGCTGGTTAAACCAAAAATATACTTAAATTAAATTTTAACTCTACATATGTATTAAAATACTTGTACTGTACTACTGTATTTTTAAATATGTGAAAAGGTATAGATTGCAAAAAACAAGCAGTATAGCTTTAAAAATAAAAAGGTATATTTACTTACAACTTGAAAAGATTTATTGTTGTAATCCACAGGTTTCTAACAAATACAAATCATGTATAGCACTGTTTAACTCAAAATAAAATTTTAATTTTGCTATATATATAAATTATGAAAAGAAACACACACATTAGCTAAAGTAATAAAAGAAAAGAAAACAGTTCTGTACATTTATTGTAAAATAATTAGGCTACTTAAAGAAGTCCTTGATATTATTCTGTACAGTTTTTTGAAAGTGCAATTACACCAATTTTTTATAAACGTTACGTCGATTTTTTACAAAGTCTACAATACAAAACAATAAACAAAATATACATGGTTACACATAAGCTTTGTGAAAAATATTATCTTAGAACTGAGCTCAAGACTTCACTGAAAAAAAAAAATTAATTTTGAGACAGACTGATATTGATATTGTACATCAGTTGTCAAAACAAATATTAGTGTTGAATATCCGATGTTGGTGAGGAGCATAGGACAAGGGATAAAATGTGTTACAGTGTAACAGGTAGCCGGCTGGTTGAACCAGGGTCAGTTAAGTAGCTTTAAATCGTGTTATTTTTTCATTTATAGTGCTAAATTTAGATACATATACTGATATTTGAAATTATCCATATCCAAAATGGGACCATTCCCCATTATTTTAGGAATGGGAGGTTCTACTGTACATATATGTTTGATCAGAATAAAATTTTACTCAACAATTAATTAACTTAATCAACCATGAACGACTTTGGGAACTAGTAAAATAGAGTAACACCAATTTATACATGGCAGTTAAAATTTTTAATCTAATTTTCCCCCTCTAAATTCAAAATAAAAGGATGGTCTTATATTATAGATTTTATTACACTGAATTCATTCAGATGCTGTCTAGCTCTATTTTTAGATATGGCTAAAAAATTTTAAATTTCTTGAACTGTGTAGGAAATTATTTAACTGGGCTCATCTTTGAATTATCCAACTTTTTCATAATCCAATCCTGTCTAACCCCACATTAAATCAGATAATGCAGACTCTTTTGTATTGTGTATGTATATTTATAACATTGTGCTGATATCCTATGTATAACTTTGTGCAATATACTATAGGATATCAGTACATATTGTGTAAATTACATATATTCAGTAACGACCCAATTGGTTTATGCCTATAAAATATAACCTTTCAATGAATTACCTTGAAAAAAAGTAAAAGTAACAAAAAACTTACTACTGATTGTGATGTGGACGTTGGTGTACAGTTTTTTCCATTTCTAACCCATTTTACTGTTTGGTGTCCACTTTTTGTCTTGGGAATCAACATCTGTCCTTTATGGATTTTCATTATGATCGGTCTGTAATAATTATACATATTACAAACTTGGAATAAACACAGGAGAAACTAATATTGTGCAATAGTCAATGACAAATACTGGTAACACTCAAAAGTAATGGATTGTTATCATTTTAATACATCAGCAACTTATTACTAGATCTATCATTTTTTAATGTCTTTCTTTGACAAATAATGAAGACAAAGAAGTGATAAATATATGGAAAAACCCAATGAAATACAAACACAATAGTTTGTAAAATTCTACAATTTATTGAGTCTTGTAGACCATGGATTCACCAGTTGTGTTTGTGTATCATTTAACATGGAGTCTTACTAAGTACTGTCGGTCTTTAGCATAAATCATATAAAAACCCAATACCAAGATCAGGGCTATAACCAACAGAAGAAACAGAAGCTACTCATGCTTTTACACATTATGCCACATCACTCTCCTATAGCTTTAAAATAAGTCAACATGTGCATTATATTTTAAAACTTACTACTACAACTTAATTTGGGTGAATATCCATCAAGTTCAAAGGATCAAGTACTGAGAGAGGTTTTACTGTTTAAACTACATATTTTAGTTTGACATTAGATAACTGAATTTAATAACTATCAGTTTAACCTTTTGATGAGCATCGACGTTTCAAAACGTCAGGCAGTGTTATTACCCTTTGGAGCATCACTGTTTAAAAATGTCATAGAGTTTTCGTTCAGTTAGCATCAATGTTTTTAAACATTCTATTTAATATAATATGTCCTATGATGTGCTGCTAACTATGAGTTATTTTTCATAACTTTTTAATCTGGCAACACTGCACTGCACACAGTCTGACAACAGTCGGTTCTGAATCATGCACAATGTCTTTTCGTACTATGCTATTGTAATTGTGTTTATAATGCAGTGAGTTTTAACTAACCTCAAAGTATATATTAGTGATTTTAATGATATTTGTAATTTCATAATATATTTTGTAAGTAACTTTTTCCAAATTGTAAGTTTGTGTTTTTGGTAAATTATGGCTAAGCCTATGCCGACTTTTGGAATATCTGACAAAGAAATAGGTGAACTTTTAACAGAAAATGAACCTGATTACACATATAGTGATACTGAAATAAGATAAAGTGATGAGTTCGAAGTCCTGGAAAATGAACAAATAAATAGAATTTCTGAGGACCTAAGCCTAAAATTTTCTTGGTCTCAAAATGCGAACTTTCAACCTGTGTTACCACATTTCAATGACAGTAAATCAGGTATAATTGCCAGTGATGATTTACCAGATGACCCATCAGAAAGTGATTGTTTTAAAATATTTTTTGACAATGACTTAGTTCAACATATTGTGGAAGAAACAAACCGCTATCATAGGTATGTAACTGAAAATTTTGAAATTGCACAAAACTTAACACTAAAAATGTGGACTCCAACTATTGTGTCTGAAATGTATACTTTTTTTGCATGTCATTTACAGTGATAAATCGTGTCAACCGAACCTTTGCTTTCTACCCCTGCATTTCCAAAAATCTTTTCTCAAAATTAGTTTCTATTATTACTAAAGGGGGCCATACACTATGCGATTGCCTGCAGGCCGTCGCCTCAACAGGCGATCGTAAGACCAATATCGCCGAGTTCCATACACTAGCAGTCAACCGCCTGCAGTCGGTCGTACTGAACTGCAGATGATAGCCTGAAGAAAGCACACACTACAGTCCGGTACCTGCAGGCGGACTGTCGGTCAATGAAACAGGACTGCAGGAGATCCCCAGTTTTTCACCATGCTCCGTCGGAAACGTTGCGCTATATTTGTTTTATCAGTTCTTGGGGAACCCCCCAAAAAAAGGGCCTGGGTAAAAAGTTGGCTGCGAGATAGAGAGGCTAGCTCTCACATTTCGTTACTCCGTGAACTGAGGCTGTCTCACCACGAGGATTTAACGAATTATCTGAGGATGAGTGAAGAAAATTTCCAAAAACTTATGAATTTGGTTGCAATGAGAATCACAAAAGTGGACACTCATTTGCGCCAGGCTATCACTGCCGAAGAAAGGTTGACTGCAACTCTGAGATTTTTGGCAACGGGTCAAAGTTTCGAAGATCTGAAGTTTCCCACACGAATTTCACCTCAAGCACTTGGGAAAATCATACCCGAGACCTGCAGACAACTTTACCTGGTGCTAAAGGATTCTTATTTGAAGGTAAGATTAAATTTTAAAAAAAACTTAATTCATCTTATTATGTTTTATTTTGCTCAATTACATTGAAAAATTATGTAAGCAGATAGGTATTATTGGAAATTATTGAAAAAAAATCAGATAAGTATTTTAAATGAATTTAACGGAAAGCTAATGCGCTTTTCAGGACAACTATTTTAAGCTACTTCAACACTAAAAATTCAGACAACTGGTTATCAGAGTCAGCATGAGCAGATTCCAAGTATTCCTTTGTGGTACTTCCCTCTCCAGTTAACGGATTGAAGTTGTTAGTAGTTTGGAAGAGGTTTTGATCTTGACCAAAGGAGTAGGGAATCATTTTTTCTAATCGACGAACTGGTGTTTGCGGCTGTACGAACTTGAGACCCAGGACATCAGTTTCCTCTTGAAGCCTTCCCTTCCATGCATCAACACCATGCATCAACACTTTGTTGATTAACATTTCGGCATACAGTTTTTGATCTTCATCCATACGGCGTAATTTGCATGCGACGTTGAGCCCAATGCCATCGAACTCATCGTCCTACTTCAAAGCTTTCACAGCTGCGTCGATAGCATCTTTTCTTTTTTTCTGATTGCCCGATTTATTTGTATTTCCGGATGAAGTTGATGGGCCTGATGAAATACTGTCAGACCAACTAAGGCTAGCAACTGGGGAAGGGGGCGATACCAGTTGTGATGACGTATGGTTTGAGGTTTCATCCTGACTCTCCTGGAATATATAAATTGAAAAGAAACTTTAAAACGTTTTGTTATTGAAAGATGCTACTGTATTTTTAATAACAGCAGCAATCTATCTGTCAACTGGGAAATAAATAATTTTGAATGAATTAAATCTTAATTCATGAATTAAAATATTTATTTTTAAATATTCATGAAATTTAAATATTTAAAATTCATGAAATAAATGAATTAAATAAAAATGAATCAAATTTGATATTATTGTCAAATATAACATATAATATCACATAAATAACATATAACATGAAATATTAATTAACATATAATACGCTTTGTTTTATATTTATTATTTGTTTCAGTTACCAAACTCTGAAGAGGAATGGCAACAGACAGGGAAAGATTTCGAAAACAGGTGGAACTTTCCTAATTGTGGAGGGGCCATTGATGGGAAGCATATCAGAATCAAGAAACCTCCAAACAGTGGCTCATATTTTTATAATTACAAGGGGTTTTGCAGTATAGTTTTGATGGCAATCGTTAACGCAGACTATCAGTTCATATACGTAAACGTTGGCTGTAACGGCAGAGTCTCTGATGGAGGTGTAATTGAATGTACCGGTTTTTATTAATTGATCTCACTAAAATTATCTCACGCAAAACTGATGGAAACGGTGACAACAGATCGTTTGCCTGCAGGCTAACTGACAGTGTGTGGTGGGGGGCACATGAGGTCATTATCCGACAGGTCGCTGCCTGTCGCGAATCTCTCATCCTATCACCGCCTGCCCGGCGACCACACACCTTCAGTCCAGGCGAACTGCAGTCCATTATCTTCAGATCAACTGATAAAATGTGTGGGCAATCCCGATCTACGGCCTTACGATTATCTTCAGTTAAACTGACAGTGTATGGGGCGCTTAAGATTACTACATTTTTGTAATAATAAAGATAGTCAGAATCAAACTAAACTATTCAAGTTAGACGTTATAATTCAATCAATAAGGAAAAAAATTTTAATGTTTTTTATCCCTACAAAAAAGTTTGTATTGATGAAAGTGTTGTAGTTTGGAAAGGCAGGCTAGGTTTCAAACAATACCTCCCTAAAAGACGGCATCGATTTGGAATAAAACTTTTGATCTATATGATTGTGAAACTGGTTATATTGTAGACTTTCTTGTGTACACTGGAAAATCAGAAACAAATAATGTTAGTAGTTTTGGTGTTTCTGGGGATGTAGTGTACTAGAGCTTTTACAGCCATACGTGGGAAATGGACATGTATTGTACACTGATAATTGGTACACGAGTCCAAATTTATTTCACTTTCTACATGAAAATAAAATTGGGGCTTGTGGAACAGTCAACCCAAAAAGAAAAGAAATGCCCAAATTTCCAAAAGTTATGAAAGAAAATTGTTCAACATCAAACAAAAATTTTACTTGCAGAAAAATGGCACGTTAAGAGAAATGTTCATATGCTTTCAACAGTGCATTCACATAAAATGGTCGTAGTTAAGAAATGTAACTACAAGGGGAAGTTATTGTAAAGCCTGAAAGTGTTTTGGACTATAACAAAACCATGGGTTTGGTTGACAAGTCCGATATGCTTCTTTCTTACACTGACTCTGCTACAAAGACAGTGAAGTGGTACAAGAAACTTTTTTTTTCATATAATGGACATGTGCCTACTGAATGCATTTGCTTTGTACCAAATGAAAACCGGTAAGAAACCTAAGTGTCCTGATTTCAAATTTAGTGTAGTACGATAACTTTTATAAGAATTTTCAACTGAAAGGATCGTTGCAAACTGTGAAGGAAATCTTTATTGCCAACTGAAAATCCTCTATGTCTTACTGGCCGACACTTCATTTCTCCAATTCCTTCAACAGAAAAAAAGCAAGGCCACAAAGATGATGTTATGTATGTGCAAATACTAGCAAATGCCCACAAAAGAGACGTGACATAACGTGGAAATATAAAGACTGTAACGTTGGCTTGTGTGTGCATCCGAGTTTTGAAAGCTACCATATTAAAACATGTTTTAGATTTAATAAAATTTGTTTAGAAATAAAAATTCAATAATTTTATATCACTATGATATTTTAATGTTAATAATTATGTCTTATGTTTATGTCTAAAATGTTTTGCTTATCATATGTATAAGAATAAAAAACTAGTATTGCTGACCTAACCTAACCAAAATTTGTTATTTTTTTAAAACACAAACAAAATAAAATTTTACAATTTATTACTTATTTTACAGTTTTAAAAATATGTTTTAACCATTTATTAAAAAATAATAATCTTGCTCCCTGGGGAAAGAAATTTGAAAAAAATTATCGCTCATCAAAAGTTTATATACAAAAAAAAACTCAAAATCTACATTATTTATCTCTATATTTAAATTCATGTTATTTTTGTTTCAAAAAGTGTCAGACAAATGTTTGAACATCCAAATATTTTAAACTTCTCATATTAAAGATTTCTACATTGTGGGGGTAAGAAAAATATATGATTTTTCTACATCTTGGATGGAAAAACATCCTTAAATGTTTTCAAATTTAAGTGTGATTATGTTCAAAATAAGAATATACATAGTTATAATACCACAAACGCTTGCAAACTATCTTATAAATTATCGCAGGTTGAGTTTATATGGTAAACTTCCTTTGCAAGCAGATGCACTATCTATACTAATAAATAATATGTAGGGAGATCTTTGTTTGTCCTCTCAGATAGCAAAAACTATTGAACCCATTTTAATAAGAATTGGTAACATCATAGTTTCCACTCAGAAGAAAGTTTTAACATTAAGTTTTTTCGATATCACAATAAAAGTTGAGTTATGAAAATAAAAAGGTTTCCCCATGAATTTTTTTCCTATATGGAAATCGCAGTCCCACACTGGACCAATCTCATTGAAACTTTGGAAATTTATAAATAATATTATTATAAATAATAATACTATTATAATAGTATTTTTGAAGAAGGATTTAGACTTTGTTCCATATTGATATCTTAAAAAAAACTAAGTTATTACAAAAATATAAATCTGTAACAGTCAACGGTTGTGCAAAAACAGCAAATAAATTATGAATTCGGCAACTACTTTGTGATTCTCCATTTGAACAAACCTAATATGTACCAAAGAAACATTTTATCTTTAATATTTAGTGCAAGAGTATCACGAGTTCTTCTAATCTTCTTCGCTATTTCAGACTGAGCAGATTTTCAATTCTATACTAATAAACCTGTAGGTCTGTTTTTTGTTGGTAATACTCACTTATAACAGCTGACTAGGTAATATTAGGAACACTATTTTAGCTAGGGTGAACCTTTTGAGGTCGGGCTTACGGCATTGTGTTCTCATAAAGGCCTTTAATGCGATGTTCAACTCTACCTATGCTCTCATTTAAAATATCCTACTTACTCCCTGGAAAGGTAGCAGTCCACTGAATATGTACTAATATAATTTTGGTGTCCATTACAAGGTGTAAAGCTTTGTAGCTCTTTCTGTAATGGCTAAAAAAATATTAAGCTTTCCCAGGACTTATTTAACACACACTATATATATTTATACATATATTTACATTTGAGTTGGGGCTCAGCCCTTACATCTGCAGATGATAAAACCCTCATCATATCTGATCAAAACCATAGCGCTTTAGAGATTAAATCGTTCATAACTTTAAATCAGGTTATAGAATATTTTAGCAAACTTAATATATAATGCTAAATTTATAAAAAACAAATTACATCTCATTCTCAACACACAACAAAAAATATTACAGCGAAATAGATGTCTTTGCAGATAACTATCAACTAATCGGAGTAGAAAGTATAAAATGTCATGGTTTGACGATTGATTCAAAGTAGAACCGGAGTGGTCACATAAGTGCATTGTCGACAAAATTGAACTCTTCGATTTATGTTCTGAAAAGGTTGTCGAGTTATTGCTCTTTACCAGTTATTAGGATGGCATATTATGGTATATTTTATTGTCATATTTAATATGGTGTTGCTGTGTTGGGGGAATGCTTCAAAGAGATCAATGTTAAAATTCTTCAAAATTTCAACGTCTGCACTTTGAGCTATCTTTGGTAAAAGGCATATAGATTCTTGCCGCCCTCTTTTCAAAAAGCTTGATATTTTAATTTTTCCATCAATTTATATTCTGAGTGTTATCATGTATTTAAAGTTTCACATAGAAGTACACCATAGCCAGATACATAGACACAATACAAGAAAAACACAATTTAACTATACTAAAACATAGGCTTTCTCAAACTTCAAAGTCACCAGCAATTTTTTGGGGCTATCTTATACAACTATCTTCCATATAAACTTAAAGCAATAACAGAGGAAAGGGCATTTAAAAATCAAATGTTAAGCTACTTGAAGTAAGGCATTTTTTATTCAATAGAAGAATTCATAGGATTGCCATCTGTTGAATGATAAAGTTTTTTTTTTTCTTTTTTCTTTTTTTTTCCCCTCCTGGATGATAATAAAATAAATAAATAGATTACATTTTATGTTTTGTATATTCAAATTTATTTACAATTAAATGATTTTTTGTAATTGCTACAGTCTTTTTAAGTGTTTTGACATTTTGTTTGTTTGTTATTGATTGTTATTTTGCAATAATTGACATAATTTATAACATGCCTATTTTTAAAGATAATTTTGTATAATTATTTGTTATTGTTTTCATGTTAGGATTAATATATTAAATCACATGACATGTTTCATACAATATTTGTATTGTATGAAACAATTCATGTACAAGATTAATGAAATTGTTGAATTGAATTGAATTCAATATCTTTTTGATGGCCAGAATGGTTTTCAAAAGGGAAAATCTACATGTAGTGGAAGGTCTTAATAGTAAAAATGAAGTTATGAGTGTTTTCTTGGATTTTTCATAAGCTTTTGATTGTTTAGATCTGGATTTGTTACTAATGAAATGTAAAAGACTTGGCATTAGGGGACAGCTTTTTCTATGGCTAAAATCATTCATAGATAATAGGACACAACAGGCTACTATGGCACGAAAGTTGTGTGAACTGGCTAATAATAAATATGGGGTACCTCAAGGGTCAGTTCTCAGGCAATATTGTTTAAAATTTATATAATTGATCTATCTTCAACAATATATGTTGATAAATTAATTCAGTTCGATGATGACACTACTTTAATCTTTAGAGACAAAACAACAGACATTCTTGAGAACGCCTTCTTACGGGTTTGTGCTATAAGTCAGTATTTAGCTGGAAAAAAAAATATGTATCAATAAAGATAAAACTAAATTTATGAATTTCAACTTAAAATCAAGTCCATATCAGACACTCAGTGTCTTGCTGGTAGACAGAGAGCTTGAAGGGACTAACGCAATGAAGTTTTGTGTCTCATTATTGACAACAATTTGACACGGAATAGTCATATTGACAATACTTGTGCAAGAATTAGCTCAGGAATTTGTGCACTGAGAAATATAAGAGATTATCCTAGAACTTCACTCTTAATGGTCTACTATCTAATGTATCCATATTTGAAGTACCTAGGGAATCTTACTCTGGGGAAGTTTATAAATCCATAATATGTGAAGAGTATTAACCCTTCAAAAAAAGCTATTAGGTTTATAACAGGGTTGAAGAAATACCAATCATGCAAAAGGAAAAGGTTATTTTAAAGAATATAGCATACTCACACTTTAAAGTCTGTACATACTTGAAATAATCCTTTTTTTAAAATTTAAGTACAATCATATCTAGAATAAGGATATTCATAGCCACAAGACAAGAAATGCTTGCAAGTATCCTGCAGACGAGCATGGTATATGTCTACATAGTAAACTACCATCACAAATGGCGGCAATACTTATTATTAAACTTCCAGAAAGAGGTAAGATTGGATACTCATAAGTCTTTCAAAAATGGCCATAAGCAATTGGTGTTATCTGAATCTTTTTACTCGGTGGGAGAGTTTCTACACTTTGATTTTAGTAATACTGTCTAAGGGGAGTTTTGGCGTCCTTTATGCACTACATTTTTTTTTTTTATATGCTCTTGATGCGTTTGTTTATCGTTTTTAATAATTTTCTGTATTTTATTATGGTTGATTGTAATAAATTTTAATTAGGCTATTGTTAGTGTAATATTAATTGAAATAGTAACATGTCATTTTGTAAATAGAAATAGGTTTTGACTCTTGCTATGCAATATTTTTGTCATAAAGCAAAAGAAACAAATGAAAATGAAATATATGTTAAAATTTCACAGTTGAAAATGAATATCTTTTAAAATAGGTTTTAAAAGTGACCATTTTAGAAATTAATATGGAACTTCTGATTTTTCATTTTCATGACTGTTAAATCATAGTTAATACATGTCTATACATATTTGTTTTAGAAATTACATCGCTATCATTCTAATTAGTCATATATACATCATTATTCAAAATACTAGACAATTGTACCTACATTAGTTAGTCACCTAGTTTTATCAGTCTACTTAATAAGAAATCTGACTTAACCTAACTTGTTACCTTGATCCAGTAATCTCCCTTTAAGAAGTTAAACTAGATTTAGCCTATAACTGATGTCTTGTATTAAACAGTTATAAGATGTAGGCTACCTTATATAAACTTAGTCTATTGGTACGCCTAATAATGTGATACAGGTATGTCAAGTTCATTAAGATAGATCCTATTTTGATTTTTCATACAATTGTTATATAGGCCTAGGTTAATTATTGATATTTTATTTTTGATAATTGATAACAACTGCATGATTACAGCACAATACAATTTTTTTATATAGTTATAAAGAGCACAATCCGCTGAATAAGAAAACATAAAAAATAAAGTGTGAATGAATAGGACAAGTATGGGCCAAAGTGTAGAAAAGTGAGGTTAATTTATCGCAATTTAAAGCTTCTCGTGGATGACAAACACATGATTGCATGTTTTAACATATACTATAACCTAGCCTAACTTGACCTATTCGCGGAGTTATCACATATCATAGGCCTACTTTGCATAAATCTTCCAAATCAGATTTCATAACAAACTATACTAAATTTAATTTTAATACAGAACATAACCTGGCCTAACCTAACCCCTACTCCTGACAATTTTGGTAAAATAAAATCTAGATTGGTAAATTTAACCTTCTAACCATGTTTCCCTCAACATATATTTTATTAACCATTATAAATTTCTGCTGTAAAATAAAAGAGTGGGCCTAGTTTAAAGATAAACAGTATAGGAAGAGCCTAGAATCACTACACATTTTTAGTTTTTAAATAGTAATTAAGCTAAAGTAAAAATTTGCCTACCTGACATGTAGGCTATATACTGTGAATTAAGAGACAATATTATCCAACATTAAATTTTCTATTACAACATCGCCTAACATCGTAAAATGTAACTTGTATCTTTGGCAGAAAATAAACAGTTAAGTAGTCTACGAAATTATAACAGCCAATCAAAAACTATTGCCAACATAATTTTTAGTGATATAAACTTATCTGGACCTATTAACTGGAAATTTCTGTTGACTAATTATTATATTGTTATAACCATTATTATTTCAACCTAGATGATTACAACAACAAAAATATGAATCAACTGTGAGCACCTACTATTTCAAAACTGTATACGTCCAGTCCAAATGCACTTTGCATTAAAAAATATATATATACAAATTAACCTAACTTTTAACGTAATAACTTTTGTCATCATTTACGTCCTTGGCACACAGATGTCAGAGAAATGGAAATATTATGTGTTTGTATCTTGAATCTTGAATCTGTGTTTCTAACAGAGCAAAATATAAAATAGAGACAGGGAAAAATCAAATAAAATGAAGGCAAAGAAAGTATGTTGAGTTGTATGTGTTACATAGATGTATGTCAATTATATATAAATATATTATATTATATACAAATAATATATATACAAAATTAGAAGTATCAATATTTTGGAGAATTAATAATTAAGGTATATTAAGTTAAATATTAAGTAATATTTTTTGAAATATTAAAACATTCATAATTTAGAAATACGTATGTAAAAATTTAATAAGATAATATAAAACATAGGGGAATACAGAATAGTATTAATCAATCAGATTGTATCAGATAATTTGTATAAATCGATTGTATAAACAATATTTTTATAGTAACAAAATATATGTGTAAATTGAATCATAGATTACTTAGCAATCCATTTAACCCAATAACTAGAATGGACACCCATAGCAAATGGTCCAACAGCCATATATTTTAGTGCTTACTAAATATCATCAGAATCAAAAAGTTAACATGTTAAAAATTAGTTTTTATTGAAACTTTTTTAACTTTTAGTTGTTAATTTTCCTTTATTTTTTTAACCTTAAACCTCAACCTTTAATTTTATATTTTTAAATCAGTAAATTTGTAATAAAACTATATTACCTTTTTATTCTGTCAATGATTTCCTATGTTGTCCTATTTGTAAACTAATAGTGATTTAAAACAGGACTTGGATACCAACAAAATGAGTAAATTATATTTTTAGTCCTTACAAATATCTATATATCCTGATTTTCGATTTGTTATGAATATGAATTATCTGTGGGACTATTATATAGCATTATTATATTGACAAATTACTTTAATAATTAATTGATATATATCTAAACTAGATTAAATGTTTCATCGTTTAATGAAATTTTGATTAATTATTTTATAACTTGTGTGTAATAATAGCAATTATTGATGTTCTTATTTTACAATTGATTATTGTCTCCATTGATATTTGCTTGTTGAATACGTCTATGGCGTGTTTTTGTCTCAATAATTGCATTTACTTCCTTCATAATAATAGTGTTTTCACGTTCAAGTTAGAAGGCGTTTCAATTTCCGAAGTTTGCATTCCGTCTACTTTTGTCTAAACACTTTAAATAATCTTACTATAAACGATGAAAATCCAAAATTTTTGTTTAGAATATTTGGAGTTATGTTTTCAATCATAAAATTGTTTATTTAAAAAAAATATATATTTGTAACAATAATATTGCACATACTCTTGGATTCGAAATTTTGTTAATTGGTTTATTGAGATGGAAAACCTCTCGATCATCATTGCAAAATAAAAAATAAAAAAGGAAGAAAGGAACATAAAATAAAGACCCATAACCCTCGAATACTCTAATAACGTCAGGATCGGAAAAGAACAAGAGTTGGTCATCAGAGACCTGATAGAAATGATGAAAAGGAGCTATTTAACGCAAGACAATATGAAATAAGGTGTAGATGCAGATAGGTTCTTGAGATTTCCACATTCTCCACATACTCACTACAGTGAACATCTGAGGGTGCTTTACGAACTAGCTAGCATTGTTGATCAAAATTCATGCAAAGGGAAGTACTACCTCCTATTAGTCCAAGGGATGAAATAGTGCATACAGCTCTAAGCTCTTTGCCATATGAACAATAACAAGTAGAAGTAGATACCCTACATTCTTACCTCTTACCACAGTCCAGACAGTAATTCATTTTTGTTTAATTTTGACTTGCACCACTTAGCCTTTGAGCGACCAATTTATTATATTTTTTATATTTATTGCACATTTATATTATTAATCTTTTATTAGTTTTATAAGTATTTCATTAATTTGTGTCCATATTATAAACTCTTGTCTCTCAGAAGTATTAATTTAAAATTTACATTACAAACTGAACTCAAACATGGGGATTACTATTTTTTAAAGTTCATTTTTGGATATCAGCAATTAATTTTGTTATATCACAATGGTCTATTTAGAGTACGTTCAGAGTCCATTGTCCAAATATCTATTAGTTCAATTTTACACTACTTCCGCAAGTGATTTGACAAAATATTTTATTATATAAACATCAGAACGTATTTTGAGCAGCAGCAGCTGATTATACTGTGTCATCGTACCTGTTAAATTGTCAGAGTGGGAGGGTTCTAATTTATTCTTAAATTTGTAATTACTGTAGTTGAATTTCTAGCGAATTAAGTTAACATTTATGATGACTACTTTTGTTTTGAGGAATTTTGTAAACTTGGGTAAAGGTATCGCCGTTTCACAGACGAAAAATGGTGAGAAGCCTAACCTATATTTTAATAGCATTACGAAATTTACAGCTAAGTTCTAAGTTAATCATTTATATTATTATTTACAAAATAACATTCCTATTCAGGTACTTTTGGTGTTGTTAAGATCCTAATTGCTTGCTTAAAATCAATGTCACAGAATTTGTATAACTCCATGCATAACAAAATTTGTTCAGTTATAAAAAGCAATTATTGTCTATAATGCTTGGCCTTAGGCCTATAATGGTTATAATACATTAGGTTAGGTTAAAATACATTCTATGGGACATGACATACAACAATCACCTTAAAATGTATGGATATGTACTTTCCAAGAGTTAAATAGCACACACACACACACACACACATATATATATATAATATATATATATATATATATATATATATATGTGTGTATGCTATTTAACTCTTGGAAAGTAACATATCCATAATTTTAAGGTGATTGTTGTATGTCATGTCCCATAGAATGTATTTTGGAATATATATGGGTTAAATGGCTTTTGTTTACTGTGACTGCAACCGGTATTTTTGGCAATTGTTTTAAAATCATGTTCTACATACCTTATTTATTAATAATTAATTAATTTTTCAACGCAGAGCTAACTTTTTCACTGGAATCACAATTTCAAAACTACAGAATTCAATGATTTATAGATCACCGAAGTCAAGCAACATTGAGCTAGGTTAGTACTTGGATGTGTGACCGCTTGGGAATGCATCTACAATTTTTTTCTTTTTTTTCAATTGAGGCGTAGATCAAGTAAGGTGTCTCTCTCTCTCTCTCTCTCTCTCTCTCTCTCTCTCTCTCTCTCTCTCTCTCTCTCTCTCTCTCCTCTCTCTCTCTCTCTCTTCTCTCTCTCTCTCTCTCTCTCTCTCTCTCTCTCTCTCTCTCTCTCTCTCTCTCTCTCCTCTCTCTCTCTCTCTCTCTCTCTCTCTCTCTTCTCTCTCTCTCTCTCTCTCTCTCTCTCTCTCTCTCTCTCTCTCTCTCTCTCTCTCTCTCTCTCTCTCTGTGTGTGTGTGTGTGTGTGTGTGTGTGTGTGTATGTGTGTGTATGTGTGTGTGTGTGTGTGTTAATATTAATAAATAAGGTATGTAAAATATGATACCTAAATGGGTAAATATATATTGATATTGTCCAAGCAATTTTAGTGATAAAAACACTTGGCAAAATTCATCTTCCAAATAGCCTTTTTTCCCCATCAATTCGATACTCCTTTTCAATGTAAGTGGCTTTTTATCTTTCACAATTCATTATTTACTTAACAATCATCGAAATTGAGGAATTTCCAACATTTTCAATCTAATAGCCATATTGAAATCACTCGTGGGGTGCATGCACACTTCATTATTAAATTCTACAGGTTGATATTACTACACTTCTATGATTTCAGATTCATGACAACTAGGTCTCTGAAACCCAGACCTAGTACAAGAACTATAAGTCAAGTAAGATATATATATAATGACTTTCCTTGACATGTAGTTCTATAATTAGGTAGGTAACCATATATATATTTATTAATATTTGTATTTTTTACTAACATTGTTTCATGAGTATTAATATTTTATATTTTGCCATATTTGTGTATTGGCCTATATGTTCAGACTATTTTAGCAAAACATGATTTATAGATGTTGTAGTTTTTATGGCAGTATTCTAGTAAGCCTACTTGTAGAGTAAACCCTATGTATTTATTAATTCTTCCTTTTCCATTAATATTTTCCCCTGTAAATTATAAAGTGCAAAAGTTATTTTGCTATTTAAGAAAGGTAGAAACCAAATGTTAATAATCATAGAACATTTAAAATCGTTCCTAGTCGTGTGAATGGTTTATTTATTAGAAAAATTTCAAAAAATCTGGATTTCTAAAGCGGAAATCAACAACTGATCCAATAATCATTATGAATGATTTTAATTTTCAAGATTTTGATAAACATGAACAAATTATTAATATTTATTCGGTCTCTCTCAGATTTTAAATTAAAGCTTAATAAATAACAGTAAGACCTTTAGTTTGGATTGACTTACTATCTTTGTAATAGGACTCATTGTGTATACATTGCAGGATGGCTATCGGATAAGGTCCAGTTAAACTTTGAGGTCTTACAAGGCCTTAGCGTCATTTTTGTTTTTTAAAATACATAAATGGTTCATATTCATCTATTTGTATTAACAATTTGCTTAAATATCTGGGTAACAACTATTATTATTGGAGCAAGTAATGCTTAAATTGTGGATCACAAAGCTTTGATTGAAGTCAAGGCCACAAGTCAGTACTTTATAAAAGCTAATTTAACTGTCAACCTGTACAAAACCAATTATTTATGTTAATTTAAATCAAAAAAATGATAAATTTAGACCAACTGTTAGTTTTCATTTGTACATAATTGTATATTAGTAGGCGCTCTACGAGGTGTTAGGTGTAATGTGTAATTCAATAACCGGACCGGTCCCACAAAACATTTTATTGATCACGAATTACATTAAAAAGTGTATCCCTTCCAATGTACTCTCTATACTGATCTCTACAATGCTCTATACGAATTATCCACTGTTCCAAAGCAGTGCTGGAAGCCCGCTTCTGTCAGCTTATTGAGAACCTCAGTCACTTTTTCTTTTACCGCTTCCACGCTGTCAAATCTTGTCCCCTTAACCTCTGATTTCACAGGAAATAAAAATAAGTCACAGGGGCCAGGTCGGGTGAGCTCAGAGGGTGGTCCAACATGATGATGCTATATTTCGCAAAAAACACCTTCACAGACAAGGTGGAATGGGAAATTGCATTGTCTTGGTGAAGCATCCAGGAATTGCTCTTCCATAAATCAGGTCATTGTCTTCTCACTTGTTCACGAAGGACCTTCAGAATCTCGACATAGTAATGTTGATTGACCGTCTGATCTTCGGGGACCTAGTGAATGTAGACAATTCCACGCTTACCATAAAAAACAATCATCATGGCCTTGAATTTTGATTTGCTCATTTTCATTTCTTTTTTTGCCGTGGTGAACTTGGGCTGTCCCAATGCATCAATTGGGACTTTGTTTCAGGATCATAGATAGTAAAAAACCACAATTCATCACAAGTAACTCTGTCTAACAATTCTGGATTATTGTTAATGTTGTTCAAAAGGTCAGCACAAATGTTCATTCTTGATTGTTTTTTGATCTGGATTGAGAGGTTTTGGCACTATTTTTGCTCAAACTTTCTGCATGTTCAATGGCCTTACCAGTTGTAATACAATACCAAGAAGGTTGACAACTCAGGATGATGACATAGTTGTTGAAATGTCATCTTGTACAAATAAAGTGTTTATTGTACTAAATTGTGTTTTCTTTCATTTGTTGATTGAAGTTTCTACAAGTGTTCATTTTGGTGAATGAAGTGAGATTACCAAAGATACAGCAAAAAGTGCAGCATTTGAGAATAGATCAATATGAATAAAGTTTTTGAAGATGAAGTATGTTCGAAAAGCAAGCTGTAGTTAACAATACTAGGAATGCTAAACTTACCTTGCTTGATAGGAAGAACAACCTTGTATCAGTTTGATTTGAACTAATCTATATTATAAATGTTATTTGGACCTTATATAGTTACTTTTATCTTGTTTTCAGTTGGAATCCGATGTCTTTCAACAACAAATTATATTTACGGACCAAGAAAAAGTATTCCTGATAAAACAGGGAAAAACATTGTATTTGTGGATGGAGTAAGAACACCATTTTTATTGTCAGGGACGGACTATTCTAAATTAATGCCTCATGAATTGGCTAGGCATGCTCTATTGTAAGTTTCCAATACAATATATGAGTAGGTATATAAGATTAGTGTAACAAAAATTTTTATGAAACATAATATTTATGACTATGAATAATATTCGTTTCACCTTTTCCTTCTATTCCAAACATTGCTTTTAAAGGTAAAACACCATTTAAAATGGTCTTTGTTTTGAAAAGGTATTTTTTTAATATATAATTTTTCTATTAACTTATCTTATAGTGTATGCCAAGAATAATATCCATATATACCAAATTTGAACAAAATCAGTCAATGTCAGTTAAAGCCAAATATATACATAATATAATTATATATATATATATATACACAAACACATACAAATCCCCCCACATATATATATATATATATATATATATATATACACACACACAAACACATATACAAACCCCCCCCACATATATATATATATATATATATATATATATATATATAGATCAATAGATAGATAGATAGTCGGATTTAGATATCAGAAGTAAAATATGGTTTGCAATTCATACACACAATTGTTAATGATGAGGTTTATTTTCACTAAGTTACTTGAAAGTAAAAAAATCTTATGCCTGTTATAGCCAAGACACTGACACAAGTTTAAAGAGTGGTGACTATATTGAAAGAAAATATACAGGGTGAATCAGACCATCCGTGCACAATGTATAGCGACTGAACCAAATGAGCTACAGCCTTCGTTTTAACTTAAATCACCTTATTTCGACCATGTAGAATTCAGTAAAGATGTTTTCAAATCTCAAAAATCCCCCAAAAGTGTTTTTTTTGGAGGGTGGGGGTCGTTTTTGGAAAATTTTCAAATGTAAAGGTAGGTCGAATGATACCTCATTTTTAAGGGCCTCAGTTCACTGATCATTTTGGAAAAAGTTTAAACTTATTTTACTGAGTATGTACAGGATGTTCCAAAACGTCAAAAAAGTAGTGTTTTACATATTATAGCCTACATAAACCAAATTTTTATCCTAGATTCATGAGAAGATACCCTTTCAAAAATGTCCATATGTTGCCCTTACTCATATTAAAATTTTAAAATTTAAAAAAATAAAATTTTTTTTAAATACATATATTTTTGGGGGAAAAACAGATTAAAATTCCAATATTTTGGAAGTGGATTATGTTTAAGATATTAATTTATAAATTAAATTATATGTAATAATTAATTATTTAATTATATTTATTATTATTAACTTATTAAATTATATGTAATTTATTTAGTCACTTCAGGGATATGTATTACTAAATTAGGTAAATGATCAACCAGAAAGTAATTGTAAGTATCTCCATCTAAATTATGGTTGAACAAAAATGGACCAACAATTCTGTTACTGACAATAACACACCAGGTATTTAAATTCCAATATCTCTAGTTGTCGATCTCTCGGATCCAGTGTGGATCTTCGAATGCCCAATACCTCATATTGTAGCAGTTCACTTCACCATTGATCCGAAATGTGTCCTTGTCACACCAAAAATCGTTACGGAAAAAGTTTTGAGTTTGTTGTAATTGTTCTCTGGCCCATAAACAAAAGTTCATTTGTTGAAGGTAATCATCTCTGTGTAGTTCTTGATCAAGTAAATCCTATACGGGTGCATTTTATTGTCTTTAAAGACCATCAACACTGAACTTTAACTATTACCTGAATTGAGAGCTATCCTCCTGGATGAATCCTGAGGGTTTAGTTGAACCATTGCCAATACCTCTGGTGCCCTATCTCTTCTTACAGACCTAGCAAGTTCTTTACCTTTGTTGTGATCAGGTTGGACTCTTCCTCTTTCATGTGCACACGATTGGCAAGCCTTTGAAAGGACATACGTGAAGGATGTTCACGGTCTAGATAATGTTCTACATACAGATTTGTAGCAGCTGCATGATTCTGAAAACAGTCTTTTAACACCATAAGCCTGTGGAATGCTTCCTCATTTGTGTATGCCATCTTAAAGAAATACAATACTGTACTAACTTTCATTATGGCCACTTGAAAAAAACTGACTGATAATAGCAGACTGCAAGTTTACCTGCTCCAAACAGTACTCACTCATCCAAAAGCAAACAAAGTAAGGAATAGAGATAAGACCGTTATTTCGTACGGGACCAATGTCATTCCAGTTCATATGCATTGTTTAATCATTAATATCATAGTTTGCATATCTTTGACCTGTTATGAATGAGAACTTTGTATCTGCTTAAAGATAAGGAAGCTACTAAATAATTTTTAATGGTACTTGGAAAATTTAAAGTCATTTACATATTTTTAATGCAATGCTTATTTTAATGAATAATTATTTGAGTAAGCGGAATATAAATAGGAAAGACTGGTGTCAACACCCCCCCCCTACCACCCCACCAAAAAATGGCAAATGTCATTGAGTAATAGGCGATAAAGAGTGTTAGAAAATAAGTTTCCCAGGCGTCATTTTGAGACGGTTAGAGATAAAGTCAAACTTTAAATACAAAAATTTTGTTTTTGAAAGACTTTTTCAATGATGTGCTTCATGACTAACGTTACTATTTGGAGTTTTTGAATTTGAATTGTTTTTTTCTACAAAATTGAATCTATTTTAAAAATTAAAAAATTTTTAAGTAAGGAGCAACTTAAGCACATTTTTGGAAAGGGTATCTAGTCATGAATCTAGGATAAAAAATTGATTTATGTAGGCTATGCTATGTGGTAATCAATAAAACTAACTGTAAAACACTACTTTTTTGACGTTTTGGAGCACCCTGTGCATTCGTAGTAAGATAAGTTAAAACTTTTTTTCCAAAATGATCAGTGAACAGAGACATTTAAAATGAGGTATCACTCGACCTGCCTATATGTTTGAAATTTTCCCAATAAGACCCTCACCCCCTCTCGAAAAAGCCTATTGGGGCATTTTTGAAATTTGAAAACTTTTTACTGAATTCTCTAAGGTCGAAATAGGGGTTGTCCAAGTTAAAACAAAGGTTGTAGCTCATTTGGTTTATTCGCTATACATAGTGCACAGGTGGTCTGATTCACTCTGTATAGTAAGATGATTATTATTGTCCTGGTTACCTGCAATAGGCCATTAGTGCATATCTACAAATTTGCACTGATTTTAAACAGTTATCATTTTTTTGTAACTTCTAAACATTAGATAGTGTATCATTAGTACAATGTTATCTTGTTTTGTTAAATCTAGAAATTAGCAGTTTAAATGGGTATAATGGTTTGAAATTATAATATTGATACGTTTTATTCAGGTACCCAAGAATAACAAGTCAGATGTCTAATTCTGGATGCTGCTATATTTTTCAGTGAAATTAAAAACAAGAAATATAATGCTAATTTTTGTTCAGTTACTCAGTAAATGTTTAAATAATTACCTATTTTTTTAAATAGTAAAAAAGCTTAATTTTTTTTGATTATAGTATTTCTTATAAGACAAAAATAGGTTTTGAAGGAAACATCTGTATAATCTTTGTACAATCATTTTTAATTTGGGAAGGGTACAAATAAGTGAAGTTTTTCAACACAACTGGACTACTGGAGGAAAAGATTTTAGATTTAAATATATTTTTTTTAAATATGGGTGTTATAGCTAGCTAATTTTTGGCTCTCAGTCTCAAAGGGACTATATATAAAAATTTAATACTTTTTTTTTCTGGACATCCAAAATAAACAATTCAAACAAAAATTTTTAATTTATAATTTTTTTGGGGAGTTAATTAAAATTATATATATATTTACTCAGAATTGCAAATTCAAGTTAATGAAAAGGTTATTGATGACTTTGTCTTATATTTTGGCCACTGTGTAATTAGTTCCTCAACTCTGAGTTCACTAGTATTTGTTTTCAGAAAATGCATGTATGAAATTTTTTTTCAGACAAGTAAGTGTTGTGATAAAAAAGGTTTGTTACATTATTTTATTCTTTATAGAAAACCACTTGAAAATACACTCCTTTAGATGGGCCCTTTTATCACCATGAGTACAACTACCTTTTAGATTTTTCTCTTAAAGACCTTTTCTTCCCACTCATTCCAACATCTTAGATCCCTAGATACCATTTCTCCTTTTCAGTGACTACTACAAAATTCTTCTTCACCACTTCCTACTATTCAATTGCATTTCTTCAAATTCAGATTTTTGTTATGTCTAAAACAAAATTACAATGACATTTGTTTGAATTGTCTTTATAGAAGTTTAGTTAAAAAGACTGGTATTCCTCGAGAAGTCGTAGAATACATTGTATATGGCACTGTGATCCAAGAAGTGAAGACCAGTAACATTGGGCGTGAGGCAGCATTGTGTGCAGGATTTTCTGATAAAACCCCTGCGCACACTGTTACTATGGCATGTATCTCGAGCAATGCAGGCATCTCAACAGGTGAACTTCAACTTTATTTTTCTTGTTTTTATTTTTATTCGTGTTATAATAAAAATATAAGATACTCTAAAAATTGTTGTTAATAATGTATAAATGAATTAGTAGGATACAAAAAAAAATTATCAGCCTGGTATTTGGGAATGTCTGTCTCAGGTAACATTAATTATAAGCAGAAAACTAGTTTTAATAAAGTACCTAGCTAAAGTAACTTAGTTTTACTCCGAAAAAGAAATGTTACATACAGAAAGCATAGTGAATAAAATCAAAATAAAAAAATGAGTAAATAACTAAATTAATTAATTTTAGGGAGGGAAATAACTGGTATCAAACTGATAATTGTTTCCACTTGGGATCAACATTAAAGTTCTGAATCAATCGGATCATCTTTTTTGAACTAGTGTGTGATAAAAATACCATAAACATTTTTCTGATAGTTATTTTCCTATGTACTGGATATGTTGAGTATTATCGAACACATTATAATTAATATACATAAGATCCTTTCAGCAAAAAAAAAAAAAAAAAAAAAAAAAAAAAAAAAAAAAACACAAAAACACAAAAAACTGTTTGTACAATTTTATGTTGATAAAAAAAATTAGCATTGTTTTCAGAAATTTTATATGCTAATTAAATAGTTAAATGCTATGCTATAATATAGTTAAATATTATCTCCTTTTAACTAGCATTATGAAAAGCTGTTTAGGTCATTAATCCTAATATTAATTGGTTTTTTTCTTTGAAACACAATTTCAACTAAATAGGACTGTTCTGGAAATTAATCAATTTTTTTAAACGTTATTATGGTACTACTGTGTTCTCCTTCAGTTTAAAGTTGCCATTTATGTCCGTATAAAAGAAACAAATTGTTACTTTCAATGTTTGGTTATTTGCACCATAAAATTAATGTATTCATATGGAATAGAGTGATAAGTCATTATTTGTCCATGATGTTATAACAAATATTAATATATTATTGTAGAAATTAATTTAAAAATTATATCTTTTTTTTTTGACTCATTTATTACAATTTGCCAATTTATAATAAATATAATAATATGTTTGAAAGAGAATTAAGAAAATTGGATTTTTAGTCTCTTTCCATTTTCAGAAAATTAATTAACTTTATTTACACTAGTCAATAAATTGCTCAACACAAACATTTTAACATTAATCATGATTTGGTTTTATTCCTAGATGATAAATTAACATTTGAATGGTTATATATATTTATATAGTCTTTTAATTATTATGCCTCGACTTAGCTCATTCTAGGAGCATGAGAAATTCAATGTTACATATCTCAATAGTTAAACACAAATTTATACAGTTCTGCAATTCAAAATAACATTTTGCATAGTCTATATTTTATCTCATGTAGGGAACTCGTGCTGGCTGATTTAAATTAACCACTAAACGCATAACTATTTAAATTTGAAGAAGTTATATATGAAAAGAGGACTAAATAAAAAAAAATGGTGATCTCAAAATAATAATTTGAATTTAGGCTAATCTTTCCTGCCTCTTGTAATTGTTTTAAATCTGGATTCTTTTATATTTATGATTGTTTTCTTATTTAATGAAGTTTATACTACCATTTGTACATTTTTTAAATAACGTTCACTTTATTTTATCAACGAAACTATATAAAAAAAGCACACACGCTAAATGCACATCTTCATCCTTTGGCTGTCTGGATGCGTCTCTTTCCAAAACTGACGCTTACGTTTTTCGCGGTTTCTTCATACCTCCCGGGACTTGCATATTCAATTTTGTTCCACGCCATCTTCCTCTTGTGATTGGTCGATTGTTGTCACGTGGTCTCGTTGTTTTTGTAAACCTTCTGGACTCGTACGTTCATTGGTTGAAGGATCTATTTCTTACGCTTTCCATCAACATTTACGATATTTAATCACATTTATGTAGACAGTTAAGTGCACTTTAGTATCTTATAATTTTGTTTCAATTTTGAGATCATGGTTCAATTAAAATTTACTTTAACTTACAAATATTTGAAAATTGATATTTGAAAGTAATAGATTGTTTATGTACTATTCCGCGAATTTGCAAGATGGCTTTTTCTAAATATAATCTAACAGCTGTTCAAGTCTACAACTAATTATTTACAAATTATTTATCTTATTTCTATTTAAAAGTTTAGTGAACTCTTATTCTATTGTGTTTTTTACAAGTTTGTATAATACTAATTGTGACAGATAATATCGTGTTACATATCAGTGAATATAATTCTGAGACAGTTTGTTTTGAAATAATGACGTGTCCTAGATTTGGATTTAGTGTTTCCAATACATAGGCTAGTGATTGTTTACAAGTGCTTTGCTGATATTCTGAACTTTACTTCTCTTATTATGTTAACTAAACATATATTTCTACATGTATTCAATTAGAATGGTTTTTAATAAAAGTGTTTTGTTTCTATTAATCTTGGCATACGATTTTCATTTAGCCTATTTGTAGGTTAGGCCTACTTTGCACATTCATTGCTAACAGTTTATAAATATTTTTTAAATATGGTGTTTACTACATTTGTTGGTTTCTACTTTTTGGTAAATTTATATTATCTAAAGTTTTGGTAACAATTTTTATAATTATTTGGCTAAATTCATCTGAACATTTGTTTACAATAGGTTAGGTATGACTTACTAATGGTAGGCTATGATTGTTTTTGTATGATAATCTTAAGATGGGATTTGGTACATTATAATGTGATTAATGATGTTTCTAAAGCATATATTTTTCGTATATGTCTTCAAATTCAGAATGTTAAAATAAATTAATGTCCATATAGGCTAATCAAAAATATATAAACTCCATTTTTACTCGCAGAGTTTTATGAAATCTTTCAATTTTGTTAAATATGTAAATTAGAGTAGGTACCAAGTAAATTAACCTGACAGATTTGTTTTGAACATAATTTTTACTAAATTGTTTATTAACCAGAGATATACCTCGTAAAAATGCATAAATATATGAAAATATGTAGTTTTCCATAACAACAATTTTTACACAAGCCTTGTAAACATCTAAAATTGATATGAATCGGATTTAAGTAGGAAATGAAATGGTTTGAGAACTCTAAAAAACATGTTTATTTAATAAATATAGAATACCTTTTATCATAATATTAAAAATAATTACTCCTGTAAATTGCTAAATTAAGATATTAAGCCTACTGAAAGTAAAGTATAATACTAAATTTGGAATCAGAATCCCAGATATATTATGTTGTTTGAGATGAGTGGCTTAGTTCTAACTCTGTTCTAGTTATTACTTTATTCTAGCACAATGTGTTTACTTTCTCACATGTATGTAGTGTAGAGAAAGTTATCTGAAAGGTCAAAAATCGATGTAATTTAAAAAATTTCTTGTATAATTTAAAATTTGAGAGTAAAAAAAAAAACAAACACAAATTATGTTTTTTTTTTTAAATATTGATTCGAACACCTTAACAACTCAAACAAAACAAATTGGTCACCATCTCTCAAAAAATACTAGTTCACGAGTTACTAGTAAAGAAACAATCCGCCATTTGGTGGTTATAAAATATTTATAGAATATTTACTTTTCTACTACAGATTTAATTTTAAAATATCTAGGAAAATTATTTTGTTTTAAAAGGTATTTCGAAACATCAACATGAAACCTATCTACGCTTGCCATTTCTAGCCATATATTTGAATATAATGGTGCTTTAAATAACATAATAAGAACTTTGGTCGAACTATTGACTCGTTAAAATATGCTTGTAGTAGTTGTTTTATCAATTACTAGTGATGTTCCACTTTATCATACGCACACACAATACACATGTATTAATCACACTGAACTTAATCATTGCACTTTGTATTGTAGATATCTTTAATATTATCTTTAAACTTACAACTAATTCAATAAATAATTTTTTTACTATCCAATTTACTGCAATCTATTTAATCGTGAGTTCAGTGCATAGAACAACATTATTATACTGTACAATCATTTTTACAGTTGCTAATAATTCAATGAATAATGCAAATTTTTACAAAATTTACAGAATACAAAACCAAGAGTAAATATATCTAGAGGGCTACATAATAATAATGATAGTTATTAAAAAAGCAAAACTTCTATATTTTATAGAAATTTATGTACTGTAATATTTTCCTTTTTACAAAAATTATATTTTAATTTTACTAATACCTTATTAAACATCCTTTCAACTAAATTATATTGACTAAGATACAATAATTAGTCAGCCTCTTAGTACAAATTATTTATTCAATTTCCTTTTTACATTAAATGTTATTTCATTTTAAATGTTTAATTATTGCTTTAACTGTCCTGAATTAAATAAATATAATGTATAACTCTTAATTCCGGGTTTCTGGTATGTGGCTTTATTTAAAAAAATTCCTTGGTTTTCTTAAAATTAGTCCTAATTTATGCAAATTTCAAGATTCTAAATTTATTATTATGCTTATATTATATCTCTAAATGTCTCTATTATTAATTATTTAATTGTTCATTATACTTATAGTTCATGCTTATTTTACTCTCACAGTGATGGTTTCAAGTATTTTCTTTTTAATTTGGCTTGTTCAATTAGTATGGATTTTTTCTAGGCTTTTCTTTTCTCACACATTCAAAATTCAACTGTACTTTCTGAAATCCTCTTTACAACTGCTATGCCTTGTTTTCATATATCGCGGCTAAAATTAGTTCTTCCTTTTTCTTCCTTATCCAATCAGAATATTCTATTTTCATCAGCTGTCTTTGCGTATTGATACTAGAGAAATTCTAGCCTCGAGCGCTAGCCTCAGTTCCGATATTTTCATACAATTTAATTCACTCAGCGACTACGCGTATCAAAAGTTCTACTATTTTTCTTTCACTTTAAAAAAATTTTTTTTTTTTATTTGTCCTTTAGCCTTTCACATTTATTTGTTTATGTCACTTTGTTTATTTTTTAAATCACTTTAGTTTATTGGTTGGTTCACTTCTTATCCATCTATATTAATTTATTCTAACCTTACTATTTCTATTTTACATTTAGTTGTTCTTTTGACTCTTTTTATGTTTGTACTATGAATTATTCATCCATGTTTATTTTCATCCTTACTATATCGTCACAATTCCTGATGTGACTTGACCCCTCAACAGGGAAATATTATCTTGGATAAATTTTTAAAATATGAAATGTTAGAACAATTACAAATATGTTTTAACCAATTTATAAAAGTTCTACTTTTTTTGTGAAAAGGAGTTCATACATTTTGTCAAATTTTAATTAGTTAGAATTTATTCTGATGGTATCCAGGCAAAAAGAAAAAAAATGTGCATTATACCATATCCTATAAAAGTTGTGTATCAAGATTTGATACACATCAACCGCTCAATTTTGAAGTAAACAAAACCTCACAGATAGACTTATAGTCTGACATTTCTCTTCATGCTTGTTTAAAAAATAACATATATATTTGTGCAGGTGTGGGCCTCATTGCAGCTGGTGTTTACGATGTGATTGTAGCTGGAGGTGTTGAGTTTATGTCCGATATACCTATCCGACATTCTCGCAAGATGCGGTCTCTGCTTTTGAAAGCTAATAAAGCTAAGACTGCATTACAAAGGTTGAAACTCTTTTCATCTATTCGTCCTGATTTTTTTATACCTGAAGTAAGTTTAGCAATATTTAATTTTATATAAAAACCACAAAAATTGTTTAAAAAAATTAAATAATGTAGGGTGTCTACCAACCGGGATAATTGGATAAAAGTCGGGAATATTATGTAGTCTGGAAAACTCTGGATAAGAGACAGGAATTTTGATATTAATCCAGGAAAATCAGCTTTTTAAGACTATATCAGTCAGAACCATCTATAAAACCCAACTTCTTATATATCATTTTTATCAAAATGGAGTATACAATTCATCAATGTAATGAAAAAAATTTTGGCGTTAGTATATCAAAAATAAAAAAAAGTACAGTACTCGAAGCCAAAATGCCACAAAACGCACGCACACACACACACACACACACATATATATATATATATACCATACAAGAAATATTTGTAATATTTGTATTTGTGATATAGTTGTGAATAAAAATTGGTAAAAACATTTATCAATTAATTTGAAAAAACACATTTTCATGAAAAAGTAAAAATTGGCTCAAAAGTTAGGCACAATTTAAAAATTAATATTTCATTCTTGATTACTTTACTCAAAATAGTTCAATTTTATGTTAATTTCTCTAAACAATGGTATGTAACAAGTTGTGTTTTGGACAATATTAATATTTTTGGTATATTTTAAAAAATAATCCTAATTTTCATTAGCTTTTTTCCATAATAAAAATTGATTTTTTAACATGTATATTTGATTAATCGATTAAATTTTTTTATCAACTTTTATTCACAACTATATTACAAAACTTTAATATATATTTTGAAAAAAAAAAAAAAAAGGTTGTATGGTAAAATAGGCTTTTATGTGGAATTTCGGCTTCGGCTATTGCACGAATTTTTGATTCCTGACATACTTACTCCAAAACATTTATATCTAATATTTTTTTCATTACACACATACATTTTTTATGTACCTTTCTGGGGAAAATGATTTTATACAAAGTTGTGTTTTGCATAATATTACTATTTTTTGTCATTTTTTCAAAATTAATATACTATCAGGAAGTTTTTTTTTCATCATAAAGGTTAATTTTACTATATGTAAATTTTATAAATTATTTATTTTTGTATCAACATTTATTTTGGCAACATCATTTTATTATTTTTTGAAATTCGTTACATAGTATATATAGGCTTTTCGGTAGCATTTTCACTTCATTTTTTCCACCTTTTTTGATTCCTAACATATTTCCTACAAAACTTTTCCTTCCAACATATTTTTAATCATATAGATAAATTCTATACATCTTTCTGAGAAAAATGATATAAAACAAGTTGTATTTTTCATAATATTCTATTTTTTATGAATTTTTAAAAAATAATTAAAAAATGAGCAGAAATGTAATCAAATAGCATTGCCATTTGTAGGGTTAAATAACGGCAGAACAGCGGAGTTTGTGTTACTGGCGGTACCCATGTATTGCCATAACTTAAATTAGAAATAATTAATATGTTATGAATAGTTGTTTCCTTGCAGTCCTTATGGTCCAGACTCTTGTGCGCTTATCTTTCTTTATAAATGCACTATTCATATTAACTTCAGGATATTCAGCAATTCATAATTAATAATTTTACTCAGTCAATATTTTTCGTTGGTCACATGTTATATATTTAATATTCAAATACATATTTTCTACTTACACCTATTCGCTAAACATTCTGAAATAATTATAGATTTACGTAGAAAAGGTATGAAAAAAACAGGAAATTTTGGGAAAAACTGGGAAAAAGGCGTGATTTTCAGTAGCTAGTATTAGTAAAGCATAAGGTTCCGAGCACCTTCTCACCTTCTGAACCTATTTTACTAGCAAAAATAATGAAAAATATTCATATAAACATAGGTCTGAAAATGATTTGTTACCTATTTGTTCCCTAACCATTTAAAACTGTACTAAGAACCAGAACGTTCTTTTGAATATTTTCAAAATGGTGGTGTTTAAACTTTTTAATGTCAAATATCTCAAACACAAGTTAACTGTGTAAAAAAATTACAGGAGACCAAAAAATTTACTTTGGTAGCGATAAACACAATGGTTTTTTTTTTGTCTGTAGTTCAACGGATAACAGATATTGACAGAAAATGAAAAATGTATTTCTTCGTAGTTATCAAAATTACCTATCATACAAAATAAATTTAACATTCAATTTATATAGCAATAAAATAAATAACAATCATTGTTATATTTAATAAGGTTTACATTAAATGTTTGAAAATATGTCCTACTTAAATAAATTTTGCCGCTCACCTTCGAATTGTTAGTGTTGCTCACTTCAATCCTGCATGGCTATGATTTGTGTGGCAGCATCTGTAATACGAGCAATAACTTAAAACAATTCAAAAGAATATAAATGTTGAAAAGAATATAATCAAAATCAGGAATTCAAGTATTCCATTCAAACAAACAACCTCCATGAACTCTAGGGGCAAAAAATCCAAACAGACGATCCATTTAATTACCTAAATTTAAATAATACTAAATCTACGATCAAAAATGAACAAATAAAATTATTGCCAGGCATTAAATCCCAATAAAACCAACATCAAAACTAATTTAAGCAATTCAATTAATCAAGGAACGTTATTCAAAATTTAAGAAAAAAACTGTTGCAGAAAGATATTTATCTTTAAAAATCATTATGGAACCAGCTAACGTTAGAAATCAGATGTGTCTACTACTTTCTCTTAAAGATTGCAAAAGAACTGAAAGCTGATAGAGAAAACAAATAATACCATTGGTATTAAGCGGAATCTAATACACAAAGAATCTCTGTTGTATAATTAACTATCTCCTACAAATAACTAGTAAGAAGGCAAAAAGCTATGTTATTTTTGTTATCTTAAATATGGACAATGTTCGTTTTGCATCCGTCATCTACAAAAGTCGCCCTGCCCAACTACCAACTCAATCCCTGATTAGTTATCAACTGCTAAGGAATTTCTAATGTATATCTTTGTATGTTGCAATAAAATAATTATATAAATTTATGTTTTAAACTTGTAACTATAAAAGAGAAGCTATTTAGTTCCTTTTGTTTGTTAGGTATATTATATTTTATTATTTTCAATTAATGTTCTCCAAATTTATGTTTTCAAACTATTTAAATAGAAAATATAATCTGTCTAGTGTCCTTAGGATTGCCACATATCAATGCTGATACCAGTGGAAAAGTACGATCTAGATGGCGGGACTTTAAAAACTTCCGAGACACGGATTTCAGGAAAAAGATGAAGTAGGATTGTTATAGAATGCCATCCAGAGAATAAACGTGACCTAATATTAAAGATATTTAAATCCAATTTTGGCTGGAAAATCCTCTGACATCACTTCAAGAAGTATATCCAGAAAAAAATATAAATAGTGCGGGTTTAAAAAGTATTGTTTAAAAGACGATTCCTAAAATATAAGAAGAGATATACCAAAACAGAAATTAACAAACTTATTAGATTAATAAGTTACAAAGTTACAATTAATATTTCTGTCGGCTTTAGAAAGTAATATAATACAGCTACCCAATGGATTTTTTTAAGGTGTAAAACCTCATGGTTGGCATTGCCTTATTAAATCTAATTATAATTTTTTTGAAATTGTTTTCTACACTAAAGGATTTATAGTTTTAAAGATGTTTTTTCAATGCTTTTTACTTCTTCTCTGAAAATCTAATGTAGCATATGTTTTTCAGTTACCATCAGTATCAGAGTTCTCTTCAGGTGAAACTATGGGACATTCAGCTGATAGACTTGCAGCTTCTTTTAAAGTTAGTCGTCAGGAACAAGATGATTATGCATTACGCTCACACACTCTTGCACAACAAGCATCAGAGAAGGGTTACTTTACTGACATAGTACCAATGAAATGTAATTTTACATGAAGTTATTTTGTCATAAATTATAAGATGTCTGTTTCACAAAAAAGTCAACATTTTTCTATTTTCACAAGTTATAAAAACATCCAGTTCTTTAAAAACTAGTAGAACTTTTTACAGTAGAAAATATAAAACGTTATAATTTAACCCATTGAGGTAGGAATTAATGCACTGTTTGCTTAGCCTTCAGACAGCATTTAAATTTAGCAATTTTGTGGACATTCATTTATTATTTTCCTACTTTTTTGGTATAATAGATAAGTTCACCATTTTTGTGTTTGATGTTACATATTCGGTCTATATACACTATCCAAGTACAGTAGGGTTGTGACAGTCCAGCATAATGTGGGAGTCGGCAGTACCAGATATAAAAAAAAAAAATTTGAAGATAAATAACTTCCTGTGATAATTTGTGATATCTAAACATATATTAGCGTTTCATAGGATATTGAAACTTGTGTGTGTAGTCTTTGATCAAAGAATGAATGATAATTTGACCAAAATTATGAAAGAAATGTTATATAATATAACAAAAATATTTATTAAATCTTAACAATTAATTAAATAAAGTATGAGTTCTATAGAAATGTTAATTACACCATAGTTCGGGCCGGATAGTATGGAGGGTGTGATAGACAAGGGTTGGATAGTTGTAAGTTTACTGAAGGTATACAAAAAAATTAAGTATTTAAAAATTGTTTATAAAAGTAACACATTTTAAAACTAAAGTTGTTTTTGAAAATATCTTAATATTCTTAATATAATAACTTTCTGCTTCACAATCACTGTCGTACACCTATCTGTCAATTTAAGAATTCTGTAAATTCTTCAAATTTATTTTGTGTTAGAAACTTAAATGGACTGAGAACACACATAGTAGGAGAAACTCAAACAGTACGTGTCTGCTGTTCCAAGTAAGAGATGATATTTATTTTGTGTTAGAAACTTAAATGGACTGAAAACACACATAGTAGGAGAAACTCAAACAGTAGGTGTCAGCTGTTCCAAGTAAGAGATGATATTTATTTTGTGTTAGAAACTTAAATGGACTGAGAACACACATAGTAGGAGAAACTCAAACAGTACGTGTCTGCTGTTCCAAGTAAGAGATGATATTTATTTTGTGTTAGAAACTTAAATGGACTGAGAACACACATAGTAGGAGAAACTCAAACAGTAGGTGTCAGCTGTTCCAAGTAAGAGATGATATTTATTTTGTAAACATGTTTGCTAACATTTAAATAAGAATTTAACAAAATAATACAATATAAATATAATAGTTAACTATTGAACTAAGATATGCATATTCTAGAGTCGGACTGTAGTGTATCTAATGTAAATATGCGTTCAATGTCCATAACTTATATTTTATGCATTCTGTACAAAATATAAATATTTTGACATATGTTGTTTGTAACAACATGTTTCATTTTCACTTTTAGATTGACAACTATCGAACTGGATTTTTGGTGAAGATTAGTTTTTTAATTTTTTTATTTGGTTTTGAAGATAGGTGAGTGAGAAATTTTATGCAATATTGCATAATTTATTTAATTTTGTACCCTCATGTACAGCATAATGTAAGCTAACCATTAGTTAGTAATAGATATGCCTTCATCAAGAGTGTAACAGATTTGAATCAACAAAATTAAATTATTCATAAAATTCAATGATTGCATTCTTTGATATTATGAAAAATACAATTATATATGATACTTTAATTTTTACAGTGTCTGGACAAGATAAAATTGTTGATAAAGATAATGGAATCCGAGTTTCAACTCCAGAACAGTTGGCCAAACTGAAACCAGCTTTTGTTAAGCCTCATGGAACTGTAACAGCTGGCAATGCATCTTTTCTTGTAAGAAACCTCTCTTCTTTTAGTTTTAGATTAAAACTGCAAATATATTTTAAAATTCCCTTCTTGATTACTTTATTAAATTAAACTTTGTTATATTAAATTAATTTTACTTTCTCATATATATGTGGTTTAGAGAAAGTTATGCGACAGATCAAAAAATTGATGTTGGGTTTTTGGTGGTTATAATATACGTTTTAAGGTCTTGGTCCAAAAAAATAGTTTTTCGAATGATGTCTGTCTGGTGTCTGTGTAGTGCTATACATCTCAAACGTCTGGATTAATTTTAATAAAATTTAGTATGTGGGGATGTTTTGGCCATGTCTCTGGGATTTTCTTTTCTTTTTCCTAAACTAAAAATTGGGATCTAGTTGCCTTAAGAAAAACAACAACATAAAATTATGATTTTCTCAAAATAGGGTCTATGACTAAAATAAAATATATTGGTCACTCTCTTTAAAAAAATATCAGTTTTTAGTTATCGTTAAAAAACACAAAAGTCTGCTATCAGGGCAACAGCATAACGATATTAAAAACATAATGTCTAAAAACCCGCTTTATTTACTTTGTGTAAATTTTAGTAAATGTGAAGATTAAATAACCCAAGCCAATGTGTCAAAATCACAATTTAAAAAATATTACGGTTCAGTAATAGTTGAGAGAACTAAAGAAAAAACAAATTTTGACCTGTCATTAAAAGCTCAATTTTAATCAAATACAATTTAAGATGAGGACATATTTATGACACAAGCGAAGGCTTAATATTTATTCATTTGTGTAGCCTTTATTTAAGTATACAATTTTTTTCTTTTCAAAGGACTGACATTTTTGGTGACAAATAGTTTTGGTTTGGTTTTTATTTGGTTATGGAGATTGGTGAAGTGAGTGACGTGTTTTTTGCACCATTTATTAACAATAATAAATTTTGTTTTTAATCTAACAATTTACATTGAAATATGCACTTAGATATTATTGAAATTCATTTGTGATGGAAGATTAAGTAACCATAAAAAAACGTAATTTTACCTCAACATTGTAACATCTCAGATGTTTTAAAGTTTCACCATTTAAAGTCAAAAGTCATTTATTTAAATAAAGTTTGTGGTTTTGTAAACAAATAGTGATAAAAAATATATTTGTTGGACATAATATAGTTTTGAATTGAAGGTTTTTGTTTTAAAAATAAATGTTTAAATCTTTTTCTTTTTTAATATGATGTTAGTTTAAATTTAATTTTTTAAAACATTTTTATTTTAACAAAGTAGGATTGTTGATTTTTATGTATGAACAGTTTCTTGAAAAATAGTTTAGACAGTTGTATTGTGTCTGATTTTGTAAGGATGCTGAATTCATTATTTTATCTTGTAATCATGTTTATAATGACGTCTTATATAAATAAATATTTTTTGTCGGAAAAGAGTATGTTGATGATGATGGTATGACCAGGATACCAAGAAAAAATGAAGCTATGGGAATTTAAAGCTGAAAAACCTAATAAAAATTATTTGTAATATGTCATTAACTTTTCATTCTGTAAATATAAAGATATTAAGAGCTGGAAAAAACATATAATATGTTAATGATTTAACTTGAAGAATAATTTTAGATTCATCTATTCATTTTAAGAATGTAAATATTAAACTTTTATTGATTTAATTTTCAGTTTATAACGTAGATCGCTTTTAATAAACTATAGACTATGGTCTAAAATGTTTAAGAATAATAATAATTATATTCTGTATTACTACTAGGAATAATTATTAATTATTAATTATGTAATAATAATTGATTATCTATTCCCTATTGAGTATATATAAATATATTATGAAAATTGAACTCATGCAACACTCATCATTAGAAGTAGTTAAGTCTTTTTAGGAATGGCGCTAGAATTTACTCAATTAAATTTAACAATAATAGTGTATTGATATTATAATATATAAAACATGGCTGCTTAGAAATTATAGTATAATTTTACAGACTGATGGTGCTTCCGCTTGTCTGATTATGACTGAACAAAAAGCTAAAGAATTAGGATTAACTCCGAAAGCATATTTAAGAGATTTTATTTATGTTTCACAAGACCCTAAGGATCAGCTTCTCTTAGGGTGAGTAACAAAATTATTACTTCTCTTATTAGACCTATATTTATAATTACGTAACAAAATTTTTCAGCTAAAACAATATATTATCAATTTCAAAATTTAATATTAGTAGGTCTAACAAAATTAGTTAATACGAACAGTTTTGAGGTTGTTTGTCACAATTAAAATAAAATTTCTGTTCGATCGTCTCCTACTGTAAGTCAATTTTCAAGTCAGTCAACATGAAATATTGCTTTAAATCATTCTTAAAAGGAGACTAAAAAAAAAAATTAAATATATTCGTTTAATATATGTTTTCCATCAATATGTTTATAATATAAATGATCCATCAGTAAATAAAAAAAAAACAAAAAAAAAAACAAACCTATACATGTTTAAAATAGTATGGTATCTTCAGAAGAATCTAAAATACATCATAAATTCACCATTCCAATTGTATTATAGAAGAGTGTAAGTCTACCTTTGTGGATATTCTCTTAAAACTGATGAAATAAATCAACTTTATTTGTTTTAGCTGGAATATATACAAACTAAAACTTGATGGTGAATCCTAGTTCTTCGATTTTTTTTCTATTATGTAATGATCAATGTTATATCAGTAGAGAAAACCGTTAGTAGAGAATATTGTTAGTTGGTTATGTGGAAACCTCTTCTTATAGAAATTAGTGGTTTTTGTAACTGATTCATTAAGAATTTTCATCTGTTGCTCCTTGCTGAACTTTTTGGATCTTTTTGTTTTAGGACTCCGCATCATTATGTTATTAACAAACATACTATAGTGAAGTTTTTACTCCAAATACATTTAATAAGTTGTTGACCAAAAAGCAACAATATCTAATATATCGGTTTTTATTGTGTTTAAACCATTGCCACGGAGATAGGAATCTTGCAAGGTCTAACTAATACCACACTACACTTTGTTTCGCTTTCAACACAGTTAACACAACATAACTATAACCGTATACCAATATTATTGTTACCATGAATTTGTATAACTATGGACTCACATACTTTAATACTAATTATCAATATCTGCAATGATTTAACCCCTCTGTTCAAAAAGTATTCAACATTAATTTTTATTAGTAAGACAAACGAAGCTATGGTGGCGGGGATTGGTGTACGTTTGTAAACATGCCTAGTGTGCATACTCCATTTTCGTTTGTCTGCAAAACCAACCAGTCGCCGGTATTACACTGAGCTAATATAAGTAAGTATCGTCAGATTTTTCTTTTTGATAAATTGACGAAAAACGTTGAACGTCGTTGCTGTATCAAATTTTGTTTAAAGCTTGCCGATTTACAAGTGGAAACAATCCGCAAGATCCAACAAGTGTTTGGGAATGTACAGTATACCATTCAGATAAAGAAGTGGTACAATCGCTTTAAAGATGGCCTTTCATCAGTGGAGAGTGAAGCACATTCTGGGAGGCCCTCAGCATCCAGAAAAGGATCACATAAGGATCCTGGTGATGCAGAATCGTTGAATCACGATCAGAGAACTTGTTGGCAGGTTAGTATTAGTATTGGATCCGTTCATTCCATTTTGACTGAGGATTTGGCCCTCTGGAGGGTTTCAGCAAAGTTTGTACCAAAATTGCTAACAATTGAGCAAAAACAACTTTGTTTGGAGATTGTGAACAGTGATCACGACTTTCTGAACACAGTGATAACTGGTGATAACCTGGGTTTATGGGTACAACCCAAAAACCTAGTTCCAGTCATCACAAAGGAAGGATACAACATCTCCCAAAATAGTAAGGCAGGCCCTCAACGAGTACATACAACATGGCACTACTATCGCCAAGGATTATTACCAAGAGGTTTTGCATCACCTTTGTAGACACAAACGGCTGGGACCTGTGGGGAGCAGCAGGCAGTTGGGAGCTCCATCACGATAATATACCCGCTCATCTTCACATTTGATTCAGAGTTTCTTGGCAAAACCCAAAACACCTGTTTTTCGTCACCCTCCCTACTTTCCTAACATGGCTCCCTGTGACTTCTGGCTTTTTCCCAAGCTGAAAATGCCAAGCGAAAGGGACCAGATTTCAGACAAGGAAAGACATCATACAGAATGTGAGGATCAACTGCGCCTATATCAAAAGAGGACTTCCAGCGATACTTCCAACAGTGGTAGAACCGTTAGGAGAAGTGTGTGGCACCCTAAGGGGATTAGTGTTGAAAAATTGTATCTGAATAAAGATTTGAGTTTATGAATAAACGTCGAATACTTTTTTAACAGCCCTCATATTTAGAGAAAATAAGGGACATGTTGGCAACACTTTTTTGTTTGAGTCAAACGTTGTCTGTTTTTATTGTTTGTTGTAGTAGTATCTTTTCTTTACCCCTGTGTTATGTGGGTTAACTTTATTATTCAGTGCTAGTGGTTTACATTTCATAATTAATTGAAAGTATTATTTTTTGAATGCTTTAATTAAGTCTAATCTTACAATGTCAAAAAGGCAAAACTGCAATGAATGACAATCTCCAGAAATAATTCAAATTTATTAAACTGGAAAAGTTTTATAGTGATGGAATAAAAGTAATGTCCCAAAATTATAATGTCTGTTTTTCTACTGTTTATGGAGGTAGAAGTTACATCAATCAACATCTAAGTAGCCAAAAACATAAGGATACTGAAAATACTGTAGATTCAGTTAAACACATTAGCTCGTTCATGGTGAAACATAATGGTGATAGAGAAATTATTGATAAAATTGCAGAAAATGAAGCTCTTTTTGCTCCATATCACACCTTGTGCCACAGTCAAGTTTTCACGCAAATGACTGCTTATCAATATTAATAAGGAATATATATATATATATATATATATTAACCAAATCCATGTGTACTAAATCCGAAGCTATAATTACCAATATTTTATCATCACACATATATTCATTATTATTATTATTATTTTAAAAAATTTTTTATTTCCTTCCAGAATCAATACAGATACAAAATATTAACACATCTATTACAGCTATTTTATACAATAGTAATCAGTGAGACAGAAAAAAGAGAAAGAAAAACAAAATCAAACAAAAAAATTTAACAAATATACAATAGACATAAAGTGTACATTGACCTGTACCATATTCTTATATATACACGCGACACTTGTGATGCACGTCACATCGATATCCTAGGACAACTAACGTCTCGTATCTACTGCATGTTTATTTAAGATTATTATCTTGGACCTTAATTGCCGTGTCGTATATTGTGTTGGAAGAGAAGTTTAGTTGGTCGTTCAGTAAGTTATGATAAGCGATGTATAAATTAATAAACATATATATGTAATGTCCGAGTGATTTTATGTGTTATTTTAATGTGTAACGATCTCAACCGAGTGAAAAGAAAAAGAACTCTGAAGATGGAGCACACGCTTCGAAACGCGTAAGTGTTTTTAAAAAAGAAGTCACCTGGCGGAAACCATTAAGGTAATTTAATTGTTAGTTAAAACTTTAGTGATTTGGATACTATCAACATGATTCTTAAAATAGTATTTATATTTTGATACTTGTTATACAAAAAAAAAAATTTTAACAATAAAAGTTATAAATGAAATTTCGGTTTAGTAATATCAATATTAAGAGGATATCCTCATTACGGCAACAAAATTAGGATTTACAAGACAATTTTCTCGGCTAATAATGAAAATGAAACATAAGTCCTGGAGCAGAGATGACCTGAATTGCTAGATGTGTTTGAAAGGAAAATATTTGAACCAATACAAGAAAACAGAAACTTGAGAATAAGGATGAACTGGGAGATATATAGATTATGGAAAGAACTTTCATTAAGTATATAAATTAAGAACTTTCATTAAGTAACTACAATGGGCATGATACTTATTGAATGAGCGTGTGTGTGAGAAATGTGAAAAAAGAAATTAAATAGTAAACTAGAAAGAAACAGATTTATAGGTAGACGATGGAAGGATAGTGCAAGAGAAGATGATGAATCAATTTTAAATGTGAGGGGATGGATAAGTACTGTGCTTGGATAAAGATATACGTAGGAAGAAACTAGAGCTCACTAAAGCACTGTAGTAGTTAGTAGTAGTAGCTACAATCAATATAATATTAACTATAAATTTATTTAGACTTCAATTCTGTCCTAATACTGTATGATAGTTATTGAAATATACATTTATTTTGTTTTCAGGCCTGCATATGCAACTCCGAGGGTTTTAGAAAAATCAGGACTTGGTATCAAGGATATTGATGCCTGGGAAGTACATGAGGCATTTGCTGTGAGTTCAACTTTTTATTTTTATTAAGCTGTTTTAAACGTCTTATCTACACCTTTCAAAAATTATCTAAGAATAGTAAATTGACCAATATCTGTACATTTAGGTAGATTTAAAAACGATTTACTCTTCTGGTAAAAAAAAAACTTAACAGGGTTCTGTTTTAAACAGGGTGAATCTTAAAGATTAAAAAAATATTACATATTTATTTTATAATAAGATGGTGTTACATTACTTATAAAAAATGTTTGTAGGAGTTCATGGTAGTACTAGATAGTACTTCTAATTTGAAATACATAGATTTTAGCATAGTAAATCAACTCCTTGTTCTTGGTATTATTATTTTATAGCTCGAATGGCTAAAAGATAACATTTGTAAAATGTTTTTGGGTTTGTTTTCAGAATGATTTTGTTTTCAACATTTTAGGTAAAAAATCTGTAAAATACTATTTAATCAAAGACTCTTCACAGGCTACTGGGCTTAAGATTCAATTAATTGCTCTATGATATACAGTGAAACTTCCCTTAATGTACACTTCTAATTAGTGGGCACTTCTAATAAACAGACATTTTTGTATTCCCCGACCGGGATCATGCTTTTCTGGCCTTTGTAAATAACAGAGTTATCCAAAAACGGACAGGGACACGATATTGATGCCCAATGGGTCAGTTGAAACTCCTGAAAAACGGACAGCGGACAACGGAGCATAAAATATCACCATTTTCTAGGAAATTATAGATGTCTCAAAACAGACATTGCAATGTCTGTTTGGTAATTACCCGGAAATTGACTTCCTGGAAACTAGATTTGCTTTCTTCATGTTTTTTTTTTTTTTATATACATCACAATCATCAGTGTCCTTTAACAATTCAGTTTCAATAAAGTTCCCGTGAGCTGTGTGCAGTATAGTTGTGTATTGTGATATCTCTTAGAATAAACATTTAACTTTAAACCTTACATAGTTTAATTTACTCCCTTTTTAAATTTACATTTTTCTATTTGTTTATTCAGTACTGTGGTACAAAATGATTAATAAATAAAGAATATTATTTAATGTACAAATTTGTATATTATTGTGTATTTAATGGTTGTTGCCATTATGCCTGTTGAACTATAAAAACTTTGATAATACAGTAGACAGTTGTGAATAAATACCAATGTTGAATTTATTTCACTTTTATTGACCGTATATGTATTAAAGTAATGTGGTTTATTATACAGTAGGTAAATGAACATATAATTTAGGTTCACCATTTAAATTTTCTGAACGTGTTCAATATCGTAACAAGACTCTATTCTGGTGGTTTTCCAAGCATAATCAGCCAGCCTATATAACTGCGTCTCTCCCAATATACACTTCTCAATAGCAGACATTTTATGTGGTCCTAACAGTGTCCGTTATTTGGAAGTTTCACTGTAGTTTTACGGCTCGTATTATTAAGCATATTAGCCCTGGAACCGGCAGATGTTAATTTTCTTTTTTTGTTTAAAAATTAATAAAATATATTATTTTTATACAAAGCCTAACTTATAAGATATCATTTTTCTCAGAAAGATGCATAGAATTCAGCTATGTAATAAAAAAAAATTTTTTTTAACTGTTTTGGAGTAAGTATGTTACATGTAAAAAAAATGATGTTATCATTTTTCAGAAATACCTGTATCATCCAAAATCAATAGCTTACTACCTTTTTCTAAGATATACACAATTTTTGTGTATTATTTGTGAATATATTTAGGAAAAAAAAAATTGTTACATTTTCAAAATTAAAAAAATTATTTTATATAAATTGGGACATTGGTCATTTTATTTTCAACAATTTACCAAACATAGTAATATATATTTTATACAAAAGTACTATATATCATTATATTCAGAAAGGTGCATAGAACTTAGGTGTGTAGTGAAAAAAAATGTTAGATGTATCACATTTGGAGTTTTTTGCTCAAATACTAAAAAATCGAACTGTAACGGAGCAGAAATTTTACAAAAATGGTAATCAATAACATACTAATAGATTTTCTGGAATATTTTCAACGATTACTAGAGATTTTTAATATATTTGTGAATATATTTAGAGGAAAAAAGTAATAATTTGTTACATTTTCAAAATATAAATAACGATTTACCCTAAAAAGTAATACTCAGACGGTTTAGGTTACGTTAGACACCTCAACAATTTAGCCGTAATTAGTAACTTTCTAAAGCTAGGCCTAAGACAAAATCACTAGATGTCACTAAAACAATAAAATTTACAAAGAATAACACACATATACACTTTTATAATCAAATAAAACATTCAATATAAGAAAATTTGCTTATAGCCTAAATTTACAACTTACCTTTTAGGTTATCACATATATAAACGGTTTACAAACTAGAAATTCACTCAAAAACATAAACTTTAGAAATAAAAACATATATATTGTAACTTGTATACAAAATTTATTTACAATTTGTATACACAAACCTTCAAAATAACAAATATTTAACTCCAAAACAATGTGCGCTATGTTATTTGTTACAGTATTTACGTCACAAATATTGCTATGTTTGGAGATCAAAACAAAACCTTCAAGTAAGTATTTGCCTATATCAAGTGGTACCAATTTGTAGAATGAAATTTCCTCTACAACATACTGTAAAGAACGATACGTTTTTCTGACATAGATAAATGCATTACGTCATTTCGTAAACTGCACCGAATGCCAAATGAATTTCGTGTCGTCAGGTTTGTTCTATGGTCAAGTGGAAATATCTCTGGATCTGTGAGACGCAGAAAAATTTGTAATCTACGGTTTGAAAGAGAAAGATGTGATCTATAGAACAGTGTTTTATAGAACTTTTGGTCAACCCTTTTGACAGAAATATAGATTTGTAATCATATCGGGGAAAATGGTGTCGCGTTTACGAAAAGGCGCAGAGTTGAAATTTACGATTTTACGCATCAAAAATATGCGAACTTCACCAATTTTTGGAATATTATTTATAACGTTTTGTGGTATTTTTTTTTTTTTTGCATGATTATGCATCTACGGAACATTAGCTTTCCAACGGTATTTTATTTATTGCGATAGGACCATTCTAAGTGGGCGTAATGTTGAATTGCAAAATACGTGTTTTATAGTTGGTGAAATCACTCGGGAACCGGTGGGCGACCTACTTGTAGGTCGCATTCCACCTGTAGGGTTAAACATATACAAATGCCAATTTTTGTACCACAAAAATAAAGTTTAAATAAAAATAAAGTTGTACCACCAAAAAACAAATAAAGTTGGTGGAAAATTCTATTTCATAAAGATCTGTTAAGTTCGTTAACTCATAAACCTCATTTCGACACACATGTGTTCCAATGAGTGACGTGCTGTGTCTTTAATCGACACAAAAACATGTTTTTAACAATTCAACATTTCGCCCACTAAGAATCATCCTACTGCAATAAGTAATATACCATTCATTTTATTGGCTTATCTTTATTTTATTAAACAATATCCTACAGTACTTTCATCAACACTAACTTTTTTCTTGGGAATGTAAAACTCTCTAAATTTTCTATCTAGGTACAATACAACATTACACACATTGCCAGAACGAGACAATGCCCCTGCAATCGATCCAATCGGAAGTGGGCTTACGTGTAGATTCCAAAGTATCTGTTGAAATCTTTCTTTGAACTAAATATCTTTGTAAAATAGGCAATAATCAATCCAATCAGTTGAAATGTAGTCATTTATCTCCGACTTATCATTCATACTTATATTAACTAAATTACCAAAAAGGCTTTAAATTCAGGAAGTGTGATGTCCTTTCAAGTCCACCCAATAGAATTTTTTCCTAAAAGTGTGTTTATAGCCACTAACTTTTACTTATTTAATTTAGAAAAAATCATAACACCTTATGATTGTCCATTATCACCAATCTTCTTCGTCCTCGTCATCTACTACGTCCTCGTTTACACTGTTTTCACCCACTTGTCTATAGTTATATCCTATTTCTTCAGTAATAATCTGTTTAAACTCTTCACCCACATTCGAATTCATATCACTTTCATGTTCTGATCTGCTTTCCATATCACTTTTGTCTACTTCTAACAATAAAATAATAAATTTTGTTTTATTGTATTACTTGCAACTTTTAACACTATTGTTCTATTATATTAATTGCAGCATAGAAAACATTAGCCTAGACCGCCGTAACATAAAACTGAACTGCTGGTAAGGTTTATAATTTAACAAATACCGCTACATTTTGATACAACACAGACCAGAGAAAATGCGTAAATCTTAGTTTGAGAGTTGGACGATAGGTTTCAGAACAATCCAGACAAAATCAAACTACTAAAAATAATTAATGCAGAACATTTTGTTTGGCTATTTCTACTTGACCATCCGATCTGAGAAGAACGTAACTTGGACCAGACTTGACAGAGAAATGGCTGCAATCGGTACTACTGGTCATCCAACCCCAGAAGACTTATATTTTAGAATATACCAGAGTGCAAAGAGTTAGTAATGTTACAACAACAATATGAATAGATGATAATGTAAATTTCTTGTTTCTTCAGGGTCAAATATTGGCTAACTTGAAAGCCATGGATTCTGATTGGTTTGCTCAAACTTATATGGGACGACAATCCAAAGTTGGTGTACCAGATATGAACAAGTTTAACAAATGGGGTGGATCTCTTAGTATAGGTCATCCCTTTGCTGCGACTGGTAAGTCTAATTGATTTGTAAATCATTTTGTTTTAAAATTAATGAGTTTAATGCTTTTTACCTAAATATTTTAGCACTCTGCTTCGAATTGGGAACAATATTGCTGATCCTATTATGATTAATCTCTTCAAGTTTAGTTATTTTTAAATATATAAAGTGTGAATGCGAGATCAGTTCTACCCATTTTTAAAAACAGTTTTTTGGGCTCTTTCTTTTTGAATTCTTTGGAGAATAAACTTGACCTCTTAAACGTCTAAAAATATTAGACATGTAGGTACTGCTGTACTAATTTCTTTTACAGTATTGCAAAAGAAACATTATTGTGTGTAACACAACCTTTGGAATCAATACTGTATTGCCAGCATCTTCTAATGATTTACATGAACATATAAAATGATTGTTCGAAGCTCGTTTAAATTGTTGTCTGTTCATGAATATAAAATAAAAGTAAGTTTTACCAATAGCTTGATTTAAAAGAAACAATTTTGTAATGTGAAATTTAATTTGTTTTTATGAAACTATTATTTGTTTATTATTACCTCCTTCAGATTTAAAAGTAATCAAAATATAAAATTATGTATTTATTCTTTTAACAGGTGTACGGTTAACTGTACATGCAGCTAACAGACTTATACGCGAGGACGGACAGTTTGGTTTAATTGCTGCATGTGCTGCTGGTGGTCAGGTATGTTTTGCTTTTTCAAGTTAAATTTCCTTTTTTTTTTTTTTTAACAAGCCGATTTATACAAAATTTGAAATATAATTTCTTCTTATTGTTGGATAGCATACTCTAGTCTTACTCAAAAGATTTACTTTTATAACCAGGGTGTCCTGTGACCAGGAATTCCTGGAAAAGTGAATATTTAATATGCACAGGGATAAAGCAAGAATTGTATGGGAATTTTGAAGCTGTCCTTGAAAACCAATTATATTTTTATTCTTTTGTAAAATTATATGAAAGAATACTAATTTCAAAATCAATTCTAATCATTCTTGTAATTTTTGTCTTATTGAATGATAAAAGGGTGGCACTTTTGGAATTGTGGATTGTCAATTTTGTCTTAATCTACAAGTCTACAGATATCAACAACAGTTTTACTGTTCTGATCATGTCACGATTAATATTCGTAAATACCAACAACTACCGATGTGGTTTTCCTAAGTTATAGCACCAATTGATGCACTCATGTGTTTTTTTGTTTTTGTATCTAATTGAAAGAGGAAAATGTAAGTCTTGGATTGTGTCATAGTCAACAGATAACATCAGGAAGTGTATTGCTGCACTGAATTGTGTTTAATAAGTCAATTCTTAATTAATGAACATAATTTCAACTGAAAGGCCAGCAAATTTGACACACACAACTATACGAATATAGTGTTGTAACATACAGATAAAAAAGCATAAAAACATATAGCTATATATTAGGGATGAGATGATTCGGGGCTTACCAATTATGATTTTTTTTTTAATAATCGGCTATTACCGATTACGATTATTAATGATTAGTGCTCATTAAATAATTTTAGTGTTTCTTTTGTAAAATGAGTATTAAGTAGGGATAATAACTGTAACAGTGTCAAATTAACTCAACTATAGGGGCTGATGCATGTGTTTGTGACAGTTATGAAAAGATAGGCTCCAGTGTTCTGTCATTTATAGTGAAAAAGCAAGAAGTAGAAGAGGGGGATTAATTCCCCTTGAATTTGTTTACAGATGTATTTCCTTTCAGTCAGACTCAGACATGTCCATCTCATTTCAACAAACTTGTTATTTATTTCAACACATTACTTTCTCGTGTATGAGTAGTAAAAAGTAATGTATTTATATTTAATAGTATATTAAGTATAAGTAAACTTTTGTTTGATAAGACAAAGTAAACAAAATATTGAAGTGAACAGAATTGCTTTCATAATTGGTATAATATTATTTTTATTTATTTCACAAATCAGAATAATTAAGTATTGTTGAAACTAGAAACGTGTTTGACAATCCTCAATTATTTTTGATTAAAAAATTTTTTAAATAATTTCTGAAAAAAAGATTTGTTTCTCTAGTTATTTAGTTAGTTGTTTTTACAAATTATGATCTAACAACTATCATCAGAATTGTACTAAAAGTTGGTCATAAACTGTATTTACATTTTGGTACTACGGGAGACTGTAAAATGCGTATAAATGGTAAATGGAAGTCCTGAATTGCATAGGTGAAAATAAAGCATTGTACGTATTGGTGGACAAACACCATTACAAGGCCAACAAGATCTCCCATCTCATTTCTATTTCTACTAGGCTTAAAGCTACTATCTATTCTGTCACATTAACTTTAAGTGATAAAATCTTGGAGTCAATCTATTATTAGATAGTACACAAATATAAATGAGCACCCATGGTATAAACACATTCTTTATATAAAATAATAAATCAATCGATAATTTTACTCTTTGAGATTATATATATATATATATATATATATATATATATATATATATATATATATATATATTAATGGACAAAAGACAACATTTTTCTGTTACTTAAAGTGAAAAAGTATAGACCTAGTAAATGTGAAAAGGGAGAACTTATTTACAGTTATAATTTTTTTCAGGATAGAACTCCTGCTCATTAGGGGTGTGGGAGCCCGGGTTTATTAAATCGAATGAGCTCGAGCTGGGCCTCGAGAAAATCGAGCCAAACTCGAGCTCGAGACTTTAACAAGGTCCAGGTTTTGATCAAGCTCAAACTCTTATCTACCCTTTTAACAAGCTTGAACTTTTATCTACCCTTTTAACGACCTCAAACTTTTATCTATCCTTTTAATGATCTCGAACTTTTATCTACTCTTTTAAGGAGCTTGAACTTTTATCTACTCTTTTAAGGAGCTTGAACTTTTATTTACCCTTTTAACGAGCTTGAATTTTTACCTACTCTTTTAATAAGCTCAAACTTTTATTTACCCTTTTAACAAGTTGGAGTTTTTTCTTAAACTTCGTTAAATTTTAGATTGATCTACTTAGCGTTCTTACTGGCATACAAACCGGGAAAAGATACCAAACTTGTTGGATTTCTTCATAACAAAACATATCTCTCACTTGTATACTTCCATTCAGTCTAGTTTTGTTGGTTCTTCTGACCACCTGCCTGTCATTCTCACTGTCGGTACCATGATACTGACCATGAGTCAATACATAATGTGGGTTTAATACATAAACCCCACAGGTCATTCACACAGGTATTAACCAACCTTGAATAGAGGTTGAAGTAAAGGAGAAAATGACAAAAATTCCGTTTGGTCATTTGAAACTAGATTAGCATCATTACACAAAAGTCTCTTAATTTCTAAAATTTCCAAAACATTTAATTTTCTACTTTTTACGTTAACATGTAGAATTTAAAAATTAACATTAGAATAAAAATCTGTCAATGTTTGAGGTTATAATGATTCTAGTTTTTCTAACCATTTAAAAAATCATGCACTGACAGATTTTTATTCTTATGTTAATTTTGAAATTCTACATGTTAACGTAAAAAGTAAAAAATTTAATGTTTTGGAAATTTTAGAAATTAAGAGACTTTTGTGTAATGATGATAATCTAGTTTTAAATGACCAAACGGAATTTTTGTCATTTTCTCCTTTACTTCAACCTCTATTCAAGGTTGGTTAATACCTGTGTGAATGACCTGTGGGGTTTTTCCCCTCAGGTCTTTGTGCTTTGTTTGTTAACGGGAATTTCCTGCCTTTCTCAACCTTTTATAATAGTTATGGTGTACATTGTATTTAGTCTTGTAAGAGCCTCGTCAATGCTGTAACTGGCGAAACCATGGTCGGCTAGACCAAATAAATTATAGAATTTTACGAAAGAAAAATTGTGTTTTATTTGTTAAAATGGAATTCTATCAAGTACCGTCGGTCATCAGTGTAAACAACTCTGTATATAGCAAACTCCTCCTATGAGTCCACATAGTAGCTTTTTTTTTTACATAATTGTAAGATATTGGTGTTAAAATCATTATAGGTATTAAGGTTAGTTATTATGTTCGGCATTGTTTATTCATGCAACATGTTTGTCACTTAAAAAGCAGAAGTACCTAGCACTTTGATACGTTCATTTTGACTCTTCAGATACGGTATTAAGCCACCGTTTAGAGTGTTTAATATATATTGTCTACTTTGTGTTGCACATACAGATCTAGCCTGGGCTGATATCGTAGTGTCATTTAGCCACATTAGAGTTATAAAGTGTTGTAATGTCGTTGATGTATATATTGAACTTCACTTGGTCCAATATACACAATTTGTGGGAAGCCTGCTCAAATTGTTCGCAATGTAGGTGTTGTCGTAATCTATATCAACTCTTCACTTTTCATGGGATAATTAAGGTGGCTTACCTGTGTGGGAAGTTATAATCTCTCAGTATGATATCATCTGAGATTGAAATCATCATTGTCAAAGACCTTTTCAGCCAGGAAAACCAATCTCGTAGAGCAGTTGTTGTAGCACCTGTTCACATACTTAACCTGTTGAAGAGTACAGGGAAATACCGATTAACGAGTACGGCCGTTCTTGAACGTCCTCTTTGCTGTTTGCGTAAATGAGTATGGACGTTCCGGAACATTTTAGGTTACGTCTGAGCAATAAAAGTATTTATCATAAAACAAATTAGTCATGGCTTATTGTGTTGTCACAATTCAACAAGAAATAGTATTAAGAACACATGAAATCGGGTTTTTCACAATTGTAAGGCAGGATAACTCCAGGGGGCGTGGTTTCAGGAGAATTCACCATGCGTATTGATTGACGCGTAAATGTAGGCGATGGCATCGTCTTCTCCGCGGTTGTTTCCCCCCTACACACACCTGTGCCTATGTTCCTTGTCTAGTATAAGTGATTTGTATCATTATATTATGTTACGTATATTATACATCAAACATGAAAAATTAAACACTACAAAGCTTTTTTACAGATTCCCCTCTGTCTAGTCTTTTGACACATTTAGCCGCGTCTCAAACGAAACCAACACACGCTTCCAAGAAAATTGAAAAGAAATGTTATATTTTCCATAATGTAGGCTATACTAAATTGATTCGTGGAAAAAAAGCGGCCCATCAAACGTTTTTGTCTGTGTATGTCTGCTATACCGACGGGTGACAATGCCACGGTGTTTTTATGCCGCCGACAATGGGATACCGCTATCAGCAAACGAAACCAACACACGCTTCCAAGAAAACTGAAAAGAAATGTTATATTTTCCATAATGTAGGCTATACTAAATTGATTCGTGGAAAAAAAGCGGCCCATCAAACGTTTTTGTCTGTGTATGTCTGCTATACCGACGGGTGACAATGATTTTTCAGTGCAAATTTTTTTTAAAGTACATTTATCAGTGTAAATTTTTATTCTTACAAGTTTTTAACACAATATTATTATATTATTATACATTTGTAACCAATAAAACAACTATTTTCAAATTTTTTTTTCTTACTCCTTGACAACAATTTTCTTGTAAATACTTACTAACCAGCTGTTGGCTATTTGGGACGTTCAGGAACGGCCGCACTCGTCAACAGGTTAATGACCCACAATAATTACAATGTTGTGAACTGTTCACTACATGATTTGAGGTTCCAATTTACAATCTATTGAAAGATTGGTCATCCCTCTTTTCTATTATATTAATAAAAACTGTTTTGAGAATAATGTCTTGTAAACAGAACAATCATTATTTTAAGATTTCCTCTGTTCAACCTGAAGGATGTACGCCAGCGATGCTCTTTTAGAGTATTCTCCTGCATAGTAGCTTCTGATGTAATTGGAATCTTGGGTGATCTTCCCTCATAGTCAAGAGCACTCATCTTTATCATTTTGTTTACTTTTTAATTCTCTTCCACATCAGACTCATGTAACCTAACCTTCCCGTTAATATCTTGAGCACACGTTTTCACACATTCACAAGCAAAATTCCAACTATAGCCAATCTCTGATCGTCAGAGTAAATCACCACCTCTCTAACTCTACTTGACAAGTCAATTAATTATTAAACCAAATTACAAATATCCATCAATTAAACTATGTTTTGTTGTTTTCAGGGTGTTGGCATGATTATTGAGCGTCATCCAGATGGAAAAGCTACGTAAACAAAAGACTGATTTTTATCAAAGTATTTAGCATAATATGTACTGTACAAGGTTATTTTTATACTACTACTACTAATATTACTCTTCATATACTCATAAGTGTGAACTTTATAAATACAAATAATTATTTTATTGTTGTTATAAATAAACTCTGTTTTTCAAGTATACAAGTTTTATTTTTTTACAATATACATTCTGCGTGTCTATGTGTAATTTCATTTTGATATTTCTTGGAGTTATGACCAAACCTGTATGGCTAACGTTGTTTATTAGCTATTATGGTAATATATTTGACTAATCACTGTTTTTGAAAAGCATGTTTTCTAAGCATTACAGGTCTAGTAAATCAATTTTTTTCTGTGTATTGTACCAATCAGAATTTATATTGTATTGTACTATAAATATTTATATTTATTGTACCATGATCTTTTATATTTCTGCTAGGACGTACATAACTCATTTGTTTTATTCTCTTGCCATTTTTCATATTTTCTTTACTTCAGTTGGTGTGATTTGGATGAACTCTGTTTTCAAAAGCTATTTGTATACTCCAAATATGATTAAAGCACATCAGATAGATGAGACGGAAGGATGTACAATCAATCAGTCAAAATATTGCGTTATTTTTAATGGATAAATTCATATATATTTTCAGGTGTTAATTGAACATAATTAATGTTAATGTGTGTCAAATTTATGTTAATTTACTGTTAATATTATATAGATATTTTAAAACAATTTTTATTTTTAGTTATTTTTATTTCAGTAGTTACTTTTATTTATAGTTCAAAATTTTTATATAAAAATATACGTGTATAATATAATGTTAGACAACCAAATTTAATATTGTTTTAAGAATTTACTATGTTTTTATAACTTTTTATAGGTACAGAGGTATCATTCTTAAAATAAATTGTATGTTTTATACGTAAATGAGTAAATTCATATTTTTAAGGCAATAATATAATCGAGTTATTGTTAATTTATGATTAATTTACTGGTATTCCTTTTTTATATTTAGCAGTTAGATAGTTTATTTACAATATAACTGATTATTAGTGGTAATTCAAATTTACACAACATTACTTCGAGAATTGATTCTAAGGGTCAATATAAGGAAAAAAACCTTCATATAAATACATGTCCGAAAACACTTTGTTTCTGAGTTATGGCTAGCGAAGTATTTTGCCGTGATTTTCGAGAATTGATTCTAAGGGTCAATATAAGAAAAAAACCTTCATATAAATACATGTCCGAAAACACTTTGTTTCTGAGTTATGGCTAGCGAAGTATTTTGCCGTGATTTCCGCTCGAGTAAAATGAAGCTGTACTGTAATTCTTGGGATTCAAATTAAGGAAAAAATTTGGTGGTTTTGTAAGTTTTTTTACCTGGAAAATTATTAAAATATGTCCCAGAACTGTAATTTCTGCAAAAACTTGTATAAATTAGAACAAATTGAGGTTGAAAAGGCATTTTTTATGTAAAATAACTGTTAAACCACTAATAAACGCATGAAACCTTTGAAGAAAATGTGTAGAGAATTTAATTCTGAGAATATTTATGTAAATAAAGTCAATAGAAAACAAATTTAAGTTATGAAATGTTGTTGTTTATGGGAAAAAGAATAGTATTGTGATGAATATTTTTGTTCTGTAACTTGTATATATTTTCTATTAGCTTTATTTAACTTTAATGTAATAGCAGATATTTCTTGTTGAAACTCCATATTCAAGGATAAAATAAAGCAAAAGCTTAAAGTTTCAAATATTTAATAATATAAATGAGCTACAATTGTTTCGCCTTGCGGCATCATCGGGCAACTGATAATTTACAGGTATAGACAACTATTTAAACATAAGTAACAGGAAACTGAAATACAATAGAGAAATCGAAAAGGTAGGGGGATGACCTAGCAGGTAGATAAAGGTTAGGTTAATGAACTATGTTACAGATGGGTTTTAGAAGAGGTGACGAATTTAATACAATTTTGTCATTTAAGTTGAGAATAGGCCTAAGTGAAATAGATCTATTTATTTCTAAACATTCTAAATTATTTAATCTATTGCTTTTATTTTCTAAACTATGACCTGAGCCCAAAAGGTGGTTAGCAAAGTTAGAGTTTCTATAGCCATGTTTCCAGCTATTTACATGTTCTTTAATTCTAACTTTTATAGATCTACCTGATTGACCTATGTACTCAGAGTCACAATCTTGACAAGATATTTTATAAACTCCACTATTTTCTAACATTTATTTTTTATCTTTATTATTGACCAACATTTTCCCTAGATTTTTTGTACAATAAAAGGCAACTTTACGATGTAATAATTGGAAAATTAACCGACGGTTATTTTTCAAGAAATTATTACTTAATTCTAGTTTGAAAAGAAAAAAAAAGATATTATTTTTATTAAATTAAAAATTTGCACAGCTATTATGGGCGCCAGATGAATTAAAATCAATTTTGAAAAGTTAACTATTTTATTGAAATTATAAATTTAAATGAATTTAATCTCAGGGTCGAAGTCCTTTCTCCGTGTACTTTCAGCAATTTCTGGTTAGAATGAAGAACACTTAAACTGAAATTTTAACATAAGTTTATTTTTAAACAAACAAACAAGATTATTACATGAAATATATCATCAATAATACATTAAATAAATTTATTATAAATAACATCCTATCTGGATTTTAGTATATTCGTTCAACCTTTGAAGAAGGTGTATACTTTGTTAAAAAACATGGCTTTAAATTACGTTGCAACAAAAATTATTTATTTAAAAGAACAAAAAAGGAAGAACAGATCAAAATATCTGTTACTTAACTATTACTTTACTTTTATTTGAATATAGAATTTAAATTAATCAACATTATTGATCTGATTATATATAGAAATTCTTTATCTTGAATCTCAAATTATATGAAAAAATGAAATTATCTTTAACAAACATGAGACAAATTATATTTTATATTATACAGGAGTTACAATATTTGTGTTGTATAACACATTTTACCAGTTTGTAGATACTTTACAACTTGATGACACGTGGTTCTAACTGGGTAGAGATACTTCGCCATTCTTTGAAAACGATGCACACGGATCCATTTTCATCGTTCAAACTAAAGTACATTTTTATAATTATCTAACAAGTTTATTAGTCCTCTTTTACATTTAAAACTGTCCATCACTCAACCAATGACACGAGATACCGCCATTGTCTTTTTACATAATACCATATTCAACATACAAGTCTTTAATAATAATATTCATCCGTTTATTAATAGTTTTTTTGTTTCAAGAAACACTCCACTATACTGTTCAAAACTACTGTTATACAATTAGTTTGATGCAGATTACATCTGACATCATTAAAACCCTTGTCCAACACTTCCGTTAACTCCTGAAACGCATTTTTCAAAACCCTCTCTACCTTGAGAATATGTCATATGCCTTCAAGCATTGAACTACGACTGTAAAAACTACATCTTACACATTCAACCGCTGAACTAAGACGGTTTTAAAACATTTTACATTTTTTGTTAAAACACCACTTGTACAAATTATTATAGGTCTGACCATGTCAGACTCCATTCTACGACAGGAAATCACATGGCTTTTCTCTATTTCCTGTTAGTACCGGTTATTCCCAATCTCTCCACATCAGCGATAATCGTATCTAACGTTCTGTTCAAAAACTACTTGTTTCATTAAAGTGTTCAAACACATTATTTCACAAAACACACAATTTATATAACTTCCTATAATTAAATTATCTTAAAAGCTATACATCATTATTTATTTATGTTTGGAAATCTATTTTAATTATGAATTTACTCTGTTTAACATTGAAAATCATTAGTCACGTTTTTGACTCATGTTACCCCCACTACGATTAACCGCGATTTTAAATATTTAATTAGATCAACCTTTTCTAGGTGTTACAACGATTAGGTTACTGATTTTATAACTAGTTCTGTTGATATAAGATAATTTACAATATCTAACTATTTCAATGCTCTCGTTATGGGAAGAGTAGACTAAATTTTCAGCTCTTCGCTTTAACTTTTTTCTTAAAATATTATCTATTAAACTAACATCATACTTATTATTAACAGCAATTTGTTTAACGACATTCAGTTCATCATAAAAGTCATTAGGTGAAAGAGGTATACTAATAAGTCTATGTACTATGCTGTGAAAAGCAGCATGTTTATGGCTGATAGGATGGTTAGAATCATCAGGTATTACTGTATTCGTATAGGTAGGTTTTCTGAAAATTTTAAATTATGTTGTGAAATTATACAAAAAATATGTCCTTAACCTTACAAATTTTGAATAGTGTGTTTTATCAACCTTATGAATGAGAAATTCCATGAAACTCTATGTTCCTATATTATGTAAATGTATCCTACTAGTGAACACTTTTTATTTTTATTTATTTTTTTTTTTATTATTTTTTTTTTTTGTTCTCTTTAAAGTGTTCATCACAATGGTGTAAAAATCATGGGTTAGGACCTAATGTCTTTGGTGGGGGACCTCCAAAAACTGAAAATTTCTGAAAATCAAGTCACCTTTAGATACCTATCAAACAAAAGTAGTTTGATGTTTTAGGCTTTTGCAGTATAACAACTATACATTTTTTTTAATCATGAAAAAGATGTTAAAAATGTACGCAAATAACCATTTGTTAGAAGCAGCAGAACTGTTAAATTCTTGTGACGTTTTACTCTCTTATGACTTAAAAGCAAATAATACCATACAAATATACAAGCATTCAATAAAACTTCAAAGAATGTTTTAAAATTATTATATTAAAAGAAAAAGTACAAAAGTAAACAAAACTTGTAGTTTGTAATTTAAAGGAAATTTATTTGCATTTAAAAAATATATATATCCAGATGTGAAGATTGGTTTGTTAACAGTTTGTTCATTAAGGCCTAAGTAGTGTAAACTTGCAGGTTCAGCTGGTACACATTCAGTTAGCTCTACTTGTTTGTGACATAGAAAACTTACGACTCTATGTTTAAAAATATATATATCCAGATGTGAAGATTGGTTTGTTAACAGTTTGTTCATTAAGGCCTAAGTAGTGTAAACTTGCAGGTTCAGCTGGTACACATTCAGTTAGCTCTACTTGTTTGTGACATAGAAAACTTACGACTGTATGTTAGGTAACTGTGAAGGCTGTGGAAGTGCTGAAATGTTGAAAACAATGCTGGAAAAGTTATGAATCCATACAGATAGATCAAATTTACTGTAGTTGAAGTAGTCCAATCTGCTGATGAATTCATAGAAAGTATTTAGAAAAACTAGTCCAATTAATTGGAACAAAAACACCATTAAATGGCTAAAGTGTAAGCTTCATATCTGAGAGAAAAGAAAGAAAACCTAACAGAATCTGAATGTATTGTACTGGTGGATTTTGCTGAAAATTATTCATTTGTGGTACAGGACAAGTCTCAAAGGTTTCACTGGGTGAAATCTCAGTTGACTGTCCACCCATTTGTAGTTTATTTTAAAGATGGTGATAAAATAATGTCGAAAAGCTTCTGTGTCATTAGTGACTATTTGAAACATGATACTGTTGCTGTTTATATTTTTCAAAAGCATTTATTAGCAAAAATCAAAGAAGATACCTCAGGTTAAAAAAGTTGTGTATTTTAGTGATATCAAGCCAATACAAAAATAGGAAAAAGTTTGCAAATCTATCTCATCACAAAAAAGACTTTGGTCTTGATACAGAGTGGCACTTTTTTGCCACTGACAATGGGAAAAATGCATGTGATGGGGTCGGATCAAGCACTAAAATAGAGACTGCAAGAGCTAGTTTGCAGAGACCATATAAAGAACAGATTATGACAACTCAACAATTTTTTGGATTTTGTGATGAGCACATTCAGGGGATAAAATACATATTGGTGAAAGAAGAAGAAATAGAAAAAATTGCGAGAGGCACTCTCAGAGCACATTCTCCATGTGAAAACAAAGATGAATGTTCATATTGTCAGAAACGCATCATTTTACAGCATCCACCTTTTTTTTTTTTTTTTTTTTAAATCAATATAGTTATAACTTTGGAAATAGATAAGATATTGAGTTCAAGATTTTGTAATGTGATTTTGTTTATATGTATACAAAAACAAAAATTTTGTCTCAGATATTTTCAAATCGGCGGGCATTTAACATTTTTAATGTTTAATATCTTGAAAACCATTAAATTTTAAAATGTTGAAAAATTTTGTCTATAGCTCAAACGATAACGGAGTTGTTAGAAAAAATTAAAATTTTTAGTCTTCTTGGGTGTTGTAGACAGTTACCAAGAAATTTAATTTGTAGTTGTTTCTCAATAACTCTCATCTTTTAAGGTACTACAGAAAACAATTTTTTTTAACATTTTGTTCATCATAAACATTAAAAAATATTCTGTCACTTGTAAATTGATGGTGAAGTTGTAATGTGATGTTAAAAATTTTAAACAGCCACCATTTTGTAAAAAAGTTAAATAAAGTCTTTGTTTTTGGTACAAATTTAAACTGTTACAAATGCATATACAAAATCTAAACTCAATATCTTACCTATTTCCAAAGTGATATTATAACTTATTTTGCACAAAAACAAAATGGCAGAAAAAGCATTTCCAGACATATGATTTATGAACTTTTTTCTTTGGTTTCACTTAAAGAATGCCGGAAGAACTTCGTGAAACACCCTAAATATTAATTGCAATTCATCAAAAATTCTGCTTTGGATTGTTGTATCTCTTTGCAATATAATAGAAATGACTTCTTTGTTTTGTTTTTTATATAAAGAAAAGGAAACATGATTTAATTGTTACAGTTTGATATTGATATAAAGCATATATGGTATGCTTTAATAATAAACAAAAGTTGTGTTTTTCTTCTAAAAGAAGGTTTATTTTGTTATTACATGCAAAAAGATATAACAGGATTTTTATTTGTCAAAAAGTGAAATTGAATTATATGGGTTCTAAAAGAGATTTCAATCAAATTATGATGAAACATAAATGTTTATTACCCAAACCAATGTGTCAAACCACAAGAAAAAGAAATTCTAGTTTGTGTCTAAATTGGAAAATATGAAAATTCAACCCTCAGAAATTTCAGAATGTTGAACTTATATTTGGCATTATATGTTTATGAAAGAGGAAAATGTATCAGGAGCAATACTGTATTTTTTAAAATGTGATTTAATTTTCTGTCTATAATTTAAACTTTATAAGTTTGATCGATCATGTAAAAAAATCTACACATTACTTGTTGGCAGATGTTATTAAATAAGCTAAAATAAACTAAATTATTTATATTTTGTCATAAGAAATTAGGTTGATAGAAAAAAATGATAATGTGTGTGGTTTTAATTCCGTTTAATAGTCCATGTTCCACTTGATTGAATGCCCAAAGTATATTTTATTTTCAACTCCTTGGCTGATTGCCATTCTTTTCAGTTTGTATGACCAGATTTCTAAGAAAGCATCAAATAGATTTCATCGAATTCGCAATGGGTTTAAATTCCCTGTAATTAATTTGTGGTCTTTCAAGTAAAACTTGTCTCCATTGTGTTTACGCTTCTACTCATTCTCTCCTTATTAGAATTCAACCCATCAAGAGTCATCACATCTCCATTTCATTTACTCTATATATGAACTAATAAATACCCAGTATAACAAACACACAGAACATAATTCTCACAAACTCCATAGTTATAGTTTGGAGTTATAACTATAATGGAGTTATAACTATAATGGAGTTATAGTTTGATTGGTGTAGCTCGTGTATCACTGAAGAGGACGACCTTGTCATTAAAACGCGTCTGATACTTAGGCGTATTTTTTGTGAGAATTGTGTTCTGTGTGTTTGTTATACTGTATAATTTTTCTCATAAGTCATGCTCAACATTTAATATAATAAATACCCATTGAATTTTATTTATCCCTTCAATTATTGAAGCTTAAGTTTACAGGTTGATTTGTCTCACCATATATTAATGACCTAATAAGTAAGAAATAATAAACGGTAGGTATCATTACTATATGGAAAATATAATAATAATATCTATACCAAGAATATTTTGAAAAAAAAACTGATTAAAATAAACTATAATTAGATTAGTCCTTTTGAGCAGAACTCTTAGAAGACAAAATAAAGGTAGTGGAATGTGAAAGATTATACAAAATAGGATTTTGTATCTTTGGTTTGACATTGTACAGTATCTGCGAATGCAGTGTCATAGCCATCTGACAGGACATAAAGTGTACGCATGTGTGTCTGTAATGTGTGTTGTGTAGTGTTTTTATGTTAATGACGAAGCAGTAGCAGATAAACCCTGATGATGCTGACTAATTGAAGCAGCGAAACCGGTTGGAGACAATAATCAGTGTGTATGAGACGACGTAACATATTTATAAATAAATATACTCATACGATAGAAATGCTAATATATATATAGCTACCTGGCCAAACCTGTCGTGATATATAATTATATCGCAAAGTAAGCAAATATTGGCGCATGCGCATTAGCAACTTCTGCTGCGGTGGCGTTAATACGTAAGTACCTGCAACTATTATAAAAAGGAGGATTATTGAAAACAAGATTGTTATATACTTAGGAAAAAGATTCTATATTTATATTTTAAAACTAAACATGATACTTTTTGTTGGTAATTTCATAGATAATGCTGTACATAATAATGAAAAAAATTGTTGGTTTGATATGTAGATTCTGAAGCTAGTGATCATATGTCATACTTGTTTGTTTTTTTAGTTTAAATATTTTGAAATACCCTTACCAGTAAGAATTGGAAACAAAACTAATATTTTTGAAATTATACAAGGTAATATAAACATATCAACACGGCATGTTATTGGTGAATGGTTTGAAAAAGTCCTTATAAGTGTTTTTTATGTACCAGAAATAAAGCTATATTTATTTTCTTGTGTAGCAGCTATGGATAAAGGATTATCTATGGTATCAAAAGTAAATTTTTGAAAAAATAATAAAGGTGGTTTAGTTGCTATGCCAGAATCTAAACTATAAAAATTATATATTAAGGTTATTCCAGAAATTAATGTAAAAAAAAATTCCTCAATTTAATTTTGCTTTGAAAAATAGTTTGAATTTGTGGCATGAATATTCTTTTAGTTATACAGTTTCTTAAAGATAAATACATTATTGTTCCTAATGTGGGTGATGCATTCTTTTGTGAAGCATGTGTGGTTGGAAAACAATCGTCTATAGGAGGTTCAAAATATTCTGTTTTTATTATTGTTTGTTGCCATACCGACTACTGTTAATTATAATTTATTAAATTACTCACCGTCCAGTAGTTTTTTTTTTTTTTTTTTTTTTTCTACTGGACGGTGAGTAATTTAATAAATTATTCTGTTTTATTTTAACATGATTTTTCACATTTCAGAACTGTGTTCCCATTACATCAAACAGGAATAATATAGCTATAAAATTTAATAATTTTTCCAGATAGTTAAAACAAATTGCAGAAAATGGGACAGAATATATTAACAAGGAAGTTAGAGATCTTCTGAAATCAAATGGTGTAACTCATCAAACTTCTGCTCCATATACATCAGCACAAAATGGTTCTGCTGAGCATAAGATGCACACTATAGTAAAAGCAGCAAGACTATGTTACTGGCAAAGTCTATTAATGAATTATGGGCTGAAAATGTTAATACAGCTGTTTATATTTTAAATATTACTAGTTCCTCTGTTTGGAAAACCTCTTTTTGAACTTTGGTTTCATAAACAACTACCTAGTTGTTGTAACATTTCACATTTTTGGATGTCAGTTGAGTCACTACTTGGTTCCATTTGTGCCATGAGCGAGATATAACATCAGAGATTATTTGTGTCATCTCTCGTATTATAATCGTATATTCGAAGCCTTGAATAGACGGACAGATAGTGTTCTGAAATTGGTTAATGTTATAGAATCAGGAATAAATGGGTTGTATGGTTGAGATTATTCACCAATACCACCATTTTTAAACCCAGCTTCAACAGAGTACTTCTTGGGAGTACACACTTGCTTTTCTTCAGGCAGTCCTGTTCCGGGCTCTCTCATTCCCAACAAGAATGGCGTCTCATATACCAGAGCGATATCCGTCTGCAAGACAACGCTTCAAAAAAGCAGTATCATTCAAAGACACCGTTTTTCAGAAGATTACCGAGGAAACACAGTCACAAAATGGTTCCTAGTCTTCATCTATATACCATGTATGTGTTGTGTTACCCTCTACCGGCCTATTAACAAACTATATTTATTGCTATGCTTTAAAATATCTGCCAGTGGAATATTCCATATTTCACATTTTGGACCAATTTGGGCTGCCAAAACATTTCGTATAGCACGTTCAAAAGGTTAATAATAACTACTTGAGAAGCACTGAAAAACAATTAAAACAGTGTTGCAATATTTAAACAAAACAAGATTTAAAATTAGTATTTCAGAAAACTAATTGGGAAAACTGTTCAATCAATAGAAAAACTTATTCCGTATGTATTTTTTCCAGCTGGTGAAGCTGTTTTCTGAAAAGTTTTAATACAGTTTAAATTTAATGCAGATAGCATACATCATTTTCTAGCAGTAAAACTGAATATGTAACTTTGAATGAAACCACTACCAAGGCCGTTTTTTAAAATAAACTCTGAATTAAAAAGATCTTTAAAAAACAAAATTTTCTTTGACAATCAAGGTGCTTATTGATCACTAAGATCCCACACCTGTTCCAAATATATTGACAGTGGAAACCATTTCTACTAAAAAACATTTTCTACTGGAGTTGTGAAAATTGGTTATTTTAATTTTTTTTCCTCATTTCATCTGTTATACCTTACAATACCTCAAGGTGATTACACAAGAAACAGATTTTATTATTAATACATTAATATTACAAAACCAAATCCACAAATGAACAGTACACTAAAAGTATAATGAATAAAATGTATTGTTCAAAATCAATCCTTTTAATCGATTTCTACATTAAAAAAAATTGTCTATATACAACTGATGACTAAATTATACATTTTTGGAATTATACATAAATGGTAAATGGTAAGCGTTAATGTATTTGTGCCTCTTGAATAATAGGTGTGGGTGAATCACTATCCATGAAGGCATTTTCCAGAGATAGCAGCTCATTCATAATAAATACATATATATAAACACCTCCCAAGAGGTGAAAGTTGATGAGTTCGCTACACTTAAGCCAAAAACTAAGCTATAAATGTTTCAAACTGAACTGTCTAGGAAGTTGAACAAAATGTTTGTTATTTTGTAATATTCTAATAGCATCAGAGTTGGTCAAAAGAGACAAGATATGAAAGATGAAAGAGTACTCAAGATATAGGATATAGGATGAAGAAAGATGTAGGATCAAGCTACATACCTCCGGACTGTGCACTCCATACTCATTATATGTGAGCACCTGAGGGGTAAAATCTTCAATCTAAGGATTGAAATGATACATTTTTAACAACTGTTTCAGAAAACTAATATGGTAATGTTAGACTGACTACCACATTAAATCTTCAGCTATTAATAGTTGTGTTTTTCTTTTCGTATTTTTAATGATTTCTTAAAACATCTATTGATATATAAATGTATATTTTGTCCCAAATCTACACCACACTCATCTTATAAACGAGGAATTGAAAATGTTCTTAACTTCAAACATTGGCTTACAATTTTGAAAACATAAAAAGCTTAAGAAATTAAATTTAGAAACATTGAATATATTCTTTTTTCTCCTCTCTCTGTTATATGAAAACAAATAATAAAGTCTCTCATTAAATTAAAAGTACATATATTAACAGTATATTAATTTCATCTACTTTCTACAAAGTTTTGATAAAAATTTGTTGGTAGTGTTTGAGAACAATGAATAAATCATATTTTTTTCCACAATTTATAATTATTCTACGTTCAAAATTAATAATTCTTCAAAAATCCACAAACATTTATTTTGTTGACATTTCCAAGTTTTTCCCCAGTAATATATATGGAAAACAAATTTACCATCTATACTTTAAATATATATATATATATATATATATATATATATATATATATATATTTATCCCCCTTATAATTGTTGTGTGCTGTAAGTTTAAGTATAGTTTTGTTTCAATCTTTGAGAATGAAGTTTACCTTTATTCTTTATTTCTTAAAAATGCATATGATGGAAACATTTACAGATTTTATCAAATACAACATGACTGGAGACTTTTTTCATTGTTGCTCATTACAAAATAATAAAGTATTTTCTTCTTATTTATAAATATATAAGCTATATAAATTCACTTTTAAATTTACAAGAATCCATTTACTGTAATACTTTCCACATTGCCTTACTCCCCACTGTTAATTGGTGAACATATATAAACAGTTTTAAGCCAAAAATAGTTCTATTTCTATTTTCAGTAACTAAAAAAATCACCAAGTTATTAGGTAACCTTTTTCTGTTTATTTTTGTACTTGTATTGAAATAAACGTAGAAAAAGTAATATTCTGTATGTAAATATAGACTAAAGAAAGCAAAAGTTATTACTTGAATAATAAATTAAAAGTCATAAGTATTGCTTATTTAAATATCCCTGAATAACTACTGAAGTCATTTGAGTTTCTGAATTTAACCTGAAGACAGTGTCAAAACACAATATTAGTTTATTGTCTGTGAATAGAAATAGAAACTGAACTGTTATAAATGTTTACATATATTTTTTCAATATTTTCTATGGGTTCATTTAGTCATAGGCAAGAGAGCACACCTCTAGTCTGAGATTTAGTTTTAGTATTATATGCAATTACAGTAGGAAACATTACTTTTCCTCTAATGGATGTTATGGGTAAAGTTTTTTTAATACACTCCTTTTCCCCAGAGCTCTATTTTATTTTTTCGACTCTGAACCTTTGCACAATGCGTCACATCAGTTTGAAGGGGCTACTGTGAGATCATTAGGAGTTATTTCTATGATTTTTTTTTTTTAGAATAGAAGTGTCTATAAGGGGCTTTTTGTTTTCTATTTGAATTATACACGTATTGTATCATATGATGTTATAATTGTTGAAAAGGTTTATACAACAATATTGGATGCAAATTGACATATTCTAACATGAATATGTCAGGATGAAGTCATACTTAGAAAGCAGAATACAAATGGTTTTTGTATCACATGTAAACTCACAGGGAACTAAACAATCTTATTTATCCAATGTCAGAAAGCTCTAAGTAGTGTCCCACAAGGATCAATACTTGCACCTCTATAGTTTATAATTTATATTAATGACATTAATTATAATAAAAGTAATACATGGTGCTTTATGTTGATGATAACAGCGCTGTTATTAGGCATAAATTTTGAAGGAAGACCCAAATTGAAAAATTCTACAACAGATATTATGGGTAAAATTTTAAATCCTGTGGACATTGCTTCTTTTCTGGTTATACAAATTAATCAATATATGATTGGAAACAGCAGATATAATTTGTGTCAAAAATTAGGTACAATTTCAAACGTTTTAAGAAGAATGGTGTTCTATAATTGTACACGCAGTATATTTTGCTTACTTTTATTCTATTTTGTAATGTGGCATCATTTTTGGAAGAAATTCCATACATAATTATGATATTTTTAAGATTCAAAAAAGAGGTATGCATATCGTGTGTAAGCAAGAGTCGTTCAAACCCCTGTAAAGAACTTTAAAAATATAAAAATTTTGATTCTGCTATCTATGAATATATTATATTTGTTAAGAAAAAATTAATAAATTCAATAAAATTAGATCTTTGCATTAAATATAATATCCGTAATCGTCATAATGTTAGAGTAGAAAAATATACTCAAACCAACACTCAGAAGGGAGCAGTGCCTGATTAAACACTAAGCAGACGAAGCGGCCGCTTTGGGGCCCCGGCCCCGAAGGGGGCCCCCAAGGGATGAAAAAAAAAATTAAAATAGTATAAAATATTATACTATCCGGGTTGGGATGGTTGGGTTAATTGAGGGGGGTTGTCGAGGTTGGGGGGCCTCCTTGCCTATCTCGCTTTAGGGCCCCAAGGTTCTTAATCCGGCACTAGAAGGGAGGTAACTTACATGGGTGTGAAGTTCCATGATGGACTTCAGAGAGGATTAGAAGCCTAACTTCTAAACAAAAGTTTGAGATGGTCTTGAAAAGTTTGTATTCCATAACAGAATGTACATGGACTAAACGTGATAGGAGTTATTTGTCACAATGTCAAGTGAATATGACAAATGTTTTGTTCTCTTTATTTTTCTGCCTGTGTAATTTTATTATTTTTATTGTAATGTATTTATTACTTTTTATTTGCGTATTTGGATAGAGTTAAAGATCTTTTGAAATTATTTTAGGTTAGACTATATAATATTATCACTTCTGCTATACAAACTTTATTTGTTAAGAGCAAATGAAATATTTAAAAAAAGCTTTTCAACTATGATGAAAGACTAAGTTAAAACAGTATTATATTCAACAATGTCTTCGCTTTTGTGTTCTTTGAAAAGTGAACATGTGTAGAATGTGAATATTAACAGCACATAATAACAGCCTTCAATATTATTGTTGTTGATCTTTTGGCGTATATACGATTTAAAAAAAATGTATTAAATATCAATTAAGATAGTTTAATTTCAGACTTATTTTCAACTGATAAAAATTGTACAAGCATGTGATTTGGTACAATCTGATTTGGTAAACAAGTTAACGGGACGAGTAATTTGTGGAGATAACCCCGTCCAATCCAAAGTTCGAGATTGGTCTTTGTGCTGCTTAGTGATTTCTTAAACAATAATAATTTAGAATTAAACTACAACCAATTAAACTACAATCCAAGCTGTGAATGTACAATGAATCCGAAAGGTTTGGGTATGAAATATTTGTGATGGATCGCTTGTAATGGGCTCCACAATGGTTTGGATATGACCAGTCTTTCTACGAGAGGGCGACATAAGCACGTTTGGAGTGGGAAAGTTAATCTAATAGACTTATATAATGTCAAAAAAATCGGGGGGACGATTTCTGAGGGGAAATCTTCAAAAGTAAGTATTTCGTCCTTATTTCTTAAAATTACAAGAATGAAAACCGATGTTCTCAACCAATACTTATTTATCACTCAGAGGATGCCAAACAATGCATGTGTTCCTCTTTGTTATATAGCCTAGATCAATTTGAGTTGAGATAATAATTATTACAGTTTTTATTTTTATTTTGAAATGAATTAAAAAACTGATTGTCATAAATCGTTGACATTGACCCAACATGTTGAAGTAGATGACAACAAACTGCTAATTTTTTTTAAATGTACAATTTTACAGGCAAAATATTGCGACCTACGTATTATTAAAATTTAATAAAAATAATTAACAATTTTTCCAGAATATAGTCTATAAAATAAGTACAAATATAATGAGATATAAAGTCGTTATAAATATCTCGGTTGCTTTACACATTCTGTTTGTTTGAAATAACAACTAGGTCAAATCCAATTTGCTCAGACTATCTTGAAAACTTCAATATCTTAAACAAAATTAAACACGCCATTTTGTACAATTTACTAGTTTTAAACTTATAGGCCAATGTTATAAAATCATAATGAATTATTTTAAAGGTAATATATCTCTGATAAGAAATTTACATTAAATTGTACATCGGAACAATCTGTATGTTTTACTTCCTCCTTATCTAAAGTAAAATAAAATCAATGTTTTTTAACTGTAACAGCAGTAACTACTTGTTGAAACTCCATAATAAGGATAAAATAAGCACTAAGCTACAGTTTCAATGTATTTATTAACTTATTTAGCTACAATTTTGTTTCGCCTTGCGGCATCTACGGTAGATGCCGCAAGGCGAAACAATTGTAGCTAAATAAGTTCATAAATACATTGAAACTGTAGCTTAGTGCTTATAAAATCAATGTTGATTTTTTTTTCGTAGAAATTCCGTTTTAAGTTGTCATGAATCCAATTGTAGGGTAATGATGCCCTACTCTTGTGAGTTTTTAAATGTTTTCGTTAAGAGAGATATTTTTATCTCAGTTTTAATGCGAAATAGAGATTTTTTTTTTGTTTTTTTTTCAAGCTCAGAATGAGGAGAAAAGCTGCCTTAAGACTTAAAATTTAATTTTTTTAATTGACTTAGGAACGATTTTAATCAAATTTTGCTCTTAAAACAAAACAATTTTATTGCTCGCATCTTTTCGAAAATAAGTTTTTAGAGTTAACAATTAAAAGAGGGATATGAACCACGGGCATTGTCGTATAAATAATAATTAGCGTAAATGATTTCCTTTTAATTTTTTCGAAATATGAAGTTTTAACCTAAATAAATGCACCACACACACACACACACACACACACACACACACACACAGAGCAAGTAACAGAACACGACGGTTTGTGAGTAATATTGTAAAATACCGAAATTAAACCTGTGATTTCCGACATACCGTCTGTTTCTTCTCTTTGTTGTCAGCTGTACGTAAACACGAGAGCGGACTTAACTGAAAATAGGAAAATGAAATTCGGCGGGATTAAAATATAGTGGGATTAAAAATTTCGAATTGGAAATGTTAAAATGACATATTTAAACAGTTTTTTGTTCATGTTTTGTGTGTTATTCAACTTATAACACACTAAAGTATATAAAAATTTGCCGTAATAAATTCTGCATGTAATGGTGCCAACTCTAACCTCTAAACGATGGCAAATAGCTAAGTTATTGTCAAAATATAATTTCGAATCTTGAAATCCCAAGAAAATGTGATTTTAATATAGTTACGAGATCCGGCAGGGCCGAATCGCCGACACGAGCGTAGCGAATGAAGGCTCTTTCACATTATGTATAACTTTGAAGCCCCGTAGAACCGTTACACTGACACGAGCACAGCGAGTGGACACTTTTTAATATAGCCTATAGCCTACACATCTAGGAGGCTCCTTAGGGCCTAGTCGACGTCAAGAAATTAATAATATATACAATTACGAGGTTGAAACAAATTTATCCTACTGGATAAGACCCCTTGATCTACTAATACATTTTAACAATTCTTACAAGGTCCAAGAAACCAACTTTTGGGCCTTACATTTAAAATATTTACTTACTTATAGCCTATTAATTTGTTTGATGGGGCTAGGTAAGTACCATGTTGGCGCCCATCGACTTGTTTCAATTTGGTTTTGTGTATGACATAGTTGTACATAGTTTATTTTGTAGATCTGAAAGTAAACAAATCATTTTGTTTGGAAAACTACGCCTACAGGTAGTGTTATGTCAGCGACATAATCCCACATAGGGTTATTTCAAGAAATGACTCGACTAAAACGTTAGGGTTGAAAAAGACCGATGACTATTAGATTCGTATTTCTCACGCCTACGGAACTGAAGAAGTCGCTGATTCAACCCAACAACCTGTACATGATTATTTACGTTAGTGACAATTCATTCGAGATCAAGAGTCGAGCCTCTTGGCACATCGTATAAATAATGTGGTGCCAACGACACTATAACCAAAGACTGATTCATTCAGATCTAAGAAAGTTGTCTGGTTGGTTGACCTAGGTTCCTAGACTTTGGACTTAATTCAATGCAAGGAAAGTGCCAAAATACATTTACTTCGTATGAAAACTGTATACAAATAACATTACTCGTGTCTGTTTTATGTTTATCTTGTGCAAATTGAACTTACACTATGCCAGTAAACTTTACGCCAGTAAAAACATTGTTGCCAACTGCACAGTAAATCTTTACTACGAAAATATAATTAAATTTTTGTCCACCAAACAAATGAAATAAAATTCCATTGTTATGATAAAAAACAATGTAAGGAACACAACATTGTATTAAGTTATTCAAAACTTAAAAATTGGATGTTTAGTTAAAAAAAAATTGCGTTTTATTCTGCTTCTGGAAGTAAATGCAATTTTTTTAAATGCTAAAGGTAATTAACAGAATATGTAAAGAAAGATTTGAATGGACGACATTTTGAACTTGTTAACGGAACTTTGCTGTTTATCAAGCTGAACTGATATCTTTATCTAAATTTAGAAACTATTAATAGCCTAATGACTAAATTGACAAATCGATGCCATGAGGAATAAAAATGAATGTTGCAAATGATGTCCACGGGTTCCGAAAAACTATCATTTTGAGTTTTTAATTTGAGGATTTTAATTTTTAAATATACTGTGCCTCTATAAGCGCTATATTAATGGATTACAGAAACCATAACAACATCACAGCAATTCAAACAGATGTTTTATACAATATACATAAAATATACAATAATTCTAGAAGATTTTTAGATATTTTAAAATTTACTAGATTATTGTTTTGAGGTTATGTTAATATTATTGGTCAAAATGAATGTATAGAACTTATATGCTGTACTAGCTAATGAGAATTGTTCACCAGCATTTGTGTAAATCTAATTATTTTGAGGAGAGGACAAAAAAATTGACACGTACATCCGGGCCTATATTTTATAATTTAGACTATTTGTTGTTTTTAGGAGTTTAGAAACCATAAAGATGAAAAAATATACAGGTTGACAATTTTATCACTGACCATAAGGATGTTCACATTAAAATTTCCTATACATAAACGAGATAGATTGGGGAGACCTACGAAGCTGAAATTTTGTATGACGCTAGTCTGTTAACGCTTGACAATGATACCACCTGATATTTTAAAATTTAAATCAAAGTCATTGTGATAAAATAATTTCAAACTATGGTATTAAAAGTTCCAAAATGGAACAGTAATAGAGGGTTTCCGGTTCTATTTTTGAGGTTAAAAACCTAACTACTTTTTTTTATTATATGATTTACAAGAAACTTAAAATCAAAGTTATTGTGATACAATAATTTCAAATTATGGTATTAAAAGTTGTAAAATGGGACAGTAATGGTGTATCTTAGGTTTTAAAAAGATTTCATATGCAGTTTCTCAATTTACATAATAAATTCATCATTAGTCTGTAAACTGATATTGTTCAATTAGGTTAATTTATTTAACAGATTAAGAAATTTAAAAAATTGGAAAAAATTTATAATTTCGTTTAAAAAGTTAATTGGGTGCTACAACAGTTCTTCGAAGTGATCATCAGACGAAGCCAAGAAAACGCCCAGTCTGTCATAAACCTCCTTAAATACGTTCCTCAACATTTTCACAGTTTCACAGTAATCATAGTAGACGTTTCTAAGATTTTTCTTTGAGTTCCTCTACTTTACATTGTTTCTTCCAAGGATTAGGCCTACTTCCTTGGTTTCTATTCTAAAGAATCAGGGTCTGAAATCAATATTAGGGGTAATTGCTTTATTTCATCAGAGATAGTTCAAGTAGATTAAAAACATGTTTTACCTACTTCGTGTGTGTTTTGAGTTAGGTATTTATTACAAAAATATAGATACCAAACTAATTTTGAAAATGTTCAACTCACTTATACTACGTTCTCTTCGTTGACTATTCCTGCTGGAAACATTAATTTTAACAGAAGTTAAATTGAGTTTATTTTCAGTCATTTCATATAAACGAAATTTTTTAGTAGTGTTTTTATTTATATCGTAGCTGGTATTGTTTTGGTTAGAATTGATCGTACGATTAAAAAAATATTGTTTTTTTTCTTAATTGTATTGTTTAAAACAAAGAAAGTGCTTGCAGTGTCAAGAATACGGTCGGCTGAGAGCGGGATTTGATATCTTGTGCTTCAGGGAAAGGACCTTTCCTATTTAGCAATCTTGACCAGATCTTACAACATCAACCTTTAAGTCAATTATGAAATGAACCTCCAGAGTGGTAACAAATATACACGTGGATTTGTAAGATTTATATCATCCATAAATACAATTGTATATACATTTCCCCTTGTTGTTTAAAGCTGAAAAACGTCTCGATCATCATCGCCTTATAACAGTGTCAGGGTCGGAAAAAACAAGAATTGGTCAAGAGATACCTGACAGAAATCATAAAGGAGAAAGACTACGTGAAAAAAGGTGTAGATCCAGCTAGGTACCATCCGGATTGCCATGCCGCAAGCCCCTGAGGGAAATTATAGTAAGCCCCTGAGGGAAATTATAGTAAGCCCCTGAGGGAAATTATAGTAAGCCCCTGAGAGAAATTTTGTATACAAAAAGGGCAGGATCAATGCATTAACTCGAAGCGGTACGGATTTATAGGTTATACGCAAATATTTGATAGTCAACTGAATCGCATACATGATAGGACGTTAATTTCGATTGGCGGTTTTTCTGTATATTTCGTTTACCTTGGTTATTGTTAACCAAACATCCAAACCTTAATAAAATTTAACTATTGTAGATCAGAGGGAACTACTGAAACCTCAAAAAAGTAGTTTTCAAACCGGCACCTATTTAACATTTTGTAACAATTTTTACAATGATATTCAACGAATCGATATTGATAAAAAACTTAATTCACTAAAATTCTACTAAATTTACTGTTACTAGAGCTATTAGCATGGTTTCATTTTCTAATTTTGAGGTTAGGTTTTCATTTTAAGGATAATTATGTTATTTTTTAATTAAATGGGAATTATAAAACTTCACTAAAATGAACTTATTAGGAAGTTGTAGAACCTACAGCTAAAGTTATATTTATGTACTCAGCATTCATTTTGTGAAATATGAAAATTTGAAAATCAATCATTTTAAAATTTACCAGCTGATTTTTACAGTAAACGAACTTGTCCGACGATTCACATAATAAAGCAAAATGATCCCTCAGGGGCTCACATGTAGTGAGTAGAGTTGTTGCAATTCCGAGGTCTCTTAGCTGGATCTACACCTAGTCATTTAGTCCTTTTCATCCTTCCTATTAGGTCTCTCTCGACCAACTCTTGTTATCTTCCAACCCTATTAGAGTATTCAAAGACTAGGGTCTTTATTTTCTTTTTTTTAAAGTTTGTGATGAGCGAGAGGTTTTTCGCCTTAAACAGCAAAGGGGAAACAAATTGAGTAAAATTAAACAAAAATTATGATACATATACAAATTAACTAACACACATACACACACATATAAGCCAGGTAGCAGAGACCATCAAGAGGTGATATTATGGATGGACTAAACACAACCATAGAAGCAATAATATAAATGACAGGGTCTGAAGTTGCAAAGAAAAATAAACCTGACAGGCTCAAAATGACATGGAGAAGAACTGTAAAACACAAATTAAGGACAAGACTTGGAGGAAATGAAAAGAATGCCCCTTTTAGGAGATAAGTCAAGAATCAAGACACAAAAATAGTGCAAAATTTCTCTCAATGGAATTTCTGAGTTTCTGGTGTTAGCGTGTTCATGAGGGAGACCGCAAAAGCTTGAACTTCTATATTCGAAATTCTCTAATAAATAAATAGTCTATTTCATTTAGATGGACTTAATCCAACTGCGTCTAGTCTCATGAAAACCCACCAGACATCTTCACACTTTTCCCAGAAGTTGCATCATTCTACAATATGACGTAAATTTTCCACTCTGTTGAGACTAGTAACTTTTACTTCTTCCATTTTTTCTCGTTATTTCTTCAAAGAACTCAAATAATTGATCTTCGAAAATGTCGGTTCTTGAGTTAGAGGTAAATAAAGAAATTAAATAATCGGCCGTAGAGCTGCTATAAAATATGTAATTTCTCAAAATCGGCACTACCGATTTCGTTCAAATTTTCGTGACAAGGAAATATTAATAACCCAAACCCCTGTGCATAATCGCAAGTAAAAAAAAAAATCAAAGTTTAAGAATCACTGGCAAAAACAAAAATGAACTCTGACTTGTCAGTAAAAGCTTGAATTTTATCAAATATGATTTACGCTGAGGACGTGTTTACGGTAAAAGCGATGTAAGTTTAGACCCTATTTTAATACATAAATATTTTTTTTCAAAATGGCGCCGTAGTTCATTTAACTTTTTTGATTGAAAACTACCGAGCTGACATTTTTGATGACAATTAGTTTTGATTCGTTTTAATTCAGTTTTGAGGATGAGCGAGTGAGAAAATTTGTGCAATTTTTTGTACCGTTTATTTAACGTTATTTTATTTAATAAATTGATTAGTATGTCGTCAAAAGTTAACTGACTTATTAGGCCTTTACAAGCTTTAATATAAATTATGAGGTTATGTAAGTAAGGTTATGTTAGTGAATTATCTCGTTTTATCTCTAAGTTTATATTGAAACATAATATCTGCGTCTGTTTCGGCAGAGATGCGAGAACGGATAATCCAAAAACATTGACCCAGATATACAGTTAGTTAAAACTAAGAATTTTGCTTAGGATGTTTGGGAGTGTAATGTATCCATAGAATTCTTGAGATAGCATATTTCACCCATCACAATGCTGTATATTAACAATAAGTTACTAGAACAAGTTTGTTTTTCTTCTAAAACACAGTTTAAAAATAAACAGTATTGCATTCGGCAGCACTGTTAGATTGGTGACGTTAGAAATTTGGATTCTATCAACAGTTTTAAATGCAGCGGCCACGGAAACAATCTTAATCATGAGGCTTGATGTATGGTTTCAGTTTGTTTATGTCTGCTAATTTTAAAGCTATTATAGGGTCATATGCAGTGACAACAGAAGGCGCTAGTAGCATCGGGACAAAAAGGCTTGGCTACTGTATCACAAGACCAGTTACGCTACTAGCGCTTTCTGTTGTCCAGTAACCAAACTAAAGATATTTTGTATCACGCTGTTAACCATGGGCTGTGACTTTCTTATTCTAATTCCTTCTTCTATGCCAATAGCCCAGACGTCACGGGTTTTGTGGCGTCACTAAATGTTAGATGGCTGAATTTTTCAGGATAAGTATTTGTTGTAGAATATGTTAAAAAAAAAGTTTACAACTGTAAGGTGCCGGCGAACCCTAGCAAAATTGAAAATATAGGCAGAATTTTGTTTTAGGTTAAACTCAAAAAAAAAAAAATCGAAAAACTAATAGCACTAGGCGATAGAAGGGGAGATTTTATATAAAAATACTGTATATAGAATATTTTTAGTGAGTTTTTTTTTAGCGTCAGAAAGTGTTATAAACTAGTCCTCAAGGTAAATTGTATTTGATTAAAAAAGAGCTTTTAATGACTGCGGTAGGTAATTTTGTTTTTTGACAATTTTATTCCCGAGCCGTAATATATATTTTTATTTACGTCTTTGCATGCGAGTTTGACTCATTAATCTTCACATTTCACTAAAATTTAAATGAAAAGACAATCTATTTTGAAAAATTACATCATTTTTTATAACAGTTCTATAACAGATTTTTTGTTGTTTTTACTGATAACTCATGAACCGGGATTTTTAGAAGAGATGGCAACCTATACGTTTTGATTGGATCCTTAGAAGTGACATTTGAGTTCAATTTGATCAAAATCGTTAAAACCAATTTGGGAAAATATTTATTTTATGGTTGTTTGGACAGTTTTTTGGGTTTTTACATCAAATTTTTAATTATCGACAATGTTAAATAATCTTCCCAAGATATGGCCTAGATATGGTATGTTTGGGTTAGAGCACTAAACATACGACATACTCCAGAAAGGAAACGATATTAATAGACTATTATTTAAATAAAAACACTTTTTTGGACTCGGAGACCTGGTAAACGGATATAGGCCTACCCGTAAAAAATTCGACACAACACATAACTGCGTAGGCTATATTATGTGAAAAAGTTAAAATAGAATAGAAAGATAAATTGAATTTATTTTACACCATCGACCATCTAAATATTACCACAAGATAATAAATCATTTCGGATGATATTTAAGTAGCTATCTAGAATACAAAAAAATAATTAAGAAACAATGAACATGAATCATTAGTGGAAGTGCCGACTATTGCCAAATATACTCTACAAAACTGTGCTAATAGTTTAGTTAAATGTTTAAAATAGATTTAACATCTTTTCTGGTAGCCATTCGATGTTTAGTAGTGATCATTTCGCGGGTAACATAACCTAAATAAAAAAGTTAATATGAAGATGGTAATGTTGTACAACATCATGAGCTCTGTTTATTTACTCTTCTCTTGGTGTTTGTTTATGTACTTTACGTAGAACTGTTTGTTGGACGGAATATACTGCAAACAGTTTATCTTAACCCAGTACATTTATACCTGGTGTTTTATTGTAAACTTTCGCGTTATGTTGAATCTTTGACGTAGGAACTTAATTGACGTAAGGCGTCCGATTTGCAAGAAACATATTTCGACTTTTATAACCTACAATCAGACTGAAAAACAAATTTTAACATAATCTGACTCATTTCGATTTAAGCAAAACTCCAGATGAAATCCATAAGGATAAACAAATACTATTTTCGACAGCAAAACAAGTCTTGTAATTTCCAAGATTTGTGGAAACTTTGTGCAACAAATAAATGAGTTTAGCGTTTCAGTCTGCTCGACCTTATTTTGGGATCTCAAAGAGAATGCGAAATATTTTGCGCAAATTTATTGTTGTTCCCAGAAACACTCGATGAACATATATAATAATAAACAAGTATAAAGCACAAAAAAGTATTTTTACTAGTTACAACAAAATACTTAAGTTGAGTTTTGATTTGCAGTTTGTTTTCTTAAATTTGCGTTTCAGATTAAAATTTTGGGAAAAAACTTTTTTATTTCAAACTTTGCGATAGTATAATAGAAGTAGTAAAAATGAACAAATTGGAATTGTTTGTTACAAATTTACGGTCTTTTTAATTGTACAGCACTTGACAAATGATCTAATTAATTCTGACACTTTCTCCTATTAAGTTCAAATGTTATTTTTGGTCATACTTGAGTAATAAATAGTCATGTTAGGTGAAATAGTATATTTCACAACTAGTGGGGAAAGTGTGATTTTTCCTGGTGTGAGTCGTATTTAGATTGCGAGTCGTAGTCGAACAATTTAAAGAGAACGAGCATCAAAAATAGTTATTTGTGCAACTAGTGAGCAAAGTGGCACTTTTTTAAACGAGAGAAAAATGTTGACGCACGAGGCTTGCCGAGTGCGTCAATTTTATCGAGTTTAAAAAAGACACTTTGCTCACGAATTGCACATTATACTTTGTCTACAGTTGTTATTTTGTGACCATTGTTTTCCTTTAGCTATGACAAAAACCATTCATACTGGCGGTCGTACTTTTTCCTTGATTTGACAGGAAGGAGATTTAGTACAACGTTGTTAGCTTTTTCCGCTAATTTAGGCGGGGTATTTGACAGGTTTTGATCCTCTGAACTGTCCATATTTTAAAACTAACTACACAAAATATAGCAGTAGTGCTAAACAACACATCAACACTGAGTAGAAGTTCTCACGTCAAAACTGAGGTTATTTATGAATATTACAAACAACTTAGGTGTATTGTTGAGGAAACGGGATTGCCAACTTCAAAACTCGGCAAACGAAAAATACTCTCCGTGTACATACACTGTCAATCATCTTCATGAATAATTACTTCCTTTTTCAACTTTAAAACGTTGTTTTGTTGTTTATTTATGTTATTTTACAAATAAGAATTAAATCTAGCCTACATACGGGACATTTCTTGTATATTATAAATCAATTCAAATAAACTTAACCTAAATTTCGTTTGTTCGGTTGCCATTCGGAGTGAGCAAAGTAGTGTGCAAAGTAGTGGGCAAAGTGAAACTGTTGAGAAATCAGCTGTTTTGCAAACTAATTTAAATGAACAAAATGCCACTTTGTCAACAACTGTAGACAATAGTTATTTGTGCAAATAGTGAGCAAAGTGGCACTTTTTTAAACGAGAGAAAAATGTTGACGCACGAGGCTTGCCTCGTGCGTCAATTTTATCGAGTTTAAAAAAGACACTTTGCTCACGAATTGCACATATACTTTGTCTACAGTTGTTATTTTGTGACAAATAAAAAACATACTTCAGCAGTAACACAATTTAATAAAACATTAATTTAATACAATAGTGTTCAACCTCTCGTCAAAACTGAGGTTATTTTTATGAATAATACATAATAACTTAGGTGTATTGTTGAGGAAACGGGATTGCCAACTTCAAAACTCGGCAAACGAAAAATACTCTCCGTGTACATACACTGTCAATCATCTTTATGAATAATTACTTCCTTTTTCAACTTTAAAACGTTGTTTTATTGTTTATTTATGTTATTTTACATGTAAGAATTAATCTAACATACATACGGGACATTTCCTGTATATTATAAATCAATTCAAATAAACTTAACCTAAATTTCGTTTTGTTCGGTTGCCATTCGGAATGAGCAAAGTAGTGTGCAAAGTAGTGGGCAAAGTGAAGCTGTTGAGAAATCAGCTGTTTTGCAAACTAATTTAAATGAACAAAATGCCACTTTGTCAACAACTGTAGACAATAGTATATTTCACAACTAGTTGGAAAAGTGTGATTTTTCCTGGTGTGAGTCGTATTTAGATTGCGAGTCATAGATGAACTATTTAAAGAGAATGAGCATCAGAAAAGAACATTTTCCCACGAGTTTTGAACACTATTTTTCACGATACTACAGCAAAAAATCATTTGATACAAACAGCAAAAAATACGATTATTACAAATTGAAAATTTTATTTACTACAAACAAACAAAAAAATTATGTTTTTACAAAATCAAAATGTTACTTCACTGAATAACAAATAGGCTTAGGCCTATATTTAACAAGATTCAAGATATTATTTAAATAATGTAACAATATTCAAACGAACAATAAAAGGCCTAGTTTTTATTTAAATGGATGTTAATTAATTGTGCAGTTTGTATTATTTTTAATGTTAATTCCTTTGTTAGGAATTTTGTTTAGGACTTGAACTGTTTCTTGGTTTTGTGAGATAGTGATAGATAGATTCTTCCATTTGTACATCAACTAAACACGAAGTAAAGTAAATACAAAATACAATGTTTTAAACAGATGGGCATTATTTCAATATTGTATTGTATTGTTAGGCTGATTTATCCTCACTAGTGAGAATATAAATTTATCCTCACTAGTACGGATATGGCGAAATTTACCATGCAATATACGCAATAGAAAAGCAACTGATATTCCAGTAGTATCGTGAAAACTATTTTTTCGTCATACTGCTGCAAAAACAGCTGTTTCAATGCATATTGAGATGCTAAAGTTGTTCTTTTTAGTTCAAGCGCCTAAAAACATCAGCTGAGGTCGAGGTCATCAGCTGTTAGGTACTTCGTTTATACGAATTAATTAACGATTGTAAAGTATCTATAAAAACAACCGATACTCTCGATTGTAAATAACTGTTAAAACAGCTGTTACCATCGATGTGAAGGTAAATAAGTTATAACATTTTAGTTTTTGTGAAATCGTTTTTTTATATTACTTGCAGTATAATGAAAAATATAGTTAGTTCATCACTTGGACCAAAAGAAGCTTTTCGATCCTCACTCAAGTGTTAAACTTGAGCTTGTATTGAAAAGCTTCACTTTTGGTCCTAGTGATGAAATATACTATTAAGGTTTAAATTTATTTTTACTTTTTTTTTCATTGGTGCTGCTAAGAATTTTAAGTCCCTCATTTTTAGAACGAATTTAGTGAACATATAAAATTTTCAAACAAAGCTAAATAATTGTCATTTCAGACTTTTCTAAAAAAAAAAAAATTGTAAAAAGGACTGTAGGTGTCCTGATATTTGTTACATTTTTAATTCTGTTACTATAGCCTAAACTGATAAACCAATTATATAAATCTTTTTGCTATTTATTCTGTTGACTGTGAGTTCTTCAAATTAAAAAAAAACCAACACTTTGAAATTTTTATTTGGTTCATTTATTGTTTTTAAAACGCTGATTAAAAATTTAACATCGACTTACGTATGTCTTAGAATTACTTTTTTTCGTAACAAAGTATATAATATGCTATTATTTTCCAGTTACGAAATAAAGTATTTTATTAGTCTTTAAATTTTTAAATAGAGTTGTAAAGCTTTTATGATCTCATTAGATTATTTTCTGTCTGTATTTCAGTTTACAAAATTTTTGGAAAACAATATCTCCAGTGGTCAGTCTACAAATCATAACGTTTGATGTGTGTGTTTTTTTAGGAATAATTAGACTTTGGACCAAAATGCGTAAGGGTTGAGAGAGAGAGAGTGGAAATTTTAATTTAGGGTTGGAATGAAAAGTGACTTTCTCGCGTTATCTTTAAAACGCGTTTTTCATAATTTTACAGATTTTTTTCATCTGTAAAAGTCTCACGGAGTGACTAGATTTCGATCAAAATTATTTAAGGGGTGGGAGTAAAAAAAAGGGTTGGCTCAAAATTTACGAACTACTTTAATCTTTAATGATAGAGTTGATACAAATTTATAACGATTTTGTATTTTGGAATTAGAGTTAGAATTTCACATCAGGCAACTAGACCCAGATAACCCAAAATTCCAATAAAACTCAAAACTATGATTTTTCTTGGATTGGTCAATTAACACATATTATAACATCTATTTAAAAAAAAGTTTTATTTACTATTTTTGGTGAAAAACATTATATTTATGTCTTTTTTACGACTCTGAGTTTGAATTTAATATAGATTTAAGTAATTAGAAAGCATTTATATGTTTATCTTAAAATTATATTTAAAAACATTATCCCCTTTCGAACACTAAGATGTCTTGATCAGTGACCTTGGATAGACCGGATTAGGTTGACAGAAGTTTTGCAAAACTTATAGTCGCGATGCGCTCAAGTCACTTGTGTTATGTGATGTTTGTGTTTATATATGCGAAAGTCTGAAGATGCAACATAGATTCTGAAACGCGTAACGTAATAAGTCACACGATACGGAGTTAGTATTAACTTATCTTAAAATTGTCTAGTAGCCTAGTAGTGTGAACTTTCAAAGCCTTAAAATTATTTAAAATATTATTATTATTAAACTAAATGTTATCGAAATTGACAATATCATTACGTCTACATCAAGACTACCATGTAACAAAGTTTTCCCAAAGCTGTAAAAACTATTTGTAATTATATAAAAATCACAACATTTTTGAGTAAATATAAACAGATAATTGGAATATTAACGAATAAAATGAGCTTAACACAGAGTTACAAATCTTTGTTTTAGATGTATATAGTGGTAAGGGACTTTGTGCTCTCTCCCTCTCTCATGTATATATACAGAGTGTTCAGATAATATCGTGCCAAACTTTAAGTGGTGGTTTTAAGGGTTAAAATAAAGAAAACGATCTATTGAAATTTTTAAATATTGAATTGAAATTGTCAAAATGGTGGCCATATTAAACAGTTTTTTGTCCATATCTTGGGTTATTCAACACACTAAAATTAAATATAAATTTCCAGATTACAATTCTGCTTATAATGGCACCAATCCCATCTCTCTAAGATGACAAATGGCGAAGTTATGGTCAAAAATGTTATTTGGAAGTGTGACCTCTGATATTTTTATAGTTGCGAGATCCAATAGAGGTCGAGTCATTGACACAAGCGAAGCGAGTAGAGGCTTTTAGCCGTTGTTGAGAAAATAGTGATATAGCCCTACACAATTACGAGGTTCAGAAAGCCTGTGTAACAAACTTACCCTACTGCATAAAATACCTTGATCTACCAATACAATGTAACATTTTTTACAAGGCCTAAGAAACCAACTCTTGGGTGTGATATTTAGAGGAACTGCTTGTATTACATTGTGTGTTAGGGCTGACTAAATAACGTGATGGCCCCCATAACCTTGTTTTTGTTTCCTCGCATAGATTTAGTATGTGTCTAAAATTAGAATCAAGATATTGATTTTGGTATAATTTCTACATTGTCTGTGATAAAACATAATAAAACAACATTGTTTATTGTCTGTGATATTATTTATAAATTGAATCACTCAGGATACGCTGCCATTGTCATGTGATTTTATTTCCACTTTCGACTGGTAACATAATTAGCATACATTTATATATTTTGTCAACCATCAATTTTGTAATGTATAAAATTTTAAAAAATAGATAAATAAATAAATGGGCACACTATTAATGTAAACTATAATTTAATAGTGGTACATTAAACACAATAACAGAATTTTGTCGTTTTACACTTTGTCTAATAGTTCGTTTTATTTTAATAGAGAAAAAATAACAAACCAAATACAAAGATAGAAGTAAAACTAACAGTTTATGAGAACGTTTTGATTCCCTGAATTTATACATACAGTTTTGTTATATTTTTCTAGAGCATCTAGTTTACAAGTAGTATTAAGTTAGTAAAACAATCGATTCAAAATTTTCGAGGAAATGTCCGTTTTAGTAGGGAAAAATCTGAGGGCTACAAAGTGCGTGATTTTAACGTCTTTCTAATTTCTAATCTCAAACTCTAGTAGTACATAGTTAGTGAAACTACTTCATGTACTTTGGTTTTTAATGACAAAAACTAGCATTGCTTGTTTACAGATTTTACGACTCGTTTTCTACGTTTTTAATTGAGCCGACCGATGACAAATTCGAACTTACAAATTATATTATATCAAATAAATAAAATGTTCAATTTTGAAAGTAAGACTGGTATTCAAGTAGGCCTACATTGAATCAGATGTCCAATTTTAAATGCTTTATACACCTTAAGTTATGATTTATTTCTTAAAATATATCAATGAATGAAAACTGTCAGTACTTTGACATATTCCTTACTATGAAATTGGTCAAATGAATTATCAAATTGCTGTAAAATCAATGACAAATTCTAATTCATCACATTAAAACATAATTTTGGAAAAATTCATTCCCCCAAATTTAATGACAAATACAGTTAATTTATGAGACTCAGTTAAAATTGTTTAGCCTAACCAGAATATTTCGTTTTACCGATTGGGAAATGGTGTCAGTAAAAATCATAATTGACACTTTCAAAATTTTGGTTTTACTATCTAAAAGATTGATAAAAAACACATTATTTTCTATGATACTTTATTTCTGCTCTACCTTCTCAACAATTTTGTAAAAAAAAATCAAATCTCGTAGCGCCCTATTTCTTGTTTAGGCTAATAATTTGTTCATTCGGATTTTGTCAGAACACCGACCGTTCAAATAGAGATGAAAACTCACAAAGAGATATTAAAACTGTAGAAGCTGGGCGTGTTTTAAATAATAAACCAAAATATATGTGTATCTAATGATGATGAACGTTCACTAAAACAAGTTACCCATTCAATATGGTGTGTAGGCAAGATCTTAAAAAGAAATGTAGGCCTAGACTTGTAAACAATATTACATTGCAGAAGGGTTATAAAGTAGGTCTAAATTATAACACAATTGAACACCTTTACATTTTACAGGTCTAAGCTAGTTTTCTCAAAACGAGACTTGTTGATCAGAGCTAGACAGTTATTCAGAAAGGTTAGTTTCTAATTAAGTTAGTCATAAATCACCCTTTACCCCTTAGACGAAATCATTTCTGAAAGATGTAAAGGAAGATATGACATCAGTTCCGATGAAACCGTGTCTACATCAGATGACGCACTGCTTTGGATATAAATATAACCTCAACTTAGTTGCATATCAGTTCAGTGTTGAAGCTTAAACGAGAAGGTTAAGCGACTAACTTGTGACTTGATATTAAGTGTTAGGTTAGTGACAGGACATGAAACAACTTTTGTGTGACACATATAGCCAAGACAATTGTACAACGGAATCCGAAATGAAGTAAGTTTTAGTAACATTAATTTGTTTTGACAGTTTATAAAATTTTAAAATAAATCATATTATTTTCTGAACAATTAATTTATTATTGTAGAAAAAATAATTTTAAATTAATTTTGTTAATCTAAAACAGCACTGTAGCTTATTTATATTTACATTTAATTTCCTGTAATAATTTGAAGGAATAAATGAGAGGGAAATTGACTTCATTAAACAACCTGAAAAAAATAGTAGGCCCTTATTTTATACATGCAATTTCGGATCTATTTCAATATTTACAGATAAAAAACTAATTATAAATAATTTTGACTGGTTTGGTTTTGTACAGGTTTACAAAATTTATATATAAATAAATAATTTCTATAATAATAATAAACATATTTACTGCATAACAAAATTCAAATGAAAACAGAAATTGTCGAGTCAATCTATAAATGTAAGAAACTGGTTTATTACAAAAAAGGGAAATTTATTATTATTATTACTTAAATAATAATTACTATTAAATGAATTAATTGTCCTTTTGGAAAATAATAAGCTATTTAGAGAGATTTTATCAATGCAATTGGGATCACCAACCATAATCTACCAGAAAAAGTGTTGATGGTTAGCTAAAAAAAGTATAATTTTCAGCTGATTTCACAAAAGAAATGTAAAATTTGGTAAAAGTTTTAAGTCATAATCTGAAAGTGTTAAACCTAATATGTAAACAAATTAAAGCAATAATGATTCGAATTTGCCCCTAACCACAATCACTAGAAACTTTAAAATAAAACACAATTATCTGATTAATTGTTCTTTATTAATTATTTCCAGCAAGCTTTTTTATGTTATTTACAACTGGATGGTATTAAACTTGAAATTAGCTTATTTTTATGGCAAAATGCTTTGAAGTCATTACTATTTAATTTTGAATAGAGTTTAAAATAACTCATGAACATTAGTGTACCTTTTTTATCAAAGCAAATGCCATATTTTACCAAAAAACAATTTAGTAGTAATCCAATTTAATCACAAAATTTTAACTTCCAGACGCATAAATATAAGTTATTTTGATATTATTATTAATTATCAAAAGTTTCATTTATTTCAAATGCGGCCTGTAAAAGAAAATTATTTTTAAACAGTAAAGAAAACAAATTTTATTTAACAAATTATTCATTGTTTGAATATCAGTTATTAGATGGATGTAGAAATAATATAATCTAAACTTGTCAGTGTTGGTTATAACAACAAATGAATAACTTTTGTATAAATTGGTCCAATGTCTCTCATAATATGTTAACTTTACAAATTTAACAAATTATTTTTAAAATTAATAAAATGGAAGTTTATAATTTTAATTGTAGTCCTTATTTTTAAGACTTATATAACAAAATAAATTAATATGTCTTTTTGGCTGGATATAACAAATATATATTTTTTAGTTTACTCAGTTTTGAACCACTTTCTTGTGCATAACCAATTTTGATTATGGCAGAGTCTTATTAGGTAGTAAAGACAATTTTGAAATTATTCTAAATTTTTTTTTAAGTTCAGTAAGTGTAAAAGGATTTGAAATATAAATAGAAAATATTTTAAGTTTTGGCAGGAAATCACGACTTTCTCATTACATCAGTAGAACCACCTTTCATTGCCTTTAATTTTTAGAATATAACTGCAAAACTAGTTTGTTATGATACAATAAGTACTGGTTTGCCTGTTTTATTTAAATTATGTATATATATTTGTTTTGTTTTAAAGTAAAATGTTCTGTCTAGCAAACAAAATATAAGTTAATAATGTAATTTAACTTACCATCTATATTGAGTACCGTAGTTTCAGATAATTATATTAGTTATAAAATACAAATTATAAGTAGCCTAAATATGTTTTAGGCCTTAGCTATAATTCTTACTTTACAAATAAATTAAGAACACACAGTTTATATTAAACTTTTAAAATCAAACTATTGTAATATTTTATCATATGAAATATCAACTTGACTTTCACTTAATGCTAGCATATTTATGACTGAATGCTTTGCCTTTGGATCTGTAAAAATTAGCTGTTCTTCAAATCTTTCAAATAAAATTGAAGTATTTGACTTTGACAGTTACTATAATGGCAAAACATTAAACTTTAAATAATACAGCATAAGGCAAGTGAAAGTGTAATTTATGTTCGAGTTCAGGTCTTGTTGGATCAAAATTGAGAGGGAGGGATACAGAACATTTATATAAAAGGAATGACTAGAACTCAACCTAACCAAATACCCAACTCCTGTACGACTAATAGGATTTATTTAGTATGACAAAATAATTTTATTAATTTGAAAAGTAATTCAAGCTAGCATCAAAACATAAAAAAGTAACAGATTATAGCATACATTACACTTTTAAGTTAATATATTTATATATTTACTACACTCATTTAGTAAGCCAATGTTTACCAAAGGCTTACTAATATTCTATTTAGCAAATTAAAAATGATTATAATATTTGATTAGTGAAACAGCTTTAAAATGTAATTTGATTGTTGCAGTTCAATTTGCAACAGGACTCAATCTGTTCAATTATCCAAAAGTGATTCAAACATCAAGCTCTCTGGTCCATCTAGAAACCAATCTTTCCGGGATCAAAACTCTCGAATTGCCAGTATGTCCAATACAGATTCAGATGAAGAATGTTACAGACTCCGCCATTTTTCAATTACTGGGAAAGGCCTCATCAACAGAGGAGATTCATTTAAAATTGGAAGGTCAAGAAGTAACAGCAGTGTTATGTCCAACTGTTCTAATCACAGGTAATTAGATGAACAGAAATTTAGTTTTTTAAAATATTTACATGACGTAGAATTAAAATTTATATTTTTATTTTAAATCTCTAATAAGGACTCCAAAACTTAAGATAACTCATTGTTCACAGTTATTAGTTTTCTATAAATAAAACAATTAATTTATGAATTTTATTTTAAAAAAAACACTATTTGGTAAATTATGTTATGTATATAAAAATTGTGCTAGTAATATAAATGTTCCAATTATATATTTTAATACCAAACATTAAAATAAAAATTAAAGTAATACTGGTGCTTACTTTATTGAGGTTAAATCAATTAAAATTTGTGAAATAAATTTAGAAATGCATTGAAAGTTGATGATATCTTTAGATTTTGGCTAATTCATTATTAAATATGTAACTATGAGGCGATCAAAATTAAATCTAAGATTTGATTTAAAATAATTCAATCAAAAAGGTTGTTCAACTATAAATTAAGAGATTAACTTCAAACAAATGTGTATCAGAAAATGAATAAAATGTTTGTATTACAGCAAGGATATTCCATCTACATTGGCTGCCCGCAGTAATACAGCCTCGCCTCTTATATCTTCCAGAGAATCATCTTGCAGTGGGGTTGCAGATACTTATTTAGTGACCATGTTGGGTTCTCCAGGAGTGGGAAAGTCATCTTTGGTCAACCAGTTTATGACATCCGACTACCTTCACGCATATGATACATTTATTGGTGAGTGCTGAATCAATACTTCTTTCTATCTTTTGTAACATTGTTCTATACTAGAAAAATAATATATTATAAGAAGCTAATCATACCAAATAATTTTCTATTTTTCCAGTAAAGAACAAAATTTATTAAAAGAATTGTAAAAAGTAACTCACTGCTTATTTGAAACATTTCGTTAGACCCATGGATTTAATAGGAAGTTTTTTAAATGCAAAAATAGTACAAATGTTAGTGAAACAGTAACAAAGTCCTAATTAAATTGAATGGTCAGATAAAGTACTACTATTAATTAATTAATTAATAATTACTTGTCCTAATAATGATACACCTAGTCACATTGGTATTCATTGTATTTGTGCAAAACACAATTTTAAATTTCATTTTACTCCTTACCTAATTATTTCACTTCAATAAATAGTTTGTTAAAGAAAATCTTCATAAAACAATTTACATTTCTGCTTTAAGTTGAAAGGAAACAGTTTTAAGAAACAACACAAAAATTGTTTAAAATGTTTTATGTTGTCTATCTATAATAATTTAATTGTATGTTAAGAAAGAATACAAAGAAAGGTCACCATAGTGAACTAAAACTAAAATTGGGTTTAGAGGATGCTGACTGAAAAAGTTAACTTGTTTTTTCTTATATTTTTTTTAGATGATGAGCTGGGAGAAAAATCTGTGTCGGTACTTTTAAATGGAGAAGAATCAGAATTAACATTCATAGACCGTCCAAATTACAATTTTGTAAGTTGAATTAAAATTAATTTAGTTACTTTCAAACTTTTATAGCATATTTTGAATAGCAAGTGTTATAATGTTTCTATATTTTTTAGACTGATGAAAACAAACCTCATGCATACTGTGTTGTTTATTCAACATCAGACAAGGCCAGCTTTCACAGAGCAGAACAATTGTTACAAACATTAGATACAGCTGAGGAAATCGACTGTAGAGTGATTATTTTGGTCGCAAATAAGACAGATTTGGTTAGGAGCAGAGTAATTTCCATGGAAGGTAATTGGAAGTTTTAAATTAATAAAAATAAATTTATGGTGGTTATTAGTAGTTATGTTACAACGATAATATTTTAAACAAAAAAATAATCGGCAATTGAACCTATTAAACTGATCTTTTCTACATTTTAGAAAGCTTGCAAATTTTTAGTGAGGATAGTCGAGTTTAAAATATATAATTATGTTTTTTATTTGGTGTGGGAAATACCATGTGTCCAAAAAGTCCCACCACCCTCTTATTTTTTTAATTAATAGAAATAGACAGATTTGCTTTGGGGAAAGTTTAGATAACCAAAGGAGGAGTTTTTTGAAGTATCAAAATTTTCAACCCTTACCCCCAAAATGGGGTAGTTAAGGGGTAAGTCAAGAATTTTAAATAGCAACCCCTATTGAGTGATACCTCATTTTAAAGGTCTTTTCAAAATTAGAATAATGGCGCAAATCAGAGGTCTCTAAGTTCATCTTACCCAGCATAGCAACCAATCGAATTGTGAATGTTAACCTACAAACTTCGGTTGTTTTTATTACATTACAAACTGCTCTATGTTGGTAAAATTATGGTAAGAGCCTTACCTTGTTTTTTTAGCTCATATTAAGTTCTTGAAATAGCTACCATTTACTTTTTGGCAGAAATAGATTCTGGACTTTAAAAGCTTGTTGTACATTTCGTAACATTTCCGGTCTAATTATTAACATAAAATTCACAATTTGATTGATTGCTATGTTGGGTAGGATGAACTTAGAGACCTCTGGTTTGCGCCATTATTCTTATTTTGAAAAGACCTTTAAAATGAGGTATCACTCAATAGGGGTTGCTATTAAAATTCTTGACATACCCCCAAACTACCCCATTTTGGGGGTAAGGGTTGAAAATTTTGATACTTCAAAAAACTCCTCCTTTGGTTATCTAAACTTTTCCCAAAGCAAATCTGTCTATTTCCATTAATAAAAAAATAAGAGGGGGGGGTGGGACTTTATGGACACATGGTATATGATTTTCTTTAATTACAATTTAAAACAATGTCTTTGAGTTTTCCAATTAATTGTGACCATTACTGATGATATTTTAAAATTACATTACTATTTCATTAACTGGAAATATTCACCCAATATAATACATCCTTTGTATTTAAAACCTGATTCTCAATACAAGAATATTTTAGTGTTATCTTGGTTTGACCTAAATTTAGTCAACATCACTGATTTATTGTTTCTAAACTAAATTATACAACCAATAAATAAAAAAAATAAAAATTATCAATACCAACAATTTCACTTAGTTGAAATACATGTTATTTTTTTGTATTTATAATGTAAATTACTATTCCAGATGGGAAAGAGATGGCAACATTATACAACTGTAAATTTATAGAGACATCTGTTGGGATAAACCACAATGTAGATGAGTTATTAGTTGGGATTTTGACACAAATTCGTTTAAAGTTAACGTTACTGGCAAAACAAACAAAATCAAACAACTCAAAAGACTCTGGGCGAAGGAAATACAAACGTTCAATGACTTCGGCAAGTATCAAAGTTAAAGGCTTACTTAGTAAAGTATGGCGAACAAGGCGTTCATCTTCACAAACTTGTGTAAATCTACAAGAACTATAATTTATTACCTTGGTTGACAACATCAGCAATCTTCTTGCATGTATTAAAAAAAACTTTGTACAAGTTCCAAGAAATTTTAATTATTTAATTTGAAAATCATGGATGACATGCAGAAATGCTCTTCAGCATATTTGATTTGTGTTACAATTTAATGCATTTCTATACAAAACAAAAGTATTGACATAATCTGGATTTTTTAAAATAGTAAATTGTTTTAAATAAACAACAGCATTGACCAATTCTAGTGTACTTCATAATGCCATTTTATGAATATAGTAAAGTGCTGCTTGATTTTTTTTTAATTGAACGGAATTCATTTTATCTAAATTTCAACATTTGTTTTACGTGCTGTTGCATAATTCGATTACAATAAGTTGAGTTTACAAAAGTTGTGATTAAAGGTTAGTTAAAATATATAAAAGCAATTGATCTTCAATTTTAGAGTGATCCTTTTCAATGACACAAAAGTTCTGTTATCTAACAGAAAAAATCAATTCATGGATCAAATGAAGTTATAAAATTCTATTAAAAACTTCAAGTTGTGATAAGTATATTTAAGGCCGACTGATTTGATGTGACGTTTTATTACACTACTTATTTCTACTTTTATCTTTATACTATTAAGTTTTTAACCTTTCCCATTTTTATCTATTGGAAAATTTTTGTACTATACCTTGGAATAACTTTGTACTATATTTTATTTTGCATCAAAAGTGCTATAAGTTCCAATAATTGGCATATTCTTTACTCTGTTCCTAATATTGCAAGAATTTTTTTACTATCCTTCAGTTCTTCATGTTATAGTAAATAAATTTTTATTTTAATTTGAGTGATCTCTTTCTAGATTTTTGTGTTCTTATCTGCCTTCAAGTGACTTTTTTCTTTCTCTGTAAATAAATTTTTATTTAGTTTTAAGAAACATTCCTTTTTTGTATTCAATTTAATTATTGAATAGTTGTTACACAATTTATGTTTTAATAATTGTATTGCACTATTTAACTGTCCTTAATTGTTCAATATTCATACTGTGAAATAAATTGTATTGGATCAATTCAATTTGAAACCAAATCTCAAAAGCTGCAGTTGTAGTACTAATTTAACTTTTTACATAGACAAAGTAATTGTTTACTTTTTCTTTGAACTCTTTGACACATAATTTCAATATAAATGAAACTGTTTATTTTCCTAGAATAAAACCTCATTTATGTTGAAGTTAGGTTAACATGGAATTACCAATTTTATAAAACTACAGTATGTATTAATATAATTTGTGATATGTATTTTATATGTTTTTATTTAGAAATAATAAATTTATTATATTTTTAATATACGACATCACATTCATTTTAATGTACTAACCAGTTCCTAAATTAATCTTCACCTGAAATAATTTTTTTGAAAATTAAAAATAAACTTTTTTGTATACAACGTTAAAATCCTGCTTATGTGAACAGATCAATTTTCGACAAGCAAAATTTTAAATAAAGAATCTTTTTCTATTCAAGGATTAAAGGTAGAAAAGACACAAGTTTCGGTAAAAAATAATGTCAACTAGAAAAATTACAGTTAGTAAATAGAAAGTATGAAGGTACAAAAAAGTAGGATTATAATAACAACGGGAGTAAAGTTTACATTCAGTTTTGGGAAAGAAATTTAAATTATTTATGTTGCTTTATTTTGATGTCTTTTACTACCACTTTTTTTAACTTAAGTAGGAAAATGAGTGTTGAGATTTATAATAGGCCTGAGTTGAATGTGACACTTATTGATAAAATACAAGATAGCGGGATGATAGAATGTTAACGAAGAATTGAGTTATAACAATCTTTTGATTTTCATCCTCTTAAGAGTTTAGATTCATATATAGTTTATTTGATATATTGTTGATTTTACTGGTCCATTGTGAGAAGATTTAAACATATTACTAGGCAATAATAATTCTTTTCGTATCATAACCTTCTAATGTTCCTACTTCCAAAGATTGTACACAAAATTTACAATTTTTATTTTTTTAATCTTTTTGAATCAGATTTAATCCATAAATTAAATGGAAGATGCCCAGATCTGATATATTGTCTCTACAGCTGAACCGATTATCATAGCGTTTCAATAATTTATTTCTCAAGTGGTTTCGTTGGGTACTACAAAGTCTGATTTTTGCTTTTTTTCTCTCCAAGAATCAAAGTTGGTAAGCATGGTCATTCTATACATACTTTGTAACCCTACTTAGGTTAATACTAACACCATGAAGTTGGTACATACTTCCGTTATATTTGCTTTCTCACATATACATAGGTCAGAGGAAGTTATGTTGCGAGTCAAATAATCGTTGTTGGATTTTTTGTCGATATTTTTGTTTTGAGATCCCTTGAGCCCAAAAATCAGTTTAGGGAATAATGTGTCTGCCGTCTGTGCAATGTTGTACAACCCAAACAAGTGGATTGATTTTGATGAACTTTGGTAAGTGGACAATTTTGGCCATACCTCGTGGGTTTTTTTTTTTAATAACTCAATTTGATAAAATTTTGTAGCCACTAAAAGACATAACGATAGCATAATGGTCGTCATCTAAAAAAAAGTAAAACATTTTTTTCAATTAATGCCGATTTAGGAGTTATCGATAAAATACAAAAATTGGACATGGAGCTGATAGAAAAAGCATTGCAGAAAATTGCAAGGAAAAAAAATCACCGTTCAGGAACAATTTAAAAAAAAAAATAATAAATAACAAAGTAAAACATAAATATTTCAATTTAATATAATATATTTCTCAATAAAATATTTTTTAAAACTTCCCCATAAGCCGGAATCTTCCCATACTTGAAGAAAAAGATAGTTATACAATAAATAAGTAACATTTTTCTTTCTTGCATATAAAAAGAGTAAAAAGATATATTTGGGGAGGTGGCGACAAAATATATTGTGTTTGGGGAAGTATTTGTTTTTGTAGAGAAAGTTGGTGCTATGTTTTTGTGCCATTTATTTTATTTCCACTTTCTGAAATTCTTTAATTAAATTGATGTCTTTTTAGTAACTTATTCTGATTATCAGCAATTCAATAATTATTGATATAACTAAATTTTCCAGCAAATATGAGACATCCATAAAAATAGTGTTAATTATCTGTTCAGAATATCCATAGTCATGGGAATAGGGAGTTTTATCAATATAATGTCATATTTCAATATCTTAATTTTCATCCATGTGTTTTTTTACAGAAATAAGTACACATGTACCAACTTTAGTAAAATATTTTGATTTTTTTTTGGGGACAAAAAGAAAAATCGTGCTTCATAGGGTACTACTGTATAGCCTAAGAAATTTGTGAAAATAGTATGAATATCAATTCAGTTTTTGCTGCAGTCAATATATCCTAACATTCTAACATTCTCACATTTTTTTATTTGGATATTGCTCTCAGATCAAAAATATTAAATGGTACAAAAACATTGCACAAGCTTACTCACTTACCCTTCCTCAAAACTAAATAAAACAAAAAACCAAAACTAATTGCCATTTTTGAAAAAAATAAATTTATATATTTAAATAAGGACCAAAACCTGTTTTGCTTATGCCTGTATTTATAAAAATAAAGTTTTTAATGACGGCAGACAAAATTAATGTTAGGTTTTGATAGTTATTCCTGAATAGTGTTGTTTTTTACTTGCAATTATAAATATGAGGTAATAATTTTCACATTTTATGAAAATTTGATCACAATTGTTTTGGAGCCTTTTTCATTTTTTTCTTATAACAGCATCTCCAAATTTTTAGTTGGTATAAATTTCTTATTTTTTTAAATGGAAAAATTGTCTACAAACTGTGAAAAACAGAACAAAATTTGCTAGCATTTTGTTCTGCAACATCTCAAATAAAAGGTTTCTTACACATAAATGTGGACAATTTAAGCAGCCACAGTGAATCATGACAAAGAAATTTTGTTCTCCATACCAAAAAGTTAACTTAACAGAATGAAAATTATTTCATAAAATTGAAACTCTAAAACATATATGTCATCATCATTTTGCACTGACGAAAAATCAGTTTTATAATGTTACAATGAAGGTATTTCTTTGCTTTCATAAAATAATGATAAAAATGATCTGATGAATTGAAAATAAGTATTATTTTAAGAAAACATTGTTTTATTTTATAATATAATTTGAATAATTACATTCAACCGGTTATACAAACAATATTATGGGTGTAAAATTTTATAAATATAAAATAACTAGCCATAGAATACACAGTTTATTTTTTTACATAAGATCAAGAAGCAGATAATTTATAAAATACATCTAAATAATGGTTTGAATATACCCCTAACCACAATAACCAGGAACAATAAATAAAACACAATTATTGTACTTTATTTTGTTTATTTCTCTAAATGCCCTAATGTACTACAACGAAAAAACTCAACACTTTTCTGCGAGTTAAACTGTATGATCTCTTTTAAAATACGCACTAGTCTCAAATCCTGAATATTTTCTTTCAGGATCTGTTTCCGCGAGAAAAGAAATGAGTTATCCAATCCACTGGAAGTTTTGGCTTCTTTAATTTATCTGGCCTGGATTATATAACTCCTTCAACAGTTTAAGTCACCCCAAACTGCCGGTACCCCCCTTTTTTGTATAATACTTCCAGTAACTATATTTATTTTAACCCTTTTGCTCAGAGAGAACACGATTAATTTTATCTATCTTTTTAATACCTTGGGAGCGTGTTCTTGAGAATACTCTTATTAAATAAAATATATCTTACCTTTTGAATAATAATATTTCCTGTAAACATGAAACAAGGCTATATGGATAATTATACAATACAAGTCTTTGTTTTTGATATTAAAATATTAACACCTATTTATTTTATTTCAAATAAAAGAAACAAAAATCAAATTTCTTATGAAAACAAAATAATATTCCTGACAAAAACTTACTATTTTCTAATTTTATTTATTTTAATAGCAGATAGGCAATTTACTAAAAAAATATATTATTTTTTTACGTTTTACTTTAGTCTTTTATTTATGAATTAATTTTCTTTAATCTCTGGACACTAATTTCTCAGGTAACAATCTAAGCAGTTGTCCAGGTTTATCACACAAATATTTTACTTGAAATACTTATTTTTAAAAAATATCCACACACAGATATTACTACTCCTACTTCTACGTCACGAAGCTCAAAACTTGCTACTGCAGAAATCTCTATTGTCTTTTCTTTAAACTCTTCTAATGGTTTTCCTGAGATATTTTTCACTTTTTCTTAGTCGGAATTTCGTAGTCCTTCGCGTCGGCTTTCATGAGAACTTCGCGTGATTTTGTCGGTCCGCTCGTTCTCCCGCAATTTCTTGCGCAACGATCGACGTAATTTTCAATTTTTATTATTTTATTTTTACAGTTTTGAAACTTCACCATTTTGTTGGGTTTCTGAAATAAATACACTGGTCGTAACGAAAATACTGTCTGACCTTCCCATCTTACGTAATTTCGCACTCAACTTCACACTATCTTTTTTAGAGGTTTATTATTTACTGATTTACATATTCTTTATCATATATGATTTTAACTATGTTTTATTAATTTTGAAATTTTATCTTTACTCATTTTCACACAAGGGTATGAAAATTATAGCCTTTCTGTTTTATTCTAATTTTGATTTTTTACTTTAATTCCATATTAAACTTTAATCTTCTAACTAAACTTATACAACACATTTTCAAAATTTACGTTTATTTAAGTTTTATTCAACTTTCAAATTATACCCTTTCATCTAACTTTTTTAATATTAATTTTTTCAACAATTATACAAGAATCTTTTATTCTTATAATTCTTTATTTATTACAGAAATACCAAGGTTTTTTGAATTTGATTAATTTTGAAAATTTTCAAATTTTTCATTAAAATTTGCTATAGCGCATGATAGTTTATATGAAATAACCGTAATAGATCTGTAATGCGTACAACTTGTACTACAATTGCACATCCTTTAACATTATTACTTCATATTTTCATAATTCATCAAATATGAATTTCTTATTAAAAATCTACCGACATACGATTTTACTGTCAAAACGAGTAGGGGAAAGTTGACTTTAGACCTAGCCATAGTTCAGTTTCACCAACTCGCCCTGAGCAGCATAGTTGGTTACAATTCAGCCAAACCTTGTATTAGGATTAAAATCCGATTTTTCTCTTTTTTGACCAAATTCTAATCCCATACAACAAATTTCTGATGTAGTAAATTTCGATAACACGGTTATCATCATCAGAGGGTCTTGATTCTAAACTATACTACATATAAACTTACACTTCTACTTATACTTGTACATTAAATAAAGTACAATAATTGTGTTTTATTTATTGTTCCTAGTAATTGTGGTTAGGGGTATATTCAAACCATTATTATGAATTCACCACAGTGCTCAAAAAGATTGTACATCTAAATGTTTAACAATAACATTAAATAAATTTGTTCACTGCTATTGATTAATTATATTATATATACAGAATAACTTATGTAAATAGGTTTTTATAAACAAAAGTAAGTAAATATAAATAAAATAATAATATGGTAGTTTTTGATCGTAGCTTTAATTCATTTGAAATTAAATATAGGGAGTATCTCTATGTCCCCTAAATATATCTGGACGTATGATTGAAATTATATTCACTCTCTCTATTAAATTTAATAGTTGAAAACATACATTTTAAAACAAATGTTAAGTTTCAAAATTATTTGGTTACTTTATGAATCGTGACTACATTTGCTTTAAATACTTGCATAAATACAGAAGATAAAAATGGAACATGGCTTAAAATACAAAAATTGGGGATTTAGATTAAAAACTGCTTATATTGAACAAAAAAATGCAAGGTTTGGAAAAGCTGTTGGTATTTATTTGTTATGTTACTAACTTCAAATGAGGTTTTAAAGCTGTTATCAAAACTGATTTTAGTGCTACTTCTTTCATTTTAAAATTTTTGGAGACAGGATAGAACCGACATTGTAAAACTCAAAAAATCATTCCAAAAACTTTTACTTCTATACCCACTTATCATGCTACATTGTTATATATTATATTTTTTTCAAAAAAAGTTTATATCTCCAACAAATTTTAAAAAGAATGAACATATAATGTGTGCATTTTGTTATGGAAATGCTAAATCTAACCCTTACACTTTTCTATTTCTTTTGTTTGTATGTCCTTGATTGTTGGACAACTGCACTTATGTTAACAGAGACAAGTTTTCAAAATAAAAAATAAAATTTTATTGTTGTTATGCAACTTTAAAAAATGTTATCTCTAATCAAACCAAATTTTGTGTAAAAAATATGAAAATTCACCTATAACGAAAACTGAAAAACCGTACTTTGTATTCCTTCGTTGCAGTTGTATTCTGAAGCATGTTGTCACACCCATCTAACGGCTATGTAGCTATCATGACAACCGCCCTATAGTGAACCTGCTTCATTTAATAATTATAGTTTGGGAAATAGTAAATATTTATTGTTGATTATTGTCAATCTAGTGAGTGCACTGTTACATGATAACAAAAATATAAATCTAATTTGATTTATTTAAGAAGAAAGAAAAAGATATTTTAGTGTAAAAAAAAAATCACTTGCACCACATATGTATTAAGTCCAAAACAAACTACAAAATATTGTTGGTTATGATTTTCTGAAATCTATTTATGTATTAAATTGCTTAAATGAATATCTATTGAGTGTTTAATTCTTAGCTTGGAAAATGGTGTGTATAAAGGTGCAGTATTGCCAGTATGAGCAATTATCCATGACTCAAGATTATAATTTCACTACATTGCTCTACTTTGTATAATATTTCATTTGAACAGTATCATTTGGAGGAAAAGAACTATCGTCTTATTGGGTAAATGAATACATGAAGGAAGATTGTATGGCTTCCTCGTGATTTGACAAATTAAAGTTAATACGAAACTAGAAGACATGTACTGTATAAGGAACTTTATTTCAAGAGAATGTAGTTAAATAATTCTTGGAAGAATGAAGATCAATCAGAGAAGAAAAAGAAGATGGATCATGTGCAGAGTGGTAGGATTGCAAAGGTGAAACAGGATTGAAACATAGAAAGGGCTTCAAAAATAGGCCAGGACCCATCGGAACTCAAAATTTGTTGTTACAATATTTTTGACTAACTGTAATTCTTTTTGGAGCATAAATGGCAGGATTGATTTTGAAGTTGGTTTAAAAGTCTAAGAGTATGCCACTAAAAATGTGATGTAATTTAAAATTTTAGAAACAAAATAACAAATCACAAAATATCAATTACCTTAAAAAAAAATAGTTGTAATGATTTTGATTAAATTTGACTCAACCGTAACTCCAGCTGAACAAAACATCTTCCCAAAAATTATAAGTCAGGAGATACTGGTCACGGAAAATGAACCTTGGACAATGTTTATTCACAAAATTTCAATGTTAGTTCTTAAGGATTCAAATAAGTTAAATAGGACTCTGAAGAATTCGTTGTTAAACCAAATCAAAACTTCCTTCTTTAAATGAGATTTTTAAAAAATGATCTTACTGTTTTCTATATATAATGGAATATATTGGTGAAATCTGGAGGTCAATAATCTAATCTGGTATACCAAACGCCAAGTAAAAAAAAGTAAACTAAAATAAATTTTCAGGAGTAACTGGCAGGAAAAAAAAACATGAACCATGACTACAATAATTAAAAACTTGATTCCATTAAAAAAAGTGTATATTTTTTCAGTAATGGTTACATTTAAGAATATTTAACTGTTTCTCTGTACTTGTAGAAATACATGATATAAGAAACTTCTTCAAATATGAAAAAGTTTATTTGTGCATTAAAAAAATTGTTAAGGAAAATGACTGATTACTCTTATATACTCTACAAATATGTCATTAATAAACGTGAAAATTACATAAAACTATCAGAAATTTGTTGATATCCAATTTAAATAACAGCTAAAAAAAGAAGGGAAAAATAGTTTTAAATGGTCGTATTGTCATTAATTATGTCTTGTGTTTGATCGACAAGACTTAAAAACATTAAACAAAAATCAAAATAAGATACAATAAACTTCTTGTATATTGACACAGTTTAATAATAAAATTAAAACTTATTTCTTTATATAAGCTACATATACTTTTCCAATTACAAAATAAATATTGTAATTGGCTGCTAAAATATGGAAATGGGATTTTAAATGGTTCTCAACAATTTAAGACCCTGCAAACACAATTAGTCCATTTTTAAAATGATTTCTGGTTGTATATAAAATTTTTGTCACATATATTATCTCAAAAAGTGGTATCAAATAGAATGGTTAGATTTTTAACAATTTCTTATAGATGAGAGTAAAAACTGTTTCTCAGAAAATATCTTGGTGAAAAATGACTCAAAATTTTAGTTTGGTGCAGGATAAGTATAGATGGATTGATTAGATTTTTGTTGAAATCTCTTAAAAAGCTCCTGGTAAAAAGTTTTTCTAAAATGTATATTGTAGATTGTGTTAACATAAAAATTAATTTGTATTGGTTTGAAAGTTCAATATTATAAATAATAATGAAAAATTTATATATATATATATATATATATATATATATATATATATATATGGTATTACACAACTAGCATACAAAAATATTAAACTTTATCACAATATCCAATTATATTAATATATTGTAAAAGTGCTGAAATATTAATTTTAATTTTCTTGTGTATAGGCCTACTTGAGTAATAGTTTAAATAAATTTAATAGTAGATTGTATATTTACCCCTCACATTATCACATTCCTTGATACAAAAGTGCAAAGGTAAACAATTTTTGATAGAAGGACAATTTTATAAGCTACCATTAAATGACATGTTTAACAAATATTTTGTAGAACAAAAACTCAAACACCAGATCTCACAAAAACTACGTTTATTCAATCAAACACGTTTAATCAAATACGGGGGTTGGTATAGTGCTGGTTTAGTTATAGGTTTGTTATTGTAGCTCATGTATCACTGAGGATGGCGACTTTGTCATTGAAACGCTATTGATTGAATAAACATAGTTTTTGTGAGATCTTGTGTTCGAGTTTTTGTTCTACATAATATTGTCTCACAAGTCAAGCTCAATACTTATTTATAAATATTTTGTATAAAAAGAAAAATTCAATATGAATGTGAAATAGATTAAGGTGCTGAAAATGCACAAAAACATTAAATTCATATTATAATTTGTACATTGTTCCCAGTGCTTTAGTGTAGAGATTAAGCATTAGATATAATTGGACAACCTATTGTAAATTACATTATGAATCAACATGTGTAACAGTATGTTTCTTTAAATATTCCATGTTATGGAAAGCTTTTCCACATATAGTACAAGGTACAGGGTGCCCTCTAGCATGCGTCGCTTGGTGCCTTCTTAACGAAGCATTTTTCAAAAAAGATTTATTACAAATCTCACAAGAATATGGTTTAACACCGGAATGTATTGGTATATGGTTTTTTAAATGAGATGAACTTTTGAAACATTTAAAACACTCAGGACATTCATATGGTCTTGCCTCTGTATGAGTCAACAAATGTCGTTGAAGAAATAACTCTTGAGAAAATGACTTGTCACAAATTTCACACTGGAATGAATGTTCCCTATCATGTGTTAAGGAATGTTCCTGTAGGTGAATAGCATGAACAAACCGAACACCACAAATTGCACACGTATAATGTTTACCGTTAATTTTATTCATAAAATCTTTCTGTAACTCTCCGTCTGTACCATGACTGACAAGATGAGATTCTAATTCTTCATTACTGTTGCAAGATATTTCACATAAACTGCATGAAAATGTCTGTGGTGATGTTATATGTTTGGAATGAGTTAAAGTATGTTTTTTTAAATTAGATGAATCAGCAAAAGCTAGTCCACAAACTTGGCATGCAAATGGCCGAGCTCCTGTATGTGTAAGAATATGTCTTTTAACATCAGAAGGTCTAGTAAATGCTTTCTTGCAAATGCTACATGGATATGGCCTTCGACCTGAATGTGTTATAACGTGATTTCGGAGGTTGCTAGAGTTAGAAAATGCCATACCGCACTGAGGGCATGTAAATGGTCTTTCTCCAGAATGTATTAAACTATGCCTTTGCAGTTCTGAAGGTTTACTAAAAGATTTTTCACATTGTGTACAAGGATATGGTAGACCACCTGAATGTTTTAAGGAATGTATTTTTAAATTATAACTTGTTGTGAACGCCATACCACATAAGGTACATAAAAAAGGTCTGGCACCGCTATGCAAACAAGAATGTCGTTCAAGGTCTGAAATTCTACGAAAAGATTTATCACACATACCACAAGGATGGGGTTTTGTATCAGAATGTGTCATAAGATGCATACGTAGATTGCTGGAATTAGTAAAACTCATTTCACAGATGGTACATGCGTACGGTCTTTCTCCGGTATGAATTACAGCATGGCGGTTTAAATCAGATGGTCGACTGAAAGATTTGCCACAGACATTACAACAATGTAAATTAACTGTATGTTTCAAAGAATGAGCTTTCAAATCAAACTTGCTTTCAAAACTTAAGCCACAAGTATCACAAGGAAATAGTTCCTTATCCTGATTCAACTTTGGTTCAGTAAACTCTTTGTTACAATCACTGCAAGAATCTTGTAACTCTGTATGTGTTTTAGTATGTTCCTTCACTTCGTCTGCATTGTTAAATGTTAAATTACACTCCAAGCAAGTGTAGCGACCTTTATGAATCAACTGATGACGACGCAGATCTGATGGTTTTACAAAACCTTTGCCACATGTTCCACAAAATGATTTTATTCTATTATCACCTGTGTGGGAATACAAATGAATTTTCAAGTTATGACTGTTGGCGAAATTCTTCCCACAATATTCACAGCTGATTTGGCCACGGTGTACTGTTCTTCTATGGTTTAGTAGTTCAGCTGAGTTGGAAAAGCTCATCTTGCAAGCAGAACACATTACTCCAATGTCATTGCTTCGGTCATCTTCATCTGAATAAACTGCTTCAGCAATTGGTTCTTCAGTTTTCTCTCCGGGTGTAGTGAAAGTATCGAGAGAAGAGGGAGAATTATGATAATCAGGAGGTTGGTTAAAGGTAGTAGAAACCATTTCAAACTGCCCACTACCTACTTGACATGTTGATGACATTATATGACTCAATGCTTCAAAACTGACGCCTCGAAGAGCTTCTTCTTGATTAAGCTGAAAGTAATAACTCAATTACTTGTGATATCAAAGTGATAAAAACATTAAATTTATATAAAGTAATAAAAAAATATAATTAAGTATTTTAAAATTTGTAAACAAGACTTTAAATAAAATATTTGCACTTACATCCTATGTATTGAGATTCTCGCCACCACTAGAGAATCTAACATGAGATTCTCGCTATCATTAGAGAGTTTAAAATTACAAAATATCATAACAATCAAGCATTTAGCTGATTATAAATGGGGATGTTCAAAGTTATTCTCAACACATTAAGTAAGATATATATATATATATATATATATATATATATATATATATAAAACTACAGGTTTTATATTGACTAAAGATATATTCGAATTGTAATATCTATTGAGGTTAAAAGCACTGGCCCTGTGACGAGTCTGTAAATATTTTCCTTGTATCATTCATTCTTTCGAGACTGTGGTGATGTGGAGATCTGTGTGGACTTATACACCTCCATGCTGTAGAAAGTGGGCAACATATAGGTGTGGCTGTATCTCTGGGATGCGGCAACTATGGGTTGAAAGTGTAAGACACTATTTATCCCTAGTTAACCTTTTGATGCCCGACTTATGATCAGTATAATACAAGCTCCAGCCCGGGTATTTTTAGCAAATTTGCAGACATTATTATGAAAATTCATATAAAATCTAAATATGAAGCAAACCTATCAATGTAATATTTTTTTTGTTCAGAAAGAACAGGGGAATATGAAAATGGTATAAAAAGTTACATTATCTAGGCCAAATTATTATTATTTTTTACTTTATTTTTATTTTTAAAAATTTCAAAAGTAAAGTTATAATTTTTTTTTATTGTAAAATCGTTACATACATTTTGTAGGAAATTTAATTCCCTACACAAATATATATATATATATATATATATATATAGACATATATCATAAAAAATATTATAACTTACATGCAAAAATGTAAACAAACGTAAAAGTAAAAAATGCAGATTTTCACACTGTTTATTGTAGCTTTTACATTAAATTAAAAAAGAACAAATATACAAGCTATATATGTTTTTGGTACATGATTTTCAGTACTCTTATTACAATTATATATTTCACTATTTACAACACTTGGGCCGGGAATTGGATTGTCATATAGGTTAGAATGCGTCGGTGCATCGCCTGAAGGTCCAGGAACATTTTCAACTACACGATTTGAACACGTCACTACACTACGTATTATCTCGTCATTATCACTATCACTGTCTAAAAAATCACTAAAATCATCACGAGATAAATACTCCATAATTTTCACATTCACGCAAATTAGACATTTTGTTTGTTTATCAAGACACAACAACAACAAAAGAAGCTACCACAGCTATACAGTGACAGCTGGCGAAATAACGAAAGTGAAACGGATATTGCAGTGATGCAGACTAAGACGCACTAAAACAAAAATTACCTCTCATTTCCCTGCATTCTGCTGAACAGTTCAATACCAAATACGTCATAGCAGTATAACCGCTAACACGCAAAAAAATGAGATATAAAACAGCTGACGCCAACTCGCATATATGCGGGCGTGGGCTGCTTGCTGGCAGGGCAGTCGTCTGCTCGCATATATACGGGCGTGGGCATCAAGAGGTTAAGACTGAATAATAGCATATGCCGAGGGCTGCATGGGTAAAACGAGCTTATAATACCTACAGTTTTAATTAGTCTTACTTATCCATGCGGGGCTCTGCATGGGTGGACTGTGTATACTTTCCTAGCTACTAGTGGGATTTAATGGATAGGAATAAACTTAATGGAACTTAATTAATGAAAGCTGACCTTACGGAATTTGCAAAAGGCATTCCAGGGAGTGACAAAAAAATGGAAGTGGAGGAAACTGGGGTTTTAACTATGGAACCCACTTTCCAAATCTTTGGAGCTGGACGTAGGCACTCTAGTTCAAGTCAACCTTTATCACAGTAAGGCGGGAACAGCTGTCTTACAAAGGCTGTTTGAGGAGGAACTAGTCAATGTCTTTTTAATTCAACAACCATGGGTGACAACGTGACAGGATCGCAGGGCTGTATAGTAGGTATTAAGTTAGATGAGACGAGAGAGAGGTGGCCTGCAATTGGGCATTGCAGGATAAATCAAGTGGTCAACAGGGAAGTGTTAGACATGCCCTCAGATCACATGATACCTAATGTTTCATTAGACAAGCCTTTTAAGACGAAGATCTTCTCTAGGGAAGAATGGGAGTCTGGAAGGAGGTTATACAACGAGCAAGATATAGTCTGGTTCACAGATGGCTCGAAAACAGAGATGGGTACAGGCGGTGGCATTAATGGGCTCAACCCAGAGAGGTCCATCGTACTGAGCCTAGGTAAGCATGCTACTGTTTTCCAAGCAGAAGTAGGTGCTATCTCTGAATGTATCAAGGAGAATCAAAGAATGAAATACATTGGTAAGAACATTCTGATTTTCACAGATAGTCAAGCTGCCATTAAGGCACTTAACACGACTAAGGTAAAGTCGAAGCAGGTATGGGACTGCATCTCATCATTGATAAAGCTTAGTCAGATGAACACGGTCACTGTGGGCTGGGTTCCTGGCCACTCAGGTATTGATGGTAATGAGAGAGCAGATGAACTAGCCAGGTCAGGCTCTGAATCCCCTTTCGTGGGCCCGGAACCGGTGCTCGGAATCTCTTATGGATATGCCAGGGCAGCGGTTGATACGTGGATGCGGGAGGGGATGAACAGGGTCTGGACGAATTCAACCACTAGTAGACTTGCTAAAAGGTTAATTAGACCAAGCAAGAAACATGCGGAACAACTCATCTCTCTCAGAAGGGATAACATGAGGTGGGTGGTTGGGCTCTTAACGAGCCACTGTCACCTCAGAAAACACCTACACAGGATAGGAATTGCTGCAGATAATACATGCAGGAAATGTGGTTTGGCTGAAGAGTCTGCAGAACACATTCTTTTAGAGTGTGAGGCGTTAGGACGAGCCAGGCTTCTCTAGGCCCTCCGGGGAAAGAGATGGAAACCATCCTAGACAACCCTATCGGTAGTATCTGTTCCTTCATAAGGATGACGGGTATTACTGAATGGGTGTAGGAAGGAAATTGGGGCGGCAAAAGACCTTTAGGTCGATGCCGGTGAGGCCTCTGATGGAGGTTATCACAGCCCAGTTAATAAAAAAAAAAAAAAAAAAAAAAAAGTTAGATGATGACAGAACTACTCATAATCCTAGAACATGCATAGTTGTTAGGAATAATATTGAGATACTAGTTTTATATTCTTAATGTTTCAGGGACATCACATTAGTTAGTAATAAGCTACATCTGGGCTCAAGAAGCAGGAAGCTGATACTTACTTCCCACACGATTCAGCTGATTATCCACCGTCCACTAACTTAGAAAGACTTTGAACTCTTGGTAGGAGTAGACATTATTGTACATCACACAGTATGGAGGAGCAGTGACACCAACGATAGAGGTAAGTCTGTATTTTCTTATATTGTAGCATATAATCTTTATATTTTCCATAAAGGGAGTACACCTAATTTTGTTTCTAAGGCTAGAAGTGAGGTTTGGCTCTTACCCTTGCAACTAATAGTATATACAACGCTTTAAGTAAGTGGTATATGTCAGGTGAGCCGTCTATGTCAGATCATAGACACATTGTCATTGAATTCCAAGCGGAAAATAGATCAGTGGATACTTTTCGTAATCCTAGAAACACTAGATAGAGAATATATGAGGATAGTCTCAAAATTAACCTTCAGATCAAAATTTGGGAGATCGATAGGTAACTCACATGAATGCTGTTGGCTGCAAGTAGGATGATGGATTGTATGGTGGACTCATTTCATGAAAATTGTCCTCTTACAAGGACCGTGAATGGGGTTCAAGTTAAATGGTGGACTCATCACTTTCTGATCAAAAAAGACAAGTTAGGTGGCTGTTTAATATAGCTAAATAGTATATGGGAGGCTTACAAGCGATACCTCATCCAAGTACAATATCGCATTAACAAGAGCAAGGCAGGAGTCTTGGAGACAGTTCTGTGAGGAGATAGATTGTACTCCTCAATGAACACTCCTTCATAAGATTCTTGCCTCTGATCCTCTTAATCCAATAGAAAGTCTTAATAAGCCCAAACGAGGAGTATATAGGCATTGGGAAAGAAACAATTGAAGCTTTACTCAGGGGACATTTCCCTGACTCGCTAGTCAGGAATGTAGACGGGGAACGAGGATCAGGTTTCTTGCAAGGTTCCGACTAGGGAGGATTGGCGTATTGCAAACCAGATAGTAAATATTGATAAAATAAGGTGGCACATAAATTATTTTAACTCATTCAAATCGCCGATTTTTCTGGCCTTATTACAGAAAGGATTGGAATACATTGCCCCTATTCTGTATAGCTCCAGGTCAATCTAGCTTACAAGCATGTATCTAAAGCGTGGAAGGAAGCTTGAATAGTTTTTATTCCTAAGCCAGGGGAGATATCATATGTTGAGGCCAAGGCTTATAGACCGATCAGTTTGACCTCTTTCATGCTAAAGGCATTGGAGAAACTGGTAGAGTCACATGGCTATGATCCTACTGCGAGTAAGCCAACACGCTTACCAGTCATGAAGAGAGTGGACTTCACGGTCTAGCACAAAGACTGAAAGAGACTCTTGCTAACAATGTCGTTCTTGACATTGAGGGAGCTTTTAACAATGCCACCCATGATTCGATGGTTCACAGCCTATCATGACACAGGATTAACACAACAGTGTGTGAGTGGGTGGGAGACATGTTAACTGGGAGGACAGCTGTAGCTTAAATCTGAGGAGAGGAGCTGGAGGTTGAGGTTACCAGAGGCTGTTCGGAGGGGGAAGTTGCTGGTAGCTGACACACTTCTGGATCTTCTCTCAGCAGAGAGATACTATACCCCGTACAACGCACAGCCTCGTGCCATCTTGGCTTGTAGTTTATTTTTTCATCGTACTCTCGCTCGCTTCGCTCGAGTCGAGTATTTCCTGACCAGGTTAAGTTCAGCTTTTTTTGGAATTGAATTTAGAATAATTTGTTAAACTTCTGATTTTTTAAATTTATTTGCTGTAAAGACTTTTAACCTAGTCGGGGAGCATTGAGTTTTTTTGTAGTAGGCACAAAACTCACGGAAGTTCTTTCCGATTGCTTCTTATTTTTACACAGCCATTAAAATAAGGCCAGGCTATTGTACTAATTATCTAAATATAGGACATAATTTAGTTCTAAGTATGGTTTTAAAAGAATCTTAATTACTTTAGTTGAAGTCCCTATATTTTCCTCTATAGCTGAGTATAATTAGTGTTTTTGCCAGTCAAGCTGCTGAGCTGCTGTTAAGGCCCTTCATAACAGTTCGTTGAGAAAATCATACATATAATACTTTAATTATAGTTAAAAAAATCATGCCTGTAATGTTTGTTAAATAATTCATTAAAAATGGCAAATAGATTGCAATGAAAAGGACTATTAGGTGAGGGGGCATAGGAGCTGCTGATGAGTAAAGGTAAGTTATGGAAAACATAAAAAAAGGAAAGTGATTTTTAATATAACACAAAATAGTTGTTAGTGGCCTATTCTAGCTACATAACATAGTTATAACTACAGTCACAATTTTACTTACCTAAAAAATGCTTTACAAATCATCCTAAGGCATTTCTAAAAAACATTTATTTACCTCCGAAATTGTACAAAATTATATGATGGTATAGTGGTGGTTATAACGTACTCCCCACCCCTCCTCATCTTGTATGATATCTCTTACGGGTCTTTAGCCAAAAATCAAGTATGTTAGCTGCCATTTTGGAGTGGAACTCTCCTCTTTTGCATATATTAGGCACATTAATCAATAAACTTCTTTATTTCTTAATTAAGACATATTTTTAGAACTCAGATTGTGTTTTTGACATTTATTTTTCTGGGGAAGCACTTTTTATTACAAGTGATTATTTGGGTTGTGAAATATCAAGACTTAGTCAAGTTGAACAAAGAGGGGGTTTTATGAACTCCTGAAAGTATTCAGTTATTTTTTAATATCAGTTTTGAACTATCAAGGTGGAACATGGCAGTTAATAAAAAGGGGGATCTTTCTGTGCATGCATCTTATTAATATTGGCCTATTCAGTTGGCAGTTAGGCACTGTTGAATAAGCTAGAGTACTTACACATAACTATCACATTCACAATAATAAAGCAAGTAGATGATCAAATTTTGCATAAAATTAGAACATCCGCCCAAGTGCAAGAATTTGAAGATGACATGGGACTCTAAAACGACCATTTCAAAGATTTTGATGGTATGAAACTTATGATTAAAAATTAATTCCACAAATTCTGTCGTGAGAGCAAAAGGAATTTCATGCTGCAGTTGTTGAGCATTTACTTCAAATTGTTAATAATGACCGACATTTCTTCAAACAGATCATAATCAGAATTGAATCTTGGGTCTATGGTTATAATCCTGAAACAAAAACCTAGTCTTCCCAATGGAAGTTGCCTGGTTATCCATATCTGTAGAAAGAGTGGCAAAGTTGTAGCAACATCAAGGATATGTTGATGGCCATATTTATTTATTGTATAGGTGTTGTGTGTTATAAGTACGTTCCTCCAGACCAAACAATTAATAAGTGTTACGTCAATGTTCTTCACTAGGTGAAAGATGTAGTTAGAAGAAAATAACCACAACTGTGGGAAAATGGTGACTGCTGATTCATCATGAAAATGTAACTGCACATAATCACATCTCATGTAATTTTATTTGTTTGACAAAACAGAATCATCCAGGTGGCTCTCAGCCGGGGGGGGGGGGGGGCTTCCTGCAACTTCTGACTTTTCTCAAAGTTAAAATCACTTTTGAAAATGAAGAGATTTCAGATCATCCACATAATTAAAGAGAACATGATTACACAAATAATGGTGATTCTTAAAGAGGACTTTAAAAACTATTTTGAAAAGGGGAACAGACACAGAGATAGTGTATGTAAGATACCATGTTCGAGACACAGTTTTTATCAATTTACACAATGCATTATATTATTATGAATACAAAAAATAAGAAAATAAATTGTAAGTTATGTTTCATACAATAAACTGAGGACAAGATTCTATATTACTCAGATAATTAAATAGTGATGGTTCCCATTTGCCACTTTATATCAGCTGGCTAGTCCCCAATGTAATCCCCTGACCAATTAATTGGCCATTTAAAACTTTCATAGCTAAATCAGTGTTTTATTCTGGTTCTTTGCTCCTATTTTTTTCTTTCTAACTATGGACATATTAAAATTTTATATATAATATGTTTTTTATTTATAACTTACCTGAAGGGATGAAAGTGAGAAGCTTGATGCAGCAATTACATCTGGCCTAAAACAAAACAATAATTCATTAACGTACAAAAATACAGTAATTTTTAGAAATCAAAAAAAGGAGAAAAATCCAAGCAAAGAACTTTGCACAGATGTAAAGCAATACTTTCCAATGTATATACCACAAGTCTTCAAATATTATTTAAAGGTCATTGTTTAGTTTTTTCATAAGTTATGAATTCATCGAAATATATTCTAAACAGCGGGGAGTAATGAACTATAGAGTATTAAAAACATACAATTAGGTACATCTAGCATTACTGGTTCAGGTGATATCAGTTTTGATGATAACACATTTTAAATTTTCATACCACACTTTGTACAGTCAGATTAGTAGACTCTCACATGCACAATGGTGGACCGCCAGACAATGCCAGGACAAGATATCTGTCACTCATAGCAAGACGCCTAATATGCTAGTACAATTTTTTTAAATTTTAGAATTGTTTTGATACGATTATATTATTGGCATGTATATTGGAAATTACAAGAAATATAAGTCCAAACTCGACCATATTACTGCAAAGTAAGGGATAATTATAGATATTAAAAAAAACTTCCTCTCTTATTTTCAAAGCTTATTTAAAACTCGCTTTGCAGCGTTGAGACTGCCAAAGGCCGCATTAAAAGTTTTTTAATGAGGTTTTATGTTTTATTGTAGGTTTTGTTACGATTATAATATGAGTAGGCCTATGTTCATGAAATTACAAGAAAAATAAGTCCAAAATCAACCATATTACTGCAAAGTAAGGAATAACTACAATTATTGAAACATGTAATTTTATATTAATGAATATATAAATATTGTAAACGTCTTATATAAATAACGAGTTACTGGAATATTATGTAGGCCAATATATTGTTTAATGTTGCATTCAAACGAGTTATTGCATCTTCAACAATATTTACATACTCCACCGAAATACTCACAACCGTTATTTCTACATCAGATTGTAAATGAGTAAATGGGTATTGGAAAATTATTAGTTACAAATAAACCTCCCCCTTTAAAACCATTTCACAAACCTGAATTCTGCCATTATTAGCTAAATCTCGTAAAGGGCCCGACTGTGATGTAGCCTAGTTATTTTATTTTGATAGTATTTTTGCTAAATAATATTATCAAGGAGCTTTATTGTACTACTGTTTTTACTATGAGTGTGCCGGTAAAAACTTCAAATTCAGCACACCAAGCCAGGACGATTATAGTTTCTCTTAAGTCACTTCGAAAAAGAGAAAAACAATGGAGGTCCCCTTATTGATGTGAGAATGGTCTTACAACGGGTATCGGATGCAATTGAAACTTATTACAGGACAGTGTAGCAGATTCAATCAAAAATGAAGCAAGTTATAGAAACCAAAGGAAATAACTGCAATGAAGATTCTGAAACATGGAAGATGAAAATGACACAACGCTTCCCCCAGTTGCTGAATAAAAGAGTCTCATTATTCGAACTCTGAGGGGTTGTAGAACCAAGACCAGTAATGGAAGTTGATTTGTTTGACAAAGGAAGAATTCGTCGAAATGTTCTGAACAAACGAAAAGAAGTTCCAACTTCAAGAACACTATGGGTTTCTTCTGCGTGAGGCTGGACTTTACACAGGTAGAAGATTATCTCTCTTAAATATATTGCATGATTTGGGATTTATAAAAACAAAACAACAGAAAAGTTCTTATGGAAAAACCGCCATCTAACTTACTACAGTGTCATTTTTTCAGGAAAATCCAAGTGAAAACATTAAGAACTGTGTATTTCTGGATGAGACCTGGTTAAACTAGAATGTGGCCAAAGACAGAGGATGGACAGCCGATACTGTGTTGTGAGCTACTGGCGCCACTGTAGGCAATGGAAAATGGCTGGATAAATACCCCCCGTCAGTTTGAATCAAAGAAGACTGGAACTATGACTATCACAAGGAATTCTAATGTATCCGAAAAGTGGTTTTTTGATCACTAGCTACTGGCCTACCATTTGAGATTAAAAGATAAAGCTCCAAATTCATCTTCCATCAAAGCAACAATGCTTAACCCTTTGAGTGCCACAAGAAAATTTTCGTAACTCACCCAAAAATGCCACAGGTATAAATGGTTTTTTGGAGAACTTTGTTATAATTGACACAGATTAAATTGTATACAAGATATCTTAACAAATTTAGTGTCAAAATGTTCAGTGTTACCTAGGCTACAATTATATTTGTAAATAAGTTGGATTCTATATGTAAAAAAAAATTATTTATTAAAAACCAAACTTTAGATAATTTAGAAAAAAAAAATTTTACATTTTTTTTTTTTTTTACCTCACAAACCAAAAATATTTTATATATGGGAAGTGTGCTATTTTCTATCTATATACTGTTTTCTATAAGTGACCAAATTTTTAAATTATTTGGTTGAAAACCAAACTCAAACAAAAAACTTTTATCTCAGAACTAACCTATCCCAACCTATCCTAGGCCTATTTTGTTTACCTGATGTACTAGGTTAATCTAAGTTTAAATCAATATCACTATCACTAAACTGATTGTCACTATCACTTTCTGGTTGATATAACGGGTCTAGATCACTGTCATTCCCAAATAAATGTAACAAATCATCTTCAGAGGCTAAAGAGTCATCGTCTGAATAACCTAAAAGTAATCTGTCTACTTCGCTACCTCTTAGATTTTCTTCCGCCATTTCAAAGCAATATATTATCCAAAATACTACTTTAAACTTGTAATAACTAAAATAATAACCTTCAACAAACAAATAATAAAATATCACGAACAACAAACTTCAAAAAAACTGATGACTGTAGCGAGAAAATAATATCAACACACAATAATATCAGTACACTTCTAACCTGCAAGTGAAAATGACAACAGCTGATTTTGTGCATCAGTAATTGTTGTCATCTGTTTAGTTAGCTAAAACAAAATTTTTTCCACCACTGAATATCACTGGATATACCACAAAGTATTTTAAAACACCGAAATACTATATAGCAGATTACAAATAAATTAATTAAACTACGAAATACGCAGTGGCGATGGATCGTAACCGTGGCATTTCTCGCACGAAAAAATGGTGACGATAGATCGTCACTGTGGCACCCAAAGGGTTAAGTGGCTGCAGGGGAGAAAGATTTCCTTCAGGGAGGATCTGTGCAAACAGGAGCTATATGAATATGTCCGATTACACAAACCACTGCAACCAACCTATGCCATCGATGTAGAGGCTGTGAAAAGGGGATTCAAGATCATCCACCTACCACCATATATCACTGCCATCAAGAAACAAAATACAACATTGAAGCTCAAAGATGTCCAGAATCAATTCATGGAGTTGATAGGCAATTTTTACCAGAGAAAAGTGGGTCAAATATGTGGAACATTTGGAAAATCCGATACACACCATCCGGGATTGGCCAGACCATAAGTGATTATTCACAACTATTTGTGTGATTCTATTTTAACAGAATATATATATTTCCAAATGTTAGTATGGTATACCCGTGACAATACTTTATTGATGTTGGTCTTAAACACGACCACAATGATAAATAATTGACAAATCTATGTTTTTATTTGAGTGCTGTAGTTGAAAATATATAGGCTATCTGTCATCTGCATATCTGAGCAAAAGTTTAGATGCTGGAAGTTAAGTCTATGTTCTTAAAGGTGTTTATTCAGTTATACCACAGAGAATTTACGTTAATTTTATGCCTACACATTTCTAATAAATATAAACTATAAAAATAACTAGAACGGTTATTATGAGAGATCTGTTGCACTTCAATTTTTCAATAATTTTTATTCCAAATTGTAAAAAAAGTAGTATAGCCTACTGTTAAAAATGAATAAATGTGAAATTAAAAACAACGCTCAAAACCATTTTAAATATTTCACAACAAATATAAATCGGGATAATGAACTCAATGTAAGTATATTCACAACTATTTCAAGACAACAACATTGCCTCTACTGAGGAAATTACATTGTAAAATTATTTGTAGTTCTAAACAGATACATGTTTCAGTTGTTTATAGAACACTTACATAAATATAATCTAAAAATTGTAAATGGTAAAAAAATCTACTGTACATAACCTAACTTGTCTTTGATGTCAAAAATTCTTGTATACCTATGGATTTGACAAATACTATTCTGCCAGCTCCACACTCTCTTAATTTATCTACAATAGAGTCATCTATATCACACTATTTTTGTCCAAGAGTAATAGTGTCTCAATACCAAGGTAACCTGTCATATAATGTGGTAACATCTTTCTCCATAAAAAAAACCCTGTAGGCCTAGCCTATCTGTTGTAATGATACAGCAATACATAAAATAAAATAAACTTGCCAAAATAATATAGTTAGTTTTGTCCCAAAATTCCTGAATTCCCGTGTATCTCCTAAATTATAATGTATTACTGCATTCAAATTTTGATATTATGTTAACTAGTTCTATATTAACTGAATCCCATGGTACCATAAATAATTCATCTACTGTGTAAGTGTATTTTCTTTGTACTAGACTGTTGGTTTATATTTGGTAATAGAATCTCAATACTGTAGGAGAATTTAGGCATGATGACAACAAAACTTTGTACTCAGCAGGTAAAAAAAAGTTCCCAACAGAAATCTTATTTTTGAGTAATTAATTGAAACTGCCACAAAATGTCTTTTGTACAATAATATTGAAGGTTCAATCTACGATAAAAACAACATACAGACTAAAAGGTGAGGTCAATAGCATCTTTCATAAATACCACTTAAATTAATTAAATAGCTGTTATAAATAATAAAGATACATTTCACAACAATAGGGTCTAGATTAAAAAAAAATAGGTAGGTAGGGTCTATTTTACCTGTCAATCACAAATCATAATTACAATCACAGTAGGCTTATGCTTTAACAGTTTAAGAAGATTAACTTCAAAAACCAGTCATTGGACATCAATAATTGTAAAGTATTACCAAAGATCCTACTGTTTAAACTTAATTAGGTGTACTTATTTAGAATCAACTCAAGTTTATATCTCCTTCTTTGGTCCTAGGCCTAAGAAAAATTTTAAGGGCCCTTTGGGTTATGCTATGCCCATAAGCATATGTGGCTCAGGTATATCTATAGGATAATTTAGGTCTTGATTAAAATACCAAACATTTTGATCTGAGGAACAAATACCAATATAAAGGACATAGTTTGGTACAAACTCATTAAAACAAAAATACATGGCAGACCTACATTGCAATGTCATAGGCCTATATATTATACTCAATCACAAGAGGTAGGCCAACATTAATAAAATTCGGTCTATTAGAAAACGGAGAAGTGGGGGCTATACTTCATACATTCTGGTATGTTTATATTGCAATCGAAGAAATTACTCCTCTCCCATTAAAGATTGGAAATCTACTTACGTTAATAATAATGAATCTCTTGATGTAGCTGAGGAATCTTCGGTAACGTCTTCTTCTTTCTTAATATCATTGTTTTTTTGCTCAGTGTCTGAATCCTCCATACTTTGTTTACTAAAAGTAATGTCAGCTGTATAAATTAATTAAGAGATATTTGTTAATTCTGATCAGAACGATACTCATATCAAAATTAGGGTGCATAACCTAACTTCTCGTGTTTACTACAAAGTAAAGTATCTCAACTGGCTCAACATGCAAACTTCAGTAGAGCCAACATTAGCACTTACATTTTATAATTTAAATTAAGACGACGCATGAGGGTAAATTAATTTGAAATTAATTAACATTTTAAAGGGAAAATAAGTAGTATTTCGAACTACAATATTATAGTTTAACCTCTTATATTTTTACTCTATAAAATATCATAAACTATAACAGTCAATAATAATTGGTGTTTTTTTGAATTTTATGTTGCCATCATTTTATTTCATCTTTTTCTGTTTTATTTAGTTGTTCGTGATCAATAATCTATAACGTACTTTATAGTTGAAAACAGTTTCTTCATATAAATTATAAATGTTTTGGTTTTTGAATTGCATCTTGATTTGAAATTTCAATAAAAATTATGTCCAAAAATTGTATGGCATTAGACTTTTACAAAACAAATATTATAGTTTTAAAAATTTGTATTATAAATTTTGAAAAATAAATCAATTTATGTATACAACAATTATATATCTCACTCGGTTACCATACTAATATTGAAATCATAATTGTGTATTACAATGTGGATAGTGAATACTAATTTTATATAATATACTTTATATACTTGGTTTGACAGCTATTATAAAGGCATTGAAAATTAAAATCAAAAACAATGTTTTCAAGGCAAGCTATAAAATAATAGATAGGTAATAGGTATAAGGCATAAGGTAACTGCTTTGATGGCATGTTTATCATAACCTATACGTTTTGTCTAAGTTAGTTTTTAAATTATATTTTTGTATAGTTTACAAAATGGCTTCACCAGAGAGTAAAAAACAAGATAAATATTCTATTTTATTACCGACGTATAATGAAAGGGAGAATTTACCAATAATCATTTGGTTAATTATTGAAAACTTGGAAAAAAGGTATGATGTTGGTTTTGTGTAGGGGCCTAGTATTTTATTATATTTTCAAAAGTGAAGATTTTAATTTTTATTATTACTTCAACGTTTTAATAGTGATACTATTCTGTAATTATAATGAAAATAAATTTTCTTGCTATCTGTATCATTGTTTTGTATAAGTTATAGGCTATAATATTGTCATTATTTATCATTTTTCTTGAATAAAACCTGCAATGATTTTCTCATTGCAAAGCATTCATATAGATAGGCTTCTTACTTCATACATATTGTTCATACCATTGACATTGTTCTGATTTTCTTGAGAAATAATGATATATTAATGATTTGGTAAATATGTAGGTAATTTTTTACAAAGAAAGTTACTGTTTTTTTAAAAGATTTTCTTAAACATGTTCTACATACCTTATTTCTTAATAATAAAATATGTTTTCAACGCAGAGCTAATTTTTTCACCGAAAAATCGCAATTTCAAAACAACAGAATTCAATTCATTTATATGTCACTGAAGTCAAGCATCATTGATTGCGATTAGTACTTGGATGGGTGACCGCTTTGGCTTAGGAATTACCGCACAATTTCTTTTTTTTTACTCAACCTTGTAAGGTAAAAATTCGTGTAGGCCTACATATCTATTTTAACTCGTATTCACACTAATGGACCTTAACCTAGAAATATTGAAATTATGTTTTTTTTCCCGTGAAAAAGTTAATTCCGCTTTGAAAACTTATTAAGAAATAAAGTATGTAGAACATGTTAAAAAATTTCAAAAAAAGCAGTAACTTCCTTTCTAAACCAATATATTAAATTGTTGTTCTCCAAGTGATTTTAGTGCAAAATATCAGCAATTCGTTTCCAAATACTATTTTTTCCAATCATTTTGATTCTCCTTTACAACTCAGGTCACTTTTTATCTTTCACAATTTACTATTTCTGTCCGAAAACAGCAATTTAAAATGACTATTTTACGGCATTTTGAGCTTATTTCGATTACTATTTCATCAATTTTAAGTAAAATCGATCAATGTTTTTGTGTTTTTATTCATCAGCGAAAATATTTTTGTTTTAAGAACTGTCAAACTAATTAAGGCTATAAAATGTCAGTAAATATGCAGGAGACATGTTCGATCGATTCTAAGTGCAAAATCTCTGCATTTTGCCTTAAAAAGTTTTTTTGGTACTCTTGATCATTCTGAACAAAACTGGTAATTTTTTATATTTCTCAATTCTTTATTTCTGCTCCAAAACAGAGATTTAAAATGACTGTTTTATGGCATTTTGAGGTTATGTCGACACATATTTCTTCATTTTAAGTAAAATCTATATTTCCACGAGTATATACAGTGTGTCCCACGAATATATATGATATACACGAATATTTTTATGATAAAACATGTTTCTTAACCAAAAAATCATTCAAATTGAAACCAGTCTACTGCTATGCACTGGTTGCATCAATGAACAAAAGCTTCAAAGACATTCCTGAAGAATTCCCTAGGGATGTTAAGCATGTCTTCTTCGATTAGCCTTTTTAAATCCTCTTCGGTTTCTACGTCGTGAGAGTCAAAACTTAGCACAAAACCTTCAGCTCTATCGTAAACAACATGGCAAAAAGGTAGAACAACCTATGTTATGTTTGTTGCCTAAGTGAACACAATACAAGTTGTCAACATGCAATGATCTAAAATATGTAAAAAACAGCTGTTTGTATTAAAATAATCAGCTGTTTAAACATTTGGAGCTTTTATGTTATCTTGTTCTCCGGCGGCAGGCACTGTTGTTTCAACTGCATTTCTATCAACAGCCGCCATTTGATTTCTATTACATTTGGATATGTTTCCGATATGTATGAAAGTAATCTTACAATTTGGTAGAGGCATTATAATACTTTTCTTGAGTATTATATTTATTTAAATTAATTATAAATTAAAAATTATTTATATCATTAAGTTCTTAAATAGCACAATAAAAGAAATATTCACTATAAAAAAAATAAATGTTTTTCTATATTTTTATCTCGGGGTCAGATTTGGGTTTCACAATTAAACAGAAATATATTTAAATAATAATCAGTTTTAAATAATAATTAGTTCATCTCACCATCATTTATAATGTTCCTTTTATATACTTCTTCCTGGTAATTGTTCAATATAATAATTATTTCAATATTTCACTTAAACTGTTTTTATTTTTCAATCGTATCCTATACCTTTAAAAATATCAACTTCACTTCAGATCATCTTATATCAGAATAATTTGAAAATTTCTTCCTCTTTTTTTTAAATTGTTATTATAAATCATATGATTTACTTGTTGTTTCAATCACATGGTTCCCCTGCACCTGCTTATTAAATTTTGTATTCTTCTATGTAACATTTGAATAATTTTCCATAACTTTACATTTATAATCCTATTCCATTTACAAATTTATTCTTCAATTATATAAAAATGTTACAACTGTCCTCCAAATTTTTAATTTTTTAAAAAAAATTTATTTATTTATTTTTTTTTTTAAACAAATTACTAAATTTTTATCAGTGACATTTTTCTATAGTCATTGACTATTTTACAAACTTTACATACATCTCCCTTCAATTTGAATTTAAATTTATAAAACTTTTCTTTAGTTGGTGTCAGTGTTAAATTTCTCATTTGTATTATTTTTTCAATGTTCTTTATGTCGCCAATTTGTTCATCCCCATTTCGCCACTTATCATAATATTTATATATTTCTAATATGCCATATTCCTCCTGTCCTACTATCTCACTTCTAACTCCATCTTTTATTTCTTTATCCATCTTAATTACCACTTGCCTATTATCATAATTAATTATTATATTATCTTCATTGAAATCTAACTTCATTTTCAGTTCATTTATACTATCCATGCCTATTATTACCTCTCGTAACAAGTCTGGTACTACTAAAAATTGCATTGTACATAATATCTCTCCTATTTGGACATTTAGCATTATAATACTCTCGATCCGCCGACTCTTCTTCCCTGTTGCTGTCACAATACTTACTCCTACTACTGGTAATTCTTCACACCTTCCTAACTTATTCTTATTCTGTATAAACCATTCTTTTTGTATGCATGTAGCATTACTACCTGTATCTATTAAACTCTTTACTTTTATTTCTCCTAACTGTATTTCAACTTCTGGATTATCATTCTTATATTTTTCATTTCCTATGGCTATATCCTCCTCCTTGTCAAATTCTGTCAAAAACTTCTTGTCGCATAATACTGTAGTTATTACAATTTCATTTTTTGGAATAGGCCTATCTTGCTTTACATCCTCTAAAATTAGTTCTTCACTAATAAGTTTTTTATACCTCCTTTCTGTTATATTTTGTTGCACTGGAATATCCTTTATTAACTCTTTATTTGTATTATTATCATGGCCTATAATCTTATGTGATGTTCCAGTGCTTTCTAGTTTAAAGCCTGGGTCGTTGTACACACTGCTTCTTGTCTTTGTTCTGGTTCCGCCCTAATCATATTCATTGCCTTAGGTCTATTACTTTCTTGTCCTCTGTGTCCTGCATTACTTTGAAATTGAACTATGTTCTGCCTAGGTGGACTGTTTGGTGTAAATCTGTATGGCATGTTATCATTTCTAGGCCTATACTGTTCTCTGTTACCATTTCCCTGGTATTGTGGTCTATATACATTATTTCTATTGTTAAATGGCCTGAAACTGTTAAAGTTATTGTTATTTCTGAAAGGTTGTATGTTTCCATCTTTATATTGTGGTCTAAATTTGTTTTCATTTTCATTTTGTCTGAAATTTCGCCTTACTTCTTCATTTTTCCGAATTGTGTCATTTCTTTCTTCGATGTCCTCCTCATTTAGAAATCTTTCCATGTCTCTAATTGAAATTATCTTTTGTACACACCGTGCATCCCTTATTTTGTCATCAAAATGTCTAGCCAGTCTTCGTACTATTTCATCCTCAGATGGTGTTGGTGTTAAATTTCTCATAACTATCACCTTTTCAATAAAATATTCTGCTCTGCTTAGCTTTCCATCTTTTCTATATTTCTCCACTTCTAAACTGTTTCTAATTCCGTTTTGTACTTCATCGTTCCAATATTTTTCTAAAAATCTTTCTTGGAAATTTTCCAAGTCTTCTATGTCCTCCCTTGTAATTTGCCACCATCTAGCAGCATTTCCTTCCATAGATATGTCCATTATATCCTTAATGTCCACCTTTTCTCTACCTTCTCTTTCCCTTCTCTCTTGCATCTTCTCTACATATCTCTTCAACTTTCTTATATATTCAATTGGGTTTATTCCCCTTCCATTAAACTTAGGCATTGTAGTCTGAGTGTGGCTTTCATCATTAGCATAGTATATTATCTGAGTAGTTCTATTTTCCATACTATCCTTCTTATTTAATCTCTCCTCCGTTTCCTTCATTTTCTCTTCCATATTACTAGCTACCCTTTCAAAATTTTGTTTATTCATTTTAACCCTATTATTTAACTCTTCAATATTCTCCTTCTGTTCTTTTAATTCCTCTCCCAACATCTGAAAATTTTCCTCTACTTTCCTCCCAAATTTCTTATGATCTTCTATTATCCTCTCTTGTTTCTCCTCTATCTCTCTCTTAAACTCATCAAATTTATTATCAATCTTTCCCTCTAACTTTTCAAATTTTTTCTCAAATCCTTCCAATTTCTTCATCATTTCATTTTTATTCTCTTCATTTTTTGTTTCCATTCTTGACATTGTTTCCCTCATTACATCAAATTTGTTATCCTTCTCATCCATCTTCTTCATCATTTCTCTCAATAATTTCTCCATACCTGATTCTTCTTTATTCACTGTAACAAGTGTAACACCTCCTCTTTCTATTTCTATCTCCCTAACATTTTCTTCTACCTCAGAGCATGGTACCCTATCTCTTTCATCCTGTCCTAACCTGTCCTGCCCTGAATATGGGGAACATTCATCAATTTCCTGAACCTCCAATATTTTAACCATTTGTCCTTCCTCCTGTACCATTCCCTTCTTAGGCCTATCCTGTTTCTTTTGATTCTCCAATTCTCTTTTTTTTTGTGTCTCTTTTGGGTTATCTCTTAATTCATAACGTCCTTGCTCTGACATTTTAATTATTTATTTTGTTTAAATTGAAATTTCTTTTAATTGAATAAGTTAATATTAAAAAATAATATATATTTAAAATTATTAAATATATATTATAAAACCTGAAATTGCTTATTGTTTAATTGCACATTTAATCGAGCCCCACGTTGTGGATGCCAAATTTATAATACTTTTCTTGAGTATTATATTTATTTAAATTAATTATAAATTAAAAATTATTTATATCATTAAGTTCTTAAATAGCACAATAAAAGAAATATTCACTATAAAAAAAATAAATGTTTTTCTATATTTTTATCTCGGGGTCAGATTTGGGTTTCACAATTAAACAGAAATATATTTAAATAATAATCAGTTTTAAATAATAATTAGTTCATCTCACCATCATTTATAATGTTCCTTTTATATACTTCTTCCTGGTAATTGTTCAATATAATAATTATTTCAATATTTCAATATTTCACTTAAACTGTTTTTATTTTTCAATCGTATCCTATACCTTTAAAAATATCAACTTCACTTCAGATCATCTTATATCAGAATAATTTGAAAATTTCTTCCTCTTTTTTTAAAATTGTTATTATAAATCATATGATTTACTTGTTGTTTCAATCACATGGTTCCCCTGCACCTGCTTATTAAATTTTGTATTCTTCTATGTAACATTTGAATAATTTTCCATAACTTTACATTTATAATCCTATTCCATTTACAAATTTATTCTTCAATTATATAAAAATGTTACAGTATATGTACTTGGCGGTTGTTTAAAAATGTAAATACCTTCGTGGGACACACACTATATATATAGCGACCTGACCAGACCTAATAAAGTAATTAGTATTTAACATTGAAAATATGTTCTTATGTTACAAACAGCAATGAAAGACAATTTGCATATGCCATGTGATAATAGACATGATTTTCAATCATACAACGTCATAATATTAAGCTATAGCTAAATATATATATATATATATATATATATATATATATATATATATATATATATTTATTTTGACCTTCCCAGACCTGTAGTTCCTTTACTAAGTCTGGTTAGGTAACCATATATAAAAAATATACAGTAGAACCCCTCTAATCCGTCACCTTCGGGACTGGGGGCATGGTCGGAACGCAAAAAAAGGTCGGATTATCCGAAAAAAGTCAATATTTATTACATATTATATAAAGAGATTTTTTTAAAGTGAAATAAGTGATATATAAACTTTTAAAAGTCTAGTCTATATAATAAAGTCTATATATGAACTTTGAAAGTACTATAGCAAATCAATGGAAACAACACGAGAGATGACACAGCACTGAAGCGTGATAACATAGCACTGAAGTGGGAAAGCGATAACAAACCGGAAAGAATGGCGCCAGGTGGGCCGTGAGTCATCGACAAGTCGGCACAATATCGCAAGCTTGAGCACGGTCGGATTAACCGGAGTAACGGACCACCCGAGGGCGGATTAGAGGGGTTCTACTATATATATATATATATATATATATATATACAGTAGAACCCCTCAAACTCGACCCCCTCAAACTCGACATTCCGTCAAACTCGACAGGGCCAGTGACCAGGAGCATGGGATTTCCAAGGTCATTTACTGCATTGTTTTACGCCATGTGCGCCTGCCAGATGCCGGGAGGTTGAGGCTTGTCACTTTTGTTTATATGGCTGTGAGGGTTGCTCCTTTGTCTAGCCACTTTCTAATCCTACTGTAGTAGAGGCCAAATTTAAAGATAAAGGGTCCAGGTAGACCGGGACAGCCCCAATCATGTGTTGTCAAAATATTCATATTGTTGTGAACCCAAGCGCCTACCACCCGGATGCTACCGGTCATTAGCACCGATTCCATTAAAAGTAAGCGGCAAGTCTTTTGTCATAATAATTCAACGGAGCGTCGTAGAACTATGATTCAAGTTTTGTAATAAAGGTCTTAACCAGGTGAAAAAAATGACCCGACACTTAATTATATCCGATCAGCAGTTCAATTTATAGCATTTATATTGGACCGTGTTATTTCCAAGAATAGTGTTATTTCCGTGTTTTTTTTACTCTAGACTTTACTGTAAATTTTATTACAGAAGCCTTTTTAGTTTACTGAGCCTATTGTACAAGGCCAATACTTTTAAAATCTCATTTGACCCATCTATAAATTTCATTTTAATGTGTGATTGAACACACTATTTTTGTTGTTGTCAGGCAGGGACTTTTTTACAATAAACGTGTAATCATTGATATTCAATAAATGTACAGTTATTTAAAGTATTTGTTGCAAGCCTAACCATTAAATATCAAAGTTCCCTAAAACTCGACAACCCCCAAACTCGACAACCTTAAAGTCCACATTGTGTCGAGTTTGAGGGGTTCTACTGTATATATATATATATATATATATATATATATATATATATATATATATATATATGGAAGTTTGTCTAGTAATTACGGGATCAAACTTCACCAGGTGATTTTTCAAGTCATAATATACAAGAAATTTCTAATAAAGCATAGTCCTATCTCGCTTAGTTTTCCGTCTGTTTGTGTTTTTTACTAAAACATTTTTATCTTGGAAGTCGATAAAGGTATAATCTTATAACTTTACATACCTGTTAGTATAACAAAGACCAATGTTTAAAAAAAGTTTTAAATAATTATCACTTCCGGTTTCAAAATGGCGGCCATATTAAGTTTTCTGTTATTTAAAGTTTTTGTTTTCTGTTAAAACCCCATCCGAAGGTCAACACTGTTCAACATGAACAGTGCTCTTCCTCTTATCTCATCAGACCTTCTCACCAGTTCTGTTCCTTGTCTACAATTCTATGTACCTTGGTGTTCTTTCGAACAGTCTCGTGCAGATAGCTTCTAATGTAATTCACATCTTGGGTAGTCTCCTCCCATAGTCACTTATCAACTTGTATGCTTTTTGGTTTCTTTCCACTCCAGAGTCCACACCAGACTTACTTTGTTTCTTCCTGCTAATGTGTTGAGGGTCCATTTGGATTCATCCACAAGCTAGTTTCCAACCGTATATGATGCTAGAGCCCTCAATCCCTCCTGATTATCAGAACAAATAATTATCTTACTAACTCCACTTGCATTGGTTTTATTTAGTCGTGTGCACTCAAATATTGCAAATACATCTGTTTTGTAGACCCATCTCATAAATTTTAACATATAAATTATTGAATATTTTGTTTCGGATAATATAATTATAATATTTTTGTTTTAGTAAGATTAATTACGAGATTATTGTGATAGATGATGGTAGCCCTGATGGAACAATAAAAGTAGCTAAAGAACTTGAAAAAATATATGGATCTGATAAAATTGTAAGTATTACAAATTGTAGGAAGTCTGAACTTATTACAAGACAATTTTATTTTATAATAATTTATTCAATAGGAAAGACCTAAAGGTAATAAAGTATAATGTGTATAAGAGGTATAACAAATTTTTACTTATGAATAATTTTTTTAAAATTCTAAGTCTAAAATTATTAAAATGAAAAACTAGAGATTAGTTAACAATATCACTTTAAACAGTTATTTATTAATTATTATAATACAAAATCATATTTGAAATATTTTTAATTAGTCTTTGATCTTTAGTAATTACAATTGAAATAAATGTTCAATTCAAATGCCTCTAGGCTTAGCTCAGTCTATATAGTAAATTTATATTTAGAAATATATTTTAATTAGTTCAATTAATCTCGGGATAGGCACTCGGCTGGGATGATTGTATTATTTTATTTTTAAAAACGCATATATAAATTGTAGTTAAAGTTTATTAAATTTTGAAAAAGGAATTTAAATATTCAAGTTGTTATAATGGTTAATTAATAGTTCTAGGCCTTTAATAAGGTTCCTTTTAAATTGATAAAAAAAAAGAAAACGTTTAACTGTTATTAGACAGAATATACCAATTTCTGTATTTGCACTACTTTTATTCACTGTATAAAAAAAATAAAAAAAACACTTATTAATTATAAAAAAACTTTGGAGGTGGAATTTTTGGCTTCTTGCTATGTCGAATGCTACAATGTTAATAATAATTTTCATATCTAAGCGGGTTTTGCTTCGTTGCGGAGGGATCTCTTCTCTGCATCGTTTGTTGAAGTGCCGATCGTCTTCCGCTGTAGTATTTAGTCCTGGTATTTTATACCTTTTCTGGATATTAGGCAATTTTTGATTATACTGATACACTTTTAAATTCATATTGTTTATAATAATTCAATTTATGGTTAATTAGTTGTTATTTAAATGGTTAAATTTTGTTTCTAATCGCGATTACAAATATCAGCTGGGCGTATATTTACTAATTCATTCGATAGAGGCTTTGGCTTTTTTATTTTACCCTAATTTTATTTCTTCTTATTTATTAGTTTATAATGCTTAGTCTCAGATGTTATTTGTGCTGTTATAGAGGTATGACTGCTATATAGATGTAAGTGATGACTGAGCACAATCCCACATTTCTGAATCATTTACATCATTTGCACACAAATCTTTATATATTTTTTAATTCTCACTTTTAAATGAAATAGAATAGGCGTAATTTTAACACATAGGATAGTATTAATATGAATTGTAATGGTTAAAAAACCACTTTAATGTTACCCCTTTTAACGAGATTTCAGTTTTAGCGACATGTTTTTATTGATTTGTTACAAAATTGGTCTGGAAATAACTACAGAATATAAAATGACACTTTGTTTATTATTAATGTGTTTCTTTCTCACATTCCGGTTCTTACACTCTGTCCCAGCTCTTTTCCTTCATAACCTGTAACTTTCAATGCTTTCCATTTATTAAAAAATGAATGCCTAAATATTATGCAGTAGTTTTTGAAAATAGGCTTATTGGTATGGTCTTTTTATTTCTACACCGAAATTGCACGTTCCCTTGAACGTTGTTATAAGCGAATATGTATATAATTTCTTTTCAGTCAATGTTTTTAATTAAACTACAAAATATAATTTATAAATTTACAGTTTGTTTATATTAATTCTTCAAAGTACTCCTTTGGATAGGGTTTTTTTTCCTATCACACTATACAACCCCCCCCCCCACTTGTAAACGTACTGATTCATGTACCTTTCTTTCCTACTCTTTTATTCATTGTACTTACAGACATAATAATTAATTGTACAAATAATGTTTGATGAAGTACTTAGGCTACTACAATTGTGTTTCTACTTCAGAAAAATGAATTAATTTGAGAAATAAAGATTGCAACTTTAGAAATTAGCTCCTTTTATTAGTTATGCTGGGAGATTTTCATTTAAAACATAATTAACAAATTATCATGCAGACTGTTGAAGGGTAAGGTGAATCATGTACATTTATAACAATAATTGATAATTTTTATTGATTTGTTTATACTATCCTTTCTTCCACTGTAACCCCCAAATGTATCTTCTATGAAAAAAACTTTTATTAAATATTTGACCTTTGTGTGCATTGAACTCAGCTCTTCTCGCTTGCCACTCTATCAACATGGGTACTGATAAACATATTATTGTTTTTATGTTAATTGACTTTTGGTTTTTAAGGATGTATTTCAAAATCAATTGTAAAAATAAGCACATTTGTTAATGTTAACAAATATTTGTGACAGGTACTTCGACCACGTGAAAAAAAATTAGGTTTAGGAACTGCATACATACATGGAATGAAACATGCTACAGGGAATTTCATAGTTATCATGGATGCCGATCTCTCACATCATGTAAGTTTGTATCATATTATGTAGTATGTCATCAAGGAATCAGAGTCCCGATATAGGGCTACTGACCTGTTTGTTAAAGCCCAATAAGATTATTTTTCAGTTATGAACATTAAATTCATTTTTTGAAAGGTTTTATTACAAATAAAAATATTTTTATGACCCCATATACATAGTAGTAAGATGACTTTTTTTGTGATTTATGTCTGTTTTTGTAAAAAAATATAAAAAAATTATAGAAACTGCAACATGCTAAATTTTATTAAACTAATTGACAGACAAAAGCTATACATTTTAAACTATTTTGAACTTAATCTAAAATATATTAAATAAGTTTAAACGATATTTTTTAAAATATATATAACTATAATAACAATACTTTTTATTCCAAACGAAAGATCTTAACAGGGATCAGATTCAACATAAAATTAAAATTGGGCAGAATTTCATGAAATGATAACAATATAAGTTTTAAATCTTGATAAAAGAATTGGAACTTGATTGACTTCCAAAAAATGAGGATATTACAAAATAAATTCTTGTTATGGAACAACAAAGCAATATTCAAAGTTCAATCAAAATCATAAACACAAAGATATCAGAAAATTATTAACACTGGGAAATTGGTGATGATTCACAAAAAAATTAATTCATTAATAAATTCTACCACTAATAATACAACTGTTGCCATGTTTGTGGACGACATAGCAATATTGACCATTGGTGAGACTCAAGCTCAGGCAACTGACCATCTTCAAAGTTGTCTTGACCGGGTAGCAGAATGGACCTGTGACTGGAAAATCAAACTCAATGAACAAAAATCAACACATGTTACATTTGCTTTGCGACATGTAATAGGCAATGTGTTTATATAAATAGCAAGCTAATACCGCAACATGATTCGGTTAAATATTTGGGAATGCACCTTGATAAACGCCTTACAGGGAAACTCCACGTGAAAAAAAAAGTAGAAAGGTTTCGCCTTAAAATACGTCAAATGTACTGGCTAATTGGCAGGAAATCGCAACTGGACCTTTATAATAAGCGACTACTTTATTTAACAATAATCAGACCAATTTGGACATATGGAGTGGAACTTTGGGGATGTACAAAAAAATCTAATCGACTGTTGGTACAAAGAAGCCAAAATGGTATAATTCGTGCAATGACCAACGCAAGATGGTATCAGCGTAATGATGACCTACATTCGGACTTAAATCTGAAATCAGTGGAAGATGTTATAACGGATTATGCAAGTAGACATGAGAAGAGACTCCTAAATCATGTTAACGTGGAAGCTTTACAACTGCTAGACACGGAACTGTGTATAAGAAGACTTGGCCGGCTGTGGACGTAGCCACAGGATCTACCTCAATATTGAAGTTTTTAGATACCTAGTAAGGTTTACGTAGCTAGAACCTAGATTATGATTTAGGCTTCAAAACATGTTTCTCGATTTCTTGTATATGTATTACTTATTTGAGCAGTAGCTTAAGATTGTAAAAATCCAGTATTTCAATAAAAATATGTCATAAAAAAAAAAATTAATAAATTGTCTTTCATAAATTTTAATGCACAAATAAACAGATTGTTAAAAAAAATAGTTTGTTCATATTTATTTAAATGTCTATATATTAATAACTACAGATATATTTAGTTGAACCTAGTTTCATCACAATCCGTTCGTTGGGTAGTGAAATATGTCATCATATATTTAGTCTCTACGGTTAGATAGGCTATTAATAACACTTGACACATATGAATGGAAACCTAGATATAAATATTTGATATTATTAGACCTCGGCAGCTAAATGTTTATTTTTTAATATCCTAATTAGTTTATATATCTAATACAACTGATACATCTATTACACAAATCTTAATTCAGGAAGGGTTTGTGCTGGCTTCTTCCAAGTGTGGTTAAAAAGCAAGAAACATATAAACAAATAAAATTAAATAATTTGGACTTTGTTCCAATAATTATAACTAAATGTAATCAAAGTTATAGTTCATTAAATAAAGAAAATAATGTTAAAAATGAGAATGAATGTGTGGATAAAAGTTCAAAACTGCAAATCAATTAATTCATTTAGTCCGTGAAGTCAATTCAATAATTATATCTATACGTATATTACTGCCGCTTAGGCTCAACGTTCAAAGAAATAAAATTAGATATTTGACTTGAACGTGAATGGTAATGAATATTTAAAAAAAGGATTTATCTCACCAGTCCTTTGATATGGAGTCTATAGAGTTAAATGTGCAATATTCCACTGACATTCTATCATTAAAGCTGCTCTAAAGACAAATATCAAAGCTGCTTTAAGTTTATAGAAAGAGAACATTCTAAAGATTCATTAAAAAAAAAAAAAAAAAAAAAAAAAAAACAATATAGAAAGGTTGTAACAAAAACACGGAGACATAAACCAACTGAGAGGGGTTGTCCTGTGCACACGCAAACTTTCTCTTTGCCACTGCGAATCCCTAAGACAGTTACATAACTCACCTAACGGCCTGTAATATGACAAACCTTTTTTTTTTGTGGTGGAGAGAAAAAACCTTCAAAAGCACTCTACAGTAGGATGGTGGTATGAGATTCTTAATACACTACCCCCCCCCCCTCCTTTCACTCCATGCCGTGAGATCCTGGAGCCACCTTTGACATTACTTATTACTTTAGGGTGTAGGGGATGCTGTTTTCTAACACTTTTTTTGTTAACAGAATATTCCTCAATATCTTTCCTTTTTATCTCTCATTATTTGCAAACAAAAACAGCGTGGGAAATTGTGTGTGCTTCAGGGAAATATGCACAGGTGTCTGTCTCTTGGCAAACCCTTTTTGGTAGTTACCAAAGTAGCCATTACGATTGAGGATTTGGATCAGATGGCTATATTCCCATGTTTCTTGTTCATCCACAGTCTGTAGGTCAGGTATGTGACACTTTGTTCATGCTGCTCTCCTAGTTTATTGAGTTTATTTCTCTTGCCATTTATCTAGGAAGTGGTCACTGCTGCTTCTACTTCCCCTGAATACTTTACATTTCTACAATGTACTTAAGTGTGATGAGAAGCATCCCAGTGTTAGGATTCATTCCTTTAAATCTGACTGGGTTCTTTATTTTCAATATAATAAAATGGTTCAGTACTCAATTAACAACAATAACCATCTCCTATCTTATTATAATGCAACAATATTCTTATTATTGCTAATAATCCAGAATGACTAATTGTTTTGACTCACAGATCTGATTCTACATTATTGTTTAATGACTTGTCTCTGAAATAATTACAAGTTTCTCGATACACGGAGTTTGCTCACCCTGTTCACAATTCTTATGGATGCTCGTCTGAAGTTTCAATTCTTCTAGGAAGCTCTTACTCGCCAAGTCCGTCTTGCTATCTTCGAGAATTCCTGCAGCAACTGCACTTGATCAATTTTGGCCCAGTGACCACGTTTCCTCCCACCCAAGGGTTTATATATCATTGAAGCAACAATGATGTTTGCCTTGCTTGGAAGGTAAACAATTTCATTAGTTTTCCAGGTCTGTCACAATAATTTTTGTCATTCTGGCTTCTTAAAAAGAACTTGAACTATATTCCTAACTAAAACTATCATAATTCCTAACACCAGCAATAACAAGGGCCGTTTCAGTAAAAACAGAACAGTACACACTGCAGAATTGAAGTGCCACTTTTCTATGTGCTTGTCCCAGTTCCTTTATGCTCTTGCTGAAAATCAGTGCTCTTTGCTAAATTGATGGTACATAAAGCAGTATGGAATGTACTACAGATCCTAGCAATCTTCTAGTATTTCATCTTGGCTCTCCTTTGTTTGGCACAAAACTGTTATTCACAAGATCTAGTTACATAGACAATTTAGATAGTAATAATTATATAAAAAATTATTTTATTCAAAGTTTATAGGAAAAATTAACAGTTAATCTAATTTTTTTTTCTTTTCAACTTGGTGGAAGGGATGTTGATATTATGTATAACCAAAGCATGCCATGAGTAGTTGTAGTAATAGAACTCCTTGTTAATTTTAATTGAACCATATTATAGATAAACTAAGAAAAATTCTGTAGTTATTTAATATCTTCCAACAATACTTATTTTATTGTTTCAGCCCAAGTTTATACCAGAAATGATAAAACTTCAGAAAGAAAATGACTTTGATGTGGTTTCTGGAACACGCTACCTAGGGGATGGTGGTGTTTATGGTTGGGATTTTAAGCGTAAGTTGTATAGTAGGGGTGCTAACTTCCTTACACAACTTTTACTTCGGCCGGGTGCTTCTGATCTAACTGGCAGCTTTAGGTATGTTCCTTGAGATTATTAATATGTAATTAGATAATGTAATCAATTTCCCATTCTTTACTTTAATTGCTCTCTACTTAACATACAATGTTATAAAGATTAAGTGCAACAATTAAATTTAGCACAACACTCTGGGCAAAGTATTTTTTTTAAGAACAGAGGGAGAGACCTCATATTAATTTTATTGCCTTTGCATAGCTTAAAAATTTGCTTTAGATGTCTGTATTAATGCTTTTTGTGGCTGTTGGGCTCCTTATCTTGTGATGTAATATTTACATTTATGTAGTATATATGGAACAGTCTCAATGACTTGACCTCATAGCCCGAATATATGGGAATCGTGGGTAAGGTACACTGCTTACAGATTCTCCTGGATAACAATGAAGTCATTTGCTTGCAGTCACTTGAGGGAAGCATTTATCGGTTGGTATCTAGAACTTGCAAGGATTGTTAGTGACATCTTTGCCTTGCGAACCATTTGTTTAGGATGAGAGCTTCATGCTAATTCTTTTCTAGTATTACTCCTAGATATTAACTGACATGAAATTCTTAAACTCAATCTTTGACCTGTCAAAGAAGCTTAGGATTCTTTTTTTCTGAAAAAAAAAAAAAAAACTATTTTGGAGGGGTAGTTTTTGAGCCTTTCCCTCGAGCACTAGCTATTGATTTATCTCATGTTTAAGTTGATTAGTTCTACAAACGATGTGTGGAAATTTCTTTGGTCCATAGTGACTATGAGTATTGCCATCAACATACAGTCCCTCTCTGCTAAATATTTCTAATAGACCATTCACCTTGAGATTCCATAACACTGATAAATGAATATGAACTCCTTCTTATACAACATAGAATTTGTCCATTTAAATGGTGCACCATCTATTGTGTGAGTAACTCCCACTATTGAATTATACAAATTGTTGTAAAATGCACTCTCAATGTCTAGGAAGTACATAATACACTTTCTCATCTAATCAGAGCATCTTCGATGTTGTTGCTAGTTGGTGAAGGAAAAATGCATAGGAGTTTTCCTAATAGTATGGATGCTTGTACGATATGGTCAATTGCTGGTTAGCATACACTTACATATCTGTGTCCACTAGCCTCTTTAAAGTTGTAAGTATATGATTTGTTGCTGATAGGCTTGAAGAATTTAGTTGTGGACTATGGTTGTATGACCATGCTTAGGGATGACTATACTGATTCTCCAGGGTTTGCTGAATATATTCATATTATTATTAGTTATATTGTTGAATATAAGCTGGTTATGAATATCATACACAGTTAAACATAGAGGTAGTCTGGTCATCTGAAATAAGGCAAGGAATATACACACAAGATTTAAATAGGCTAGATCTTTAATTTAGAAACTACTTCACATTAGAAACAATTATAATAAGAATTCCTGTCTGGCAAGAATGCAGAATACTAGATACATCATTGGTTAAGAGCTGATTTCTAGCTAAAGGTATCTCTGAACCAAGTTGGCACTGAAAACACAGTCAGAAAAGTGTACCTCAAGAACACTTAACGTTTTGTTACTGTCACCGTACATTGGCCGAAGGCTTGTTTTGAGTGCCTATAGAGTAATTTGGACTACAAAACTCGCTGTGTCTAAGACTATCCAGTTCAATTGAATATGCATTCCAAGATTTTAGTTTAGGCTTGTAGATGTCTAGACCAAATTTGGTGAGATCTCAACTAAGCTATGTTTGATTTTGTCAAAGATTCATCTAGTATGCCTTCTCAGGTGGTTAAGATCTTTTTCTATCATTCTATCCTACCATTACAGTTTTAATAGGGCATTAAGCATAGTAGCAGTCTACAGTCTCCAAGTAACACTATCCAAATCTGAAAATTTCTTTAACCTAATGAGTGATTCAATTTTGATAAAAAAGTTCTTTTGAATTTGATAAAACTGCTGCCAGTGGGTTGTCATAGAGTATTTACAGAGTTGTCATATATAGCCAGAAGAATTTACTAATTGTGATTTATTCGAATTCGAAATATATGGGATCTGAGAGGGATAGGTCATTGGAAATGTGCCACTCTTTTAAGCAAGTCTAGAACTTTTTCAAAACAAAAAAGTAACATTGACAGCTTCTTTTCTTAATTTATTCTGAAAGGTATCACAGTAATGACTCACCACTATAGTTGGACATAGCAGTTTTTTTTTGGCTGGATTATACAATCCCTATTAGTTGATCCAGTTAAGTATTATATAGTTGTTCTAAAGTCCAATGTCAAACAACTAACGTAAAGGAAAATTTAGAGAGTGATGCATATTGGTGAAAGGAAAATAAATGGTGATTTTCTGATAATTGTTTAAAGTTTGTAAATTGAAATTTTGCACAGATATAATGAGGTTATGAATTTTTGTACACTTTATAACACATATTTTTCTAAAATCCTGATTACTGTTTTTTGTATTATGATAGTTATTTTTACTGTAATGAGTGTGAGTGTTTACCATTCATTAAAAGACATTTAGTTAATTTCCATGTAATGTTATTTCAATATAAGTTTCAGTTATTGTACCAATAAAATTTAGACTCAAAACTATGACTTAATCACCATTGTACTAATAATTGAGCCCAACCAGGATAAGTTGTAAGCATTAAATTCATTGTAAAATTGTTTTTACAGTTAATAAATATAATTAATGTTTTCCACAGCAACAGAAATATGAGATTTGTACAAAAAATAACAGATTTTACTCTCCCTGTGAAAAGAAATGAAGCATAGAAGGTGGAGTTCTCTTTCTTATATATGTGTGCAATCTTTCTTGCTCGCAGATAGTGTAAGTTATTGGCATTCAGCCTACAGGTTAGCCTTACTTACAAGTGAAGATGTGTACTCAATTCCCGTCGAAATTTTATTTTTCTTGGAGGGACAGAACAACTTGACCAGAACAATTGTTTGGTAATACTCAAGTAAAAACCATTTGGAAGATTCAGTAGGTTTTCAGCGATGGTCATGGGTATCACACACATTAATAAGTGGTACAATCCTTTCAATGTTGGCCACACTTCGGTGGAGTCACTTTCCACTTATCAATAAGTCCTCAACAAGGCCAAATAAGAAAGTCGTTGATTAAGTGCAGCATTTGGTCATGCAGGACCATCTTGTTATTGTCCGATAACTTGTGAATGAGATAGAGATATGCACAAGTTCAGTATATATTATTTTGAGAAAAGTTTGGCTTTGTCAATGAAATTTGCCAAAAATCTGCTAATGATGAAGAAGAAGGAATTTTGTTCGGAAGCCTTGCAGAACATGCTGTACTTAGCAAATGGCAACCTCTGACTTTCTAAACTCTGTGATTACTGGTGATGTGTCATGGGTAAGGACCTGTGGACACCAGGAACTTGGAATCTGCATATGACAACGTATCATTTCATTTCTCACATATGATTCAAAGTTTCTTCGTCAAGTGCATCACAATTGTAGCACTTCAGGAGGAGGGGGGGACTAGTCTCCTTATGGTTTTTTTTTGCTTGTCTTCAAACTAAAAATGCGACTGGAAGGGATCAATTATGTTTGATTGTATTATATGTGTAAGTACATATATCTTTGATAGTAGTCATATATATTTTTTTCAATTTCCCAAAATTGTATATGAACAAATTTCTAATTATCCTGATTTTGGCCTATAATCTTTCTTTCCAATCATCTTTGAAGAGTTCTTTGGTAAAAAAAACCATAAAAATAAAAAGTCATAATTTATGTAATTTTCTCCAATTTGTAAATAAATATACAAATAAGAAAATGATTATTTGCTTTTCTGGATGAGTAAATACTTATTTGAGTTGTTCTGCTCTCAGTCTTTTTGATGAGGTACATTTTGCCTATTCAGGCATTTGTCATATTAATCTTGCATTGATATATGCGCATTATATTTTACATTTAACAATAATTGTACACAACATTTATGCATTATACACACCTAACAAACACATAGTGATGTAGCCCAGCCAAGGAGCCCACCAAATAAAAACCATAATAAGTATAAATTTGGCCACTATTAAGGCTTTATCTAGCCGTTATGTCTTTTTGGGACGAGGTCAGTGAAATATATTTAATTTAAAAATAGAGGAATACAAATTTTCTCTCTTTTTTAATACCTAATTTAGAGCGTTAATTTATACTTAAAATTCAGATAAATATTTGTAATTTCTTACCTGAGTTGCGTTCAATGTCCTTTCCCAAAAAGGAAACAGAGACGGTCGAATCCCACTTCTGACACCAGTTGTGACCGTCTCCACTTCTTTTGACCAGCTGGATGCTCCGGCTGGTTGGAGACCGCATACACTTTAGCCGAATCTTGTCAGGGGAGTCGGGTTAGGACGCTAATGAACGCACGCAACGCAAGTTAAATTAAATGTTCTCTTTTATTTTAGCGCCGAATTAGAAGATTACAGAAATAATTATAATTTATAAAAAAAGACATAACGGCTAGATAAAGCCTTAATAGTGGCCGAAAAGCATACCGATTAATTATATAGCATGTGGCCGAAAATGGACTGACTTCGTCCCGTAGCGGTCTGCTGTTCAACTTCCTTGTCACGGCTCTCTGAACAGACTCTCGCTCGGCTCGCTGGTTCAAGCCCTCCACTCCTCGTCTCTCCCCCCCTTCTACGTGATCTTGCACTGCTCAACAAAATCGCAAGTGCCAATTCATATTTTATTATTTAGAATCCCTTCCCATTACATCCAAATTTATACTTATTATGGTTTTTATTTGGTGGGCTCCTTGGCTGGGCCACATCATCCCCCTCCATACGATTTTGGCGATTTAAAAAAAATTATTTTTGCTTATGAGTGGAGTGTCACATTAGCCACCACTTTACAACTAGCCGAGTCCAATTTGGTCCTAATTTTATCTTACAGATATTAACAGTAACTCTTTTGAGTTTATATCCTTATGTTTTGCATAAATTAATAAAGTGTGTCCCATGAAGGTATTTACATTTTTAAAAAGCCACCAAGTACATATACGTCTACCAAATTGTAAGATTTCTTTCATACATATATTGGAAACATATCCAAAAGTGTACCAACAATTTTTTACGCTGATATCTGTAATAGAAATAAAATGGCGGCTGTTGATAGAAATGTAGTTTAAACGACAGCGCCTGCCGCCAGAGAACAAAATAACATAAAAGATAACAAATGTTTAAACAGTTGGTTATTTTAAAACAAACAGCTGTTTTTTTATTTCAGATCATTGCATTGTTGACAACTTTTATTGTGTTCTCTTAGGCAACAAAAACCATAACCTAGGTTGTTCTAACTTTTTGCTATGTTGTTTACGATAGAGCTGAAGGTTTTGTGCTAAGTTTAGTCTATTGCTTTGAGTAATGACAAAGAAGCACACAGAATATTTCAAGCTACGTATCCTATGATTGAACCTCCCTCAGTCATGTCCATCTCAAAGTGGAGGAAGTTCTTACTTGAAACTGGTAGTGTACAGAAAAAGGATCGCAGGCAGCCACCTGACTTAGAAGTGGCCAAAAATGTGTTTGCTGCGATTCTAAAGTGTCCCAGTAAACCCATATCGAATAATCAAGAAACATGGTGTGTGAAGTTTTACAAACCTCTCAGAATACACGGGATTCTTGAAGACGACCCAGACAGAAGAGTGGAGTTTTGCTCCAAAGTGATTGAAAATTACGAGACTGACAATGAGTGGCATCTTCGTTTGGTGTTTTCAGATGAGTAAATTTTATCAAGTACATTTATCGAGTACAGATGAGTACATTGAATAATCAAGAAACATTGTGTGAAGGGTTACAAACCTCTCAGAGTACACGGGATTCTTGAAGACGACCCAGACAGAAGAGTGGAGTTTTGTTCCAAAGTGATTGAAAATTACGAGACTGATAATGAGCTTCAATTTGAATGATTTTTTTTTTGTTTTGTTAAGAAACATTTTTATCATAAAAAGGAATTTTATTATTTGTTATATTGTGGTAATAAATTAAAAAGTTATTAAAGTCTGTTAAAGAATAAAAAGTTATTTAATGTTCATTAGTCCAGTAGTCCAAAAGTTCAGTAGTTCGCGAACCATGAAACCGTGCGCATGTAAAAAAATGTTAAAATCAACGTATACGTGTATTTATTTATTTGTGTGTATAGTGTTAATGTTTTTGTTATGTTTAATGTTTTAACGACCTCTACGGGGTGAAATAACTGAAGATGGAGCTACGACTCCGAAACGCGTCTTTGTAATTAAGACAAACACAAAGTCACATGACGGAACTATAAAGGTAATATAAATAATTTATTACTCATTATATTAAAAAGTTATTTTATTGCTTGTTATCGTTTAAACCATAAATCGCTGTCAACAGCTGCCATTTTATTTTTATTGCAGATATCAGCGTAAAAAATTGTTGGTACACTTTTGGATATGTTTCCAATATTTATGAAAAATATCTTACAATTTGGTTGATGCGTACGTATGTACTTGGTGGTTGTAAAATGTAAATACCTTCGTGGGACACACTGTATATAGTTATATTATATTTCAACTTATTAACTGATAGTTTTTTATTACACACATATTATTTATTATATTGTTAATATTTTGTATATATATATTTATCGTTATACCTTTTATTTATTTGTTACTGTTCATTGCCTGTTATTTATTTATCATTATATATTCTAACTTTAAATTTGATTATTTAAATTTAAATTCAATATAAATTTAAATTTAATTTCATACAAGTTTTATGAATGTATTGGTTTTACAGAACAAAAAAGAGATTACTGGTGACAAAGACCATGTTATTTTTTTGACATGGTACACGGTTTGACAAAAATTATTATAACATTTGTTCTATCCAACTTTAGTTTTTAATTTATTAGTTTTATTGTATTACCAAATATTAATTTTACTGAGGGAACCACACAACTTGGTTCTATGAGTAGTTTCCAATAATTCTACAAAGTTTCATGTCAATATTGAAAATGTTTTTTTCTCCAGAATTTTGGTAAATTTCTAATTAGAATAATTTTTCTTTATGGCTCCTAATTTTTTAACTTTATCTATTATTGTTATTAGTTTTCCTATTGGTTTGTGATACATTTTATAGTTTTAAAAACTTAAAATCATTCCATAGAGATAGCTTATCTATTTTTTATGTAATATCAATGGTTGTACTAATCAAAGTTACTACAAAACTGAACTATTCCATCTGTAATAGAGTTTCTTTTCTAGTATATATTACTGATAGGAAATACAAGTAAAAAACTATTACTGCACATATTTATATATTCAAATAATATTTACATTTTAGGATATTATTCATTTTTATTTTTGAAATGACTAATCAGTACTTACTTGACTTTTTTCACACCTTTTTGAAGACAGTCAGAGATATTTTTATTAAAAAAATCTGTATTGTCATTAATAAAAGTACAGACTTTTAATAGATAAATAAAAACATATTTATTTTTTATGTGAAAATATTGTAGGATAAACATAGATAGAATAATTGGATTCTGATCTGTCATGAATTATACCTGCATTCGATATATCTCATTATAATTCAATTTATCAAAATTCAGATTGAATGTTTTCCTTATCTGTTTTCAGACTATACAAGAAAGATGTGTTGGATAAGTTGGTTTCATCCTGCGTATCCAAAGGCTATGTGTTCCAAATGGAAATGATCATTCGTGCTAGACAAATGAATTATACTATTGGAGAGGTATTATTATTATAGCACAGTTTCATACTGATTAGATTTAGTTTTATCTACCATATGATGTAGAGGTGTTACAAAAGAACTTTTACAACTGCAGAAAATGTTTCATTCCAGTCTTCATTCACAGAATTATTTGAATTCCATCCTGCCTTACTTGCCTTCAATCACTTTTTGTTTATTCTGCAAATAAAACTTTATAACCCACCTAAGTTGTATTTATTTACTTCATACCATATTTAATCATTGTTTTTAATTTATCCAATCTTGTTTTCTTTGATGTTTACTTTTTCACATATACATAGTATAGAGAAAGTTATCTGATGGGTAAAAAAAAACTTATGTTGAGTTTGTTTGCAGATATATCCTTTTTGAGGTCGCCTGAGTGCAAAAATGGCTAGATGTCTGTCTGTTGTTTGTGATATATTCATAGTGCATGAACAAATTTAGTATCTGGGCATATTTTGGCCATATCTAAGATTTATTTTTCATTTTTCAATAACACCAAATTTGGGCATGTGAGGGAAGTATTCTGAATTATAATTTTCTCAAAATCAGTTTTTAATGATTTTGAGGAAATTTTGTTGAAGTGTCAGCACCAAAACAAGGTGTTTTGGTCTTTTAAAAAATGCAGATATATGGCAGTTGTTCTAAAAAACTCAAACAATCAGCTTAGGGGTTGTTATAAAAGACATAATTTCTCAAAATTTGTTGAACCGATTTCGGTTAGATTTTAGTGAAATATGAAGATTAATGACCTAAACCCAAGTACAAAATCTCAAGTAAAAACTTTATGCTGAGTTTACTTTATGGTTTATGACATAAAAATGAAGCAAGTTTTGATGCTATATAAATATTTTGTCAAAGATGGCTTGGTTCATTGTCAGTCACTTTTAAATTAACTACCAAACTAACATTTTTAGTGTCAAATAGTTTTTGTTGTTTGTTTAATTTGGTTTTAGGGATAGATGAATGAAAAAATTGTGCAATGTTTTTGAACCGATTATTTAAAAAAAAATATGTGTGTATAAACATTGTTAAATAATTTAAAAAATGTAATTATAATTTTATTTTTACTTATTAGTTTTAAATGTTTTAAACCATTTAATCATACAAGGTAGATTATATTTATAACATTGCATATAGTGGATACAGTTTATACATGTGTTCACTAAATGATGTTTACTTATGTTGTTTATTGTAACAATTTGTTTTTTTTTCTGTTTCAGGTACCAATTACTTTTGTAGACAGAGTGTATGGAGAATCCAAACTTGGAGGTTCAGAAATCTTTCAGTTTGTTAAAGCTCTGTTGTATTTGTTTGCAACAACATAGAGATCTGATTGCAGAAGTATTTCACACATTGTAATATTGTATAGAAATATATTTATAAACTTGATTGTACAGCAAAGTAAAACAATTACATTCCATTTGTTCAATAAATAAATAATTTAATCGTTTAATCTACTAATTAATTTTATTAACATACTAGATGTCATGCTAGATTTAAAATGATAATATTAATATTAGTAATTATTATTATTGTAAATATTAGTTTTTATAATATTTAGAAACCTTCATTTTATTGTACCAGCAATATTTCTAGTTTTTCATAACCTTAAGTTTTATAAAAACAAGACTTAAAAATTGAAGAATTATATTAGCAATGCTTTTAATTTTGACCTCTTGTGTAAAAATATTCATTTAACATTGACTATTGTTAATTTAGCAGTGTTTATAAAATATAAAACATTTAAAAAACAAGAATCGGCTGGTTAGTTTTTAACCAGTAGTTGCCAGATTAACTGGAGATACAGTATTATGTTTTAATGGAATGTTCGGAACTGACCTAACTCCAATACGGAGTTCTTATATGGCCAATGAAAGTTCTGATTTGGTCTAACACAAAATACTTTGTGCAAATATAATCCTTAGTATATCCAAATGATACAATACTTACAGACATTGTGTTTAGTTCTGTTTACAAAATTTTTAGGACTATTGTACTGTTTATGTTTTGGCGCTAAAAACAACAGTTTTTTCACAAGCGAGCTAAATTGAGTATTGAGTATAGGGGAGTCGGATGACTCTATACTGCCCATGTTAAATTAAGAATATTCAAGTCCCTAAATCTTGAAAACTATACATATCATCATATATTTTTAAAATTTTTGTTCTTTATATATTGTTCTACAAATAGAGCCCAGGAAAGTTAAAAAAAATTAATATATATTTGGGTTTTTTAAAATCATGTGTTGTCTTTTAAAATATGTAAATTGCCTTTTTTTTCTTTTTTTTTTCTTTCTTTTTTCTTCAAATTTCAGGCATTAAACTTTTTTATAAATATATGTACAAAAACTTCCTGTGCTCTAATTGTGGCCTATTATCTAAGAAAGAAACAAAAATACAAAAATATCTCAATGGTTCAGGAGAAAAAGGGTCATTAACCCTTTTGGTGCCACGGTGACGATCTATCGTCACCATTTTTCCGTGCGAGAAGTGCCACGGTGACGATATATCGCCACCATTTTTCCGTGCGAGAAATGCCACGGTGACGATCCATCGCCACTGCGTATTTCGTAGTTTAATTTATTTATTTGTAATCTGCTATATAGTATTTCAGTGTTTTAAAATACTTTGTGGTATATCCAGTGATATTCAGTGGTGGGAAAAAATTTTGTTTTAGCTAACTAAACAGATGACAACAATTACTGATGCACAAAATCAGCTGTTGTCATTTTCACTTGCAGGTTAGAAGTGTACTGATATTATTGTGTGTTGATATTATTTTCTCGCTACAGTCATCAGTTTTTTTTTGAAGTTTGTTGTTCGTGTTATTTTATTATTTGTTTGTTGAAGGTTATTATTTTAGTTATTACAAGTTTAAAGTAGTATTTTGGATAATATATTGCTTTGAAATGGCGGAAGAAAATCTAAGAGGTAGCGAAGTAGACAGATTACTTTTAGGTTATTCAGACGATGACTCTTTAGCCTCTGAAGATGATTTGTTACATTTATTTGGGGATGACAATGATCTAGACCCGTTATATCAACCAGAAAGTGATAGTGACAATCAGTTTAGTGATAGTGATATTGATTTAAACTTAGATTAACCTAGTACATCAGGTAAACAAAATAGGCCTATGTTAGGTTGGGATAGGTTAGTTCTGAGATAAAAGTTTTTTGTTTGAGTTTGGTTTTCAACCAAATAATTTAAAAATTTGGTCACTTATAGAAAACAGTATATAGATAGAAAATAGCACACTTCCCACTTATAAAATATTTTTGGTTTCTAAATTATCTTAAATTTGGTTTTTAATAAATAATTTTTTTTTTTTACATATAGAATCCAACTTATTTACAAATATAATTGTAGCCTACAGTCTGTATGAAGTAACCTGTCTCCTGACCCTTCGACTACCTGGGACAGGCCCGGGCCATTCACGTCGCCCGCAGTTGTTTACCTAATTAGTCGCCTATAAGCTTCCCCACTAGCTTAAGTAACTTTTTTACCTAAATCATAATTTCCGAAATGTTATCAAATATTTGAAAAGTACATAAAAAAATAAGATCAACGATACTAAACAAGGGCAAATTTGATAAAAACTAACAATATAGAGGTAATAAGAAATATAGAAGTAGTCTGTTTAAATCTTGTAATAATAAAGTTGGTTTTATGTAACAATATGACAATGAAATTACAAATTTGCCCTTGTTTAGTATCGTTGATCTTATTTTTTTATGTACTTTTCAAATATTTGATAACATTTCGGAAATTATGATTTAGGTAAAAAAGTTACTTAAGCTAGTGGGGAAGCTTATAGGCGACTAATTAGGTAAACAACTGCGAGCGACGTGAATGGCCCGGGCCTGTCCCAGGTAGTCGAAGGGTCAGGAGACAGGTTACTTCATACAGACTGTAGGTAACACTAAACATTTTGACACTAAATTTGTTAAGATATCTTGTATACAATTTAATCTTTGTCGTTTATAACAAAGTTCTCTAAAAAACCATTTATACCTGTGGCATTTTTGGGTGAGTCTGTGCATTTTAGATGTGTTGCCGAATTTTCCAGTTATGAAAATTTTCTTGTGGCACTCAAAGGGTTAAGATAAAAAAAACATAGTTTGCGGGAAAATCAATTTAAATACAACTAATCATGAATAACTTCTCAGCAAAATAAAACTTTTGCAGCATTAGATAGCACTTTTGTATAGTACTTGAAAGCAGGAGTATTATGTCGCAAACGATTCTTGCAGCTTGCTCCGCTTTGCAAATACATCTGAATGCATAGGCTAACCTTTATTTCTGCCTCCCCATTACATTCTCTAACCTTACGACTATTGTTGTCACTAACTACATAATTACAACTATTGCATTTTATATTTACAGTAACACTAACCCCTTGTCTGTTTGAAGTAAAAATAGAAATTGAGCCTTGACATTTTTTACATACTGCTATCTTACTTAGAAAGCAATATTTTAAATTTTCCAAGGTTAATAATATCATTTTGTTGACTATCAAATCCACAACCTCCTGTATACTTATACTCATTTTTGTGAAAATATCTATTTTATTTTTAAAAGAGTTGTCCTTTTTGGCAGTAGGCTAAGAAGTAGCAGTTTGAAATGACAATAAGCCTAATTCTAGGTTACCTTCAACATTTTTGATAGCCTCACTTGTGACACAAAATTTACCTCCATGATTTCGTTTTCCAGAAAACACGTTTGCTCTCTTCTTGCAGTATGATTTTCGACGTGTCATTTCACTAATTAAATAATAAAAATTATATCAACTAATTATGAACACGGAACACCAGAAACTTTTATAAACTGGTGTAATAAACAATAACAAACAAAATACAACCATATGGTTTCTGTATTAGATATGTATTAAAGACAGGTGTACCAACACAAGTTCTCAAACCAAATTAATATAGCAAGCAATATAATAATATGTATTATTATGCAAACACTTTCTGAAGAACTTCGACACACGGCAAGGATTCATGAATAAAGTGTGTAGTGCAGTCGTGAAGGTATAAAGAAAATAATTTATTAAATATAGTTAGAGTGGTCAGATTTCAATAAATGATATATCAAATTAAACGTAAAAGTCTACGGAACAAGGAAATATAAAAAACAGAAAAATGATTTTTCTTTTGCCCGACTCCCCTTTTAACTTTGGTAAAAATGAGTAGGTATGATGAATTATGTAGTAGAAAAATAGAGGAAAGTGGTAAAGATATAAACTATTCATTAGATGACTCTGAACTTATCAACAGTATGAAAATTGTACTTCCATGTTCTAAACTTACCAGCTTAGTATAGAACTTGCTTCACTCCATCATCTGCAGTTCTTGAAGTAAGAGATAGACCTAAAATCGGTAGTCTCTTTAAATCAATACTTTACACTTTAGGATTACTCCTCTTCTGCAGTTTCCATGTATTTATCACAAAACCCATGGTGTAAACCAAGGTGTAAAAACCCATGATGTTTAGATGTTTTTTGAATGCTCCGTGTCCAGTAACAAAGATCAAGACTTTGTTCAGCTTGTATCAGAATTTTTCGTTGGGATGAAATAACGTGACCTATAGAATTTACACCTTGTGGATTTTCCATCAGATAAGGGTATCTTATTTTTACTTCTTAACCTGGTTATTGCTATAGATTTACTTATGTAGCAAGTAAGTTCTGGACCAATGAGTGGAGTCGAGACCCATTTTTGTCAGGAAGGATAGAGATAATTGGCGTAGTTTTTGTAAAAAAAAGCATGGGAAGATGCTTTGCGTTTTATTGCTGCAGTTTCTTTTTGTTAGTCTGTTTATTGCCTGTAACATAATCAAAGAGTATACAACTAATATTTATTTGTATTCATTTGATATAATTCAACAAAAAAACTAAGATTTGTGTTTTGTATAAACACATTTAGGAAACTATTTTAAGAGATTATAAAATAGTTAGTTTTACAAGAGTATTGCTATTAAATCTGAGTTAGTGTAACACCTTCAAATGAGAAACTTAATAATACTTGTTTAATGCTTTAGATATACCACACGATTTATTAGGTAAAAGTTGGACCTATTAGGTATGTATCCTAATCATTAAATAAAATTATTCCAATCTAGTATTGACGTAACTTACTTTCATTTTCTGTCATTAAATAAATAACCACATTTCCTGGAGGTGTCATTGATTTTATTCAAATATTTGCATTATTGTGACCTTGTCAATTAATAATTTTCACTTTTGAAAGTAAGATTTGTTTAGTAACAAACGTAAATATTATGAAATTATTATTATATAAAAACATTCTTGTTACCTTAAATGTTTCAAAATTATTATTTTATATCCTTATTGCTATTTTTTTGTAATTTAATTTTTTTAAACTAAAAGTTTATAAGTAGAAGCAAATGCAAACTACTTTTTAACTTTGGCTTGACTTGTGTGAATGTAGTAGATATTTTTTCCCGACAACGATGAGTAATTTTCTGGATACTGTATAATCAAAATATTGTCTGAACTACACCGAATTAATGCCCTGCATAATTAAAAATACTTTTTTTGTCATACTGACTCAAAAACAGCTGTTTTCAATACATGAGATGCTAAAGTAACTGTTGTCCTTTTTAGTCCTAGGACTTAAAAACATCAGCTGAGATTGAGGTCATCAGCTGTTCGTTTATACGAATTAATTAACGATTGTAAAGCATCTATAAAAACAACCCGTACTCTCGATTGTAAATAACCGTTAAAACAGCTGTTACCATCGATTTAAAGGTAAATAGGTTATAAAATTTTAGTTTTTGTGAAATTGTTTTCTTATATTATTTGCAGTATAACGAAAAAATATAGTTCCAAAAGAAGCTTTTCGATCCTTGCTCATTTTCATTTTCGCTCATCAAGACAGAGCCTCGGGTGTTAAACTAGAGAGCTTGTATGGAAAAGCTTCACTTTTGGTCCTAGTGATGAAATATACTATTTCAGTTTGGACAGGCTGCAGTGAAATAATTACTCTATCAATAATATATTTTTCACCATACCTATGGATAATTTAGCAGAACTAATGAAAACATTGGAAATATCCAGAACTTACTCACAACAAAATGTAAAGCTATTATAGATAGGTCAACTTCACAGAGCTCTCAGTATAGGCTTCTAAGTCTTTATAATTATTCTTTGAATTATTCCTTTCACAATCTGCATAGTTGTTACCGAAGACCAAGATATTGATGACTTTGTTTATAAATTATCCACCGGTAGGCCTACTAACGTGAAATAATAGAATACAATAAGATGGTCATATTTGTCATGTTGTAAAGTATCGCAAGATGATTCAATTAATGTGTTGTTTGTTTTAATAATATTTTTGAAAGTTTTAAAACTCGCGCTCGCCAATGCTAGAAGTTGTATTCATCCGCGTCCGAGTGGTTCTTTTTCATACCACACGAGGGCATCCTTGTACACGTCGGTGCAATATCCAGTTATTTAATCTTTTGTATCTGTCCTATTTTTTACGTTAGGCAGTGAAACATTATTTATTTTAATAGATTTAAAGTATATAAAGGTTTTCCTTTTTAAAAGGAATATATACCTTGACTCGCAAAAGAGAGGGAAATTGAAATTTGATTTTAAAAGTTTCACTTAGTTTTTTCAAGAACTAATAATTAATATAATATAATAAATAGTTAAAAAACAATAGAAATATCCTAAATTGTAATTTTCTTTTACTTGGAACACAGATTGGGTTATTAATCTTTGTAAATTTAAACAAATCGTTATTGCCGATTTTGAGAACTTGGGTTTTATATAGGCCCTAACAGATTCATTGACTATTTAAAAAAAAATTTCCTATAACTCCCAAGCCGACATTTTTAGAGAGATTGGTGACCAATACATTAGGTTTGGGTAAAAATAATTAAGGTCTGTATTGAAAAAATTGTAAGTTTGAGTCTTATGTAAAAAAAAAATAAATAAATAAAATAATAGACTTTTTGTAGTGTACACATAAGGTATTGAAATATGAAAATCAGTTTAGTCGGTTGAATTATAGACACTACAGCATAATAATTGAAATAAACGTTCGAACGGTATTTGTGAAGAGATGGCAACCAATAACTTTTATTTGAGTCCATAGATGCTATATTTAAGCAAAATTTTCTCAAAATCGTTAGAATCGTTTTATGTTTTTTCTTATGGTAGTTAGCCTATACTCAAACTTGGAATTATCAAAAAAATTAAAAAACCTTCCCGAGATTTAGCTAAAATAGGCCTAGTCTACATACTAATTTGATTAAGGGTGGGTAGAACGTCATAACCTATTGAAAGAATTCCAGACTGACCTAAGAAAATTTTATTCAAATCTCATGAACATAATTAAAATCAAACTTAATATAGTACTAAGTAAAATAATAGTACAATACATTATATTTTCCGTCGATTACCTCTTTTTTTCAATAATTTACTTGAAGCGTTTCGGGATGTCTATCCCACCATCAGATAACTCGTCGTCAAAACATTAGATATAGGTAAAATAAATATACAAAATACAAAAATAACATTTACATTTAATAGGTGTACCACCTTTCGGCTACTATAGATGTCGACTGTCTGTCCGTTACATTTGCCCCCACTGCGTACAAATACTTGCCGCGGTTTATCTAGAAAAAATAGAAATAGCCTACTCAACGCCTATAAATATCTAGAAGTAGAACTCTCTCCTGTGCTGTCATTGTGTGAATACATCAGAACCAAGGCTTTCAACAAATTAATGTATAAATAACGAATTAAGTTTTATGAGTAAATTGAGTATAATGCTATTTGTAGAGCTGTTGAATATTATGGGTGACAAATCATATTTTTACGACGCCCTCGAATCTGTCCAAATTCTTTTCTCAAGGACTATTTTTAAACTGCCGAAGAACTCTCCCAGATAAAACATGAAACAGTTAAAGAGGTAATTAAAGCAAAGTATTTTTCTTTGGTTATAAACTCAACTCTAGATATTTCCCACAAAAATGTATTAGGTTTGTTTGGTGTTTACAAAATGACACTGTAGACACTGTATTAGGTCTGATTGGTGTCTACAGAATGACACTGTAGACACATTAATTAGGTCTGTTTGGTGTATACAGGATGACACTGTATTAGGTCTGCTTGGTGTCTACAGAATGACACTGTAGACACTGTATTAGGTCTGTTTGATGTCTACAAAATTACACTGTAGACACTGTATTAGGTCTGATTGGTGTCTACAGATTGACACTGTATTATGTCTGTTTGGTGTCTACAGAATGACACTGTAGACACTGTATTAAGTCTGTTTGATGTCTACAGAATGACACTATAGACACATTAATTAGGTCTGTTGGGTAGACACAGGATGACACTGTAGACACTGTATTATGTCTGCTTGGTGTCTACAGAATGACACTGTATTAGGTCTGTTTGATGTCTACAAAATTACACTGTAGACACTGTATTAGGTGTGTTTGATGTCTACAGAATTACACTATAGACACTGTATTAGGTCTGTTTGATGTCTACAAAATTACATTGTAGACACTGTATTAGGTCTGTTTGATGTCTACAAAATTACACTGTAGACACTGTATTAGGTCTGTTTGATGTCTACAAAATTACACTGTAGACACTATATTAGGTCTGTTTGATGTCTACAGATCGACATTGTAGTCACTGTATTAAGACTGTTTGGTGTCTACAGAACGACACTGTAAACACTGTATTAAGACTGTTTGGTGTCTACAAATGTGTCTGTCCCAATGGCGGTCCCCATAAATCTATTAGTTGTGCTGTAGCTACAAAGTTTGAGGTTAGAAATGCTTTTTCTTTTGAGTCGTCTCTGTTGTGGGTCGGATGGTAGATTCTCTGGGATTAACTGAGGTGGATTGTATGCTGAATAATAAGATGGAAATAACTTTGAGTAACTGGTGTTAAGAACCGATGTTACCGAAATCCAAGATCAGAATACAATGTGGAGTTTCGCATATATCAAGGGGGATCTAACTTTCTCTATATGTGAGTTAGTGTACACAAAAATCTTAAGAAGATAATTAAAAAGACCACTTTTTGCAAGAAATTCACAAAATCCCGTACAAATGTATAGCTACTGCGCGGGTGTTGTAGGCATCAAACTGCAAGAAACACACGTATACTTCTGCCGTTCGTTCTTTGCACTTGCAAATATCACAATCTGGCAACGTTGCTTCGTTGGCTCCATAGATACTGAGCGGGTGTTGTAGGTATGAAACTGCAAGAAACACACGTATACTTCAGCTGTTCATTCTTTGTATTTCAAAAATCACAATCTGTCAACGTTGCTTCGTTGGCTCTGTTCCAAGAAATAGTCTAACAAGAAAGTATCGGTTTTCGATTTATCATTTGAGCAAAATTATTCTGTCATTTCTGTATATCAAATAATATAATTATATACATACTTAAATAAATCATAGAGTGTGCTACAGATTGTTTCAAGCGTTCGTTTGAATTACATAATATGTTAACAGTAAAATGTAGTATTTATTTATTCACAAAAACTTTAGAGATTTTTTAATTGTTTAGATTAATTGAAATTATTACATTTACAGTTTAAAAGGTTGACTCTGTCACCTAATGGAACGAAGCATAACACAAACTGAACAATACGTAACAGTTTTGTTGTTTAGATGGGATAATACGCGCGCAGTTTGGGTGTGATGCTAAGATATGCGGCCGTAGAGGGGCAGTGCGAGACGACGACGTTGCCATTTCCACTGCTTATCCGGTGCGTCACAAAAAATCCAAGTGCAAATAGCCAGCGGCTGTACTATAGTACCTTTACAAACTAGGTATAGTAAAGCCGTCTATCTGTGCGCGCGAACCCTTCGCTACTATCTTGGCAGAAAACATACTGATGGAGAGCCTATGGGCATTGTTTGCTCCTTTCCGCCCGACCCGACACTAATTTTGTGCTGTGTTATTATGCCATACTAAAAGGGATGTTTATAAAGGCAATGTAAATATGTATCAGACTATGATTTACAGTATTATGAAATATTAAATGTACCAAATCATATTAGTGTCTTTCATTATGATAAATATAAATACAAATTATAATTATAAAATATTTAAATGGATATGTACTATCAAAAAAATTGTATGTGTGACAACAACCTAAATTAAAACGACACACGTTATTCAAGAATTAAATGTATTTGTAAATAAATGTAAGTTATGTTAATAGACTTTGTTTTTAACAATTAAAATAAACATACATTTAAATAAGAAATATTCAGGTGTGGCTACAACAACCTAAATTAAAACGTAACACGTTAGTCAAGAATTAACCCTAGATTACTACTCTTAGTTCATTGTTACGTGATCACTATTCATTCATAAATTTTACTACTTTCTGTTTTTATTTTTATTGTTTTTTTTTAAACTTTACTTTAGTGTTGACTATTTTTTTATATTAAATCCTTTATTGTTTTTAAGTGTTTTTAAAAATTTTTAACAATAAACTCCTACATATTTAACTGTAAATATATGTCTTTTAATACCACTACAAGTACGTTTTAAAAAAAATAATAATTCTTGGAAAAAATCGGAAAAAAAATATAAATATTATTTTATTGGAAAAATTAATCGGATATTTATAAAATACATCATTTTATAAGTGTTTAATTTATATAAAAATAGAAAAATGATTTACAATAAGTTCATTAGGTAGAATGCCAAAAATGCCAAAATTAGAGTCATGTCTTCACTGAGAATCACATTCCTTAGTAATATACACTTAGTAGCTAAATCAAACCCTTTGAACTCTAAAATCACGGGCCCTGGCAGTTGGAATCGTTGTAGCTTTATTGTCAGCTTCTTGTTTCATAAATGTGTAAACATTTGAAATTATTTCTCTACTTTGACTATTAACCTTTTAACTTAGACTGTATTTCATTTTCCATTGTACATAAATAACACTGACGATGAAAACTAAAAAATATACACTTACTTAAACTATATATATATTAAAAAATAATAATAAAAATAAAAACAGAATGTAGTAAAATTTATGAATGAATAGTGATCATGTAACAATGAACTAAGAGAATCTAGGGTTAAGATGTAACAAAAAAAAAATGGGTCAGGTAGCCCAGCAGATGGACGGTGAAAGTGAGGGTCTATAAATCTATCACCGGCAACGAAGGTTTCGACTGAAAACCCTATGTTTTTAGAAAAGAGCCCCCGCACCCCCTCTCGCCTTTCAACCCAACCACCAGCCTGCGCGCACAGATAGACGGCTTTACTATACTTGAGAAGATAATAAACCATGATCGTCGTAGAGTTTTTTTCTCTCCAAACTACTCACAAACTGTAGTTTTCTTTTGCATAGAAATTTTATCGAAATGACGAGTGCTGATTTTGAGTTATTTCAACTTATAGGACGATGTTTTTGGTTTTCACATTGACTGGTAATTTCCAAACCTATATTTCTACAGTGACAACCGGTTCGTTTTGCTTTTGATCTAAGAGACATCATCTATGTAGGGATCTTACATAAATTTCTTACTACGTAGGTTTATACATAAATTTGAAAAGTTAAATTACAAAAATCTGTAACGATAATAATAGTCTGTGGGAAGGAAATAGTGAAAATAGTTTACAAACTATAATAATAATTATCCCACCATCAATAACTGAGGTCTTTTGTGGTCAAATTAAAATTAAAGTTCTCAATGCTATAATACTTAGTTAGGTATGGAAGAAATTTAATAGCGAAACTCTTTCAGCCAGTTAAATTATAATGTTAGGGCGTCGCGAAATAGGTTTTTTTATTTAATGGTTTGTTACTTAACCCAGTATATAAAGTGTAGGGTAAGTTGGTAATCGCAAAAAAATCGACCTTCAGTTTTAACTGATCTTCATGGTTTCAGAAAACTGAAAAAAAATAAAATAAAAAGGCTTTAGACATGCCGTCCGTCCGTGGTAGGAACGATAGAGGCTATAAATATTGACAGGAACATGAAATCTTCTATATAGTGTGCTTATACCGGGTGTACAAAAAGTCCCACACCGGTTTAATATTTATTGTTTAAATGACACTGGAAAGCTGAAAACCTGGACTTACGCTATAAACATAAATAACAATTCTTGCACACCATGAGTGACATTGTAGGACCAGGGGGGGGGAGTCCCATAAGGAGCACAAAGAAAATCTTAAATGAAAGCATAGGCCGAGTTGTACATCATTTTACAGGGCTTTACTGGCAGAGTTTAATACAGCAAACCGGATTTCAAAAGGTTGATCCAATACAAAATGGCAGATGTTCAAAGGTTTTACTAAAAAAAGAGAGATGTTACTTATCAAATGTTTTCAGAGTAAATGTTCGAGTTGTTCTCCTCCGGTTATTTGACAGTTGGAAAGACGCGCATAAAAACTATTTACACAATTTTGCAGAGCAACTGGAGGAAGCATTGAAGTATTTCTTCTTCTTGAAGACAGATCTTGTGAACGCGCTGACCACTGCCTACCGATCCACCTTTGTAGAAAAACAGCGTTTTAATATTCTCTTACTTGTACGCCACAGTGTGGTGGCGCTCTGTCCTGTTGAAACCAGATATTCTAAAGATTTTCTCCAAACCTGTTTTGAAGTATTTGGCAAAATATCATTTTGGAGCTAATGTTGGTATGATGCAGCATTTAAATTGTCTACTATAAAGAAAGTACCTACAAATGAGTACCAACTTCAAAATGTAGGCTACTTTTGCAATATGACAGGCATATGCAGTATTTATAGAAGCATTCTTGTTTTGATTTATTAGTACGCTATGATTGTGGCTACTAATAAACTGTTTACAACCAAGTATAATCTTTGATCATCTGCCATTTTGTACTGGACCTTTTGAAGTGCGGTTTGAGGCATTAAACTCTGCCAGTAAAGTCCTTTAAAATGATGTACAACTATGCTTTTATTTAAGATTTTCTTTGTCACCTGATGGGACTTCCCCCCTGGTCCTCCGCTGTCACTCATGGTGTGTAACAATAGTTCTTTAGATTTATAGTGTAAGTCCAGGTTTTCATCTTTCCAATGTCATTTAAACAAAAAATATTAAACCGGTGCGGGACTTTTTGTACACTCGGGTATAGAACTGTACTGAAATTCAGAAAAATCGAAATGAAAACGTCAAAATGATGCCATTTTAAACACTTTTTGTTCATATCTAGTGAGTTATTCATCTTAGAACACAGTAAATTCGATAATTTGGAGATTTCAATTCTGCATGTAATGGTACCAACCCCACCTCTCTACGAAGTTATGATAAAAAGATAATTTCAAACTCTTACTTCTAAAGAAAATGTGATATTCGTATAGTTACGAGATGCGGCAAGGCTGAGTTACAGACATGATCGCAGCAAATAGAGGCTCCTTCACATATATACAAGGCCCGACACTGGCAGGAGCGAAGCGAGTGGAGGCCTTTTAATATATACACATCTACAAGGCCCGTCATGGCCTAGCTGACGTCAAGAAAGTAGTCATGTACCTACACAATTAGGAAGTTCAGAAAACTTGTGTAATAACGATTCTAAACAAGACCGCCTTGATAATGGATAAGACTCCTTGATCTACTAATACGATTTGACATTTTAATTTAATTTAAAATTTTTTTTATTTTCCATTCCTTTTATTACATTTCGATAAACAAAACATGATTTAGATCGAGAAAAAGATATTAAGTAGAAAATAAAGCTTTCCTTAACAACAAACTAAAACAAAACAAATAAATTGACATATGACATAATAATACATTACTTTAAATTAAAATACACAACAGGAAAGAAAAACCAAAACAATATTACTTCTAAATCCTAAACAAAAACAAAGATAAACAATTTAAGATAAACAAAAAATATACGGAATGGAATAAAGCAGCCTCCATGGGTCTACCCGTTTTGAGGCTGCATATCTGAAGTAAAAATAGAAAAAAAGAAGAAATAACAGAATTCCAGAGACCATCGGGAGCAGTTAAACTATTAATAAATTTAAATTTAATTTAATATTTATTACAAATATTATAATTTGTTAAATAATAATTTGTTCTATGAAATTAATTATGTACATCTATTTGCATCTATGACATAAATATAAAGTTGTAAAAACTTACACTACTTAACATACAAACACTTACATACCACAATAGTTCATACATATTCTCTCTCATACCAATATATACACATCCCTATCTCCAAGTTTAACATGATAAAAAGAAATACAACAATAAACAAAATTATTAAGAGAAAAAAAAACACTTCCACACCCCTATCACATCTCTTACACTCATCCACGCATCAAAACAAAATTAGAATAGTAATGCATTCCTATATCACAACCTCCAACAGACCTTAAACACAGTTCATACCCAAAAGCCAGCTTTTCAAAAGAATTAGATATTTGTTTAGGTATGTGCAGGCTTTAATATTTTCTGGAAGTTGGTTATATATTCTAGGTGCGACTACAGAGTAAAATTTTGAATAGATTGTCAATTTTGCTCTGGGTACAAAAACTTTGTTCCTCTGTCTAAGCAAGTAATCATTTCTGTACTGCAGATCTGAAAAGCGTCCGCTCCTTATATAAAAAATGTTCATAACCTTAAATATATATAAATATCTAAGAGGTAATATAGATAGTTGTCGAAATAATGGCAGTGATGAAACGTTCCTCCTTTTATGCATGATCAGTCTTATAAACATTTTTTGTACTATTATCAAAGGATTATTGCTCGTGATATATGTACCTCCCCAACAACAGATTCCGTATTCCAACCTACTATGAACCATTGAAAAATATATTTTACGAAGAACATATCTAGGAACAATTCCCTTCATGTGAAAAAATACACGTAAGATTCTATTTAACTTGGATTGCAGTGCCTTTATATGAAATTTCCATGACAGACCTTCATCCAAAACCACTCCTAAATATTTACACGATTTAACTTGTTCTATTACAATACAAGAACTACATGTCATATTTCTTATTACACACTTCATGCACTTATACATTAGAGGTGTTGTAAACAATTTCGACTCTCCTCTCAAATTAAAGTTCAAGTAACAGGTTTTTTAGTATTCAAGCTCATGTAATGTTTTGAAAACCACCACCTTACAGCATCTAGGCCTGCTTGCATAGCTGACTGTACTTCCTGCAATGTGTTCCTAACATAACACAAAGCTGTATCATCAGCAAAAGCTTTATTCAAAGACATTTCCTACAAGTCTCAAAAACAACTTTTGGGAATGACATTTAGAGAATCAGCTTCTATTACATTGTATAATATGGTTATCAATTTAGTAAGTACGGACACAAAATTGAATTTTAAAGTAGTTCCTTAATTTATTCACATATTTAAAAACATAACCGACTATTTGTGATCAAACAAAATTCATTTCCAGTTGTGAGCGCTAGAACAGATATCCATAAACCATACTTTTTCACTCAAATTTTCAGCAGTCAAGCCTAATTCATATTCTTAGACACTTGGGACAAATGGACACATTAATAATCGCTTAGCCCATGCTAATTATAGTCATATGCCCGGCATATTTGACATACCTCTGCTGCCTTTCTTACTGGAATCTGTGGATATTTTACTTAAATATATTCGACTAAAGTAACGCCCATTACACGTTCATGTTATACAGATTAACATTTTTCTTCCGAATGATAAAGATCCGATCGCTTAACTCTTTGAACCCCCTCCAAGACGCGACGGCCCGTGGCGCTAACTACCCTGTAATCATCCAATTATGTAATAAATAAAGAACCCACCCTTCCCTTCCACCCTCTCATCTAATGGTAATGTACCGTAACATCACAAGGATTCGTCTCGACTCGCTCGAGGCTTTTAAACATGTGGATTTAGTCGGATAAAAAATATACTCCGGACTATTTGGACATTACTTGTTAAGTAGTAGTTATAAGGCATGAGTGCTTGTGTTCAGTGTTGACAAAATACGATAGTTAATAGCGCTTGGTTTGCCGTATAAATGACCAATTACCTTTTAACTTTCATTTCCTTTTAAAAGTATGGAGATAGTTTATGATAAGGCAATTTTGATCTGTGACCTTGATTTTAGCAGTACTGATCACAAAGTTGCACAAAGGCTACTAAAGTCAGGATGTATATCAAAATAAAATTTAGTAATGGTATGAGAATAACTTTAGGGAAATGTATTTAATGTGTTACTTTTGTCCAAATCTGTTTGAATTTCTTTGTATTTTGCTCTTGTTCATGGTAATTACTGCAAATTAGATTGGACAACAGCAAAATACCCGTATTTGTGTACGAGTGGCTGCTACTGACAAAACACTAACATCTGTTTATGTTTCTTAAAAGAAAGCAATTTAATTGATTAATTTTAAAACAAATTTTAAGCCTTCCAAACGGTCTGCAGTACTTCCTTTAAATTATCTTTATACATACAAAGGAGTTTTGTAATGTACAATTACGTTTATTCAGTCGGACGTGGAGAAACTTTAATTATATAATTTCAAACACGTGGCTTGAAATTTATAAAAATTCCTTTGATTTTCTAGCACTTCCTTTATTTAATCATCCCTGGATTTTATAAAACCGTGTTTCAAGTTTCAGCAATTTCAAAGAAATCTACTTTGTCTGTTGCACAGCTTAAATGATATAAGTTTTCAATTTAGTGGGATAAATTGAAAATAAAAAGGCATGATTAAATTTTTTCTAAGCAACTATATTGGTTAAGTGTGTGTTTTTTGTGTGTGTGGGGGTGTTTGTGTGTGTGTGTGTGTGTGTGTGTGTGTGTGTTGTCTTTGTGAATGTATGCATATACATATATATATGCATGTATTTATATGTATTTGTATTTGCAATTTTTGAAATAACAAAATATTTATTTATAATTCTCCTTTAAAATAGTGTTTTTTGTTTGTAGGTTGTTAGTACGTTTAGACTAGTGGTTGCTACAACATATGTTAACCTTTGGAATAAACTATATTTCTTTAGAAAATTGTTATTTTATTGTTTCTTATCATGTATTATGAGACGTTTTATTTGATAATAGCTGTAGATTTTAATTTTATTTTATTCTAAGAAATTAAGGGTATTTACATACTACGAGTAGTAGGCCTATTTTTTTGAAATATTATTGCAAATTTTCAGTGTATCTAAAAAAATATATATGTAAATGTAACTATTTATAAAAAGAAATAAAACAAAACAAAAGTATTATTATATATTGTGTATAAGGTAAGCTTCTCCATCTTTTCAATCATATTCTAGAATTTTTAGACTTGCAATTTTTTTTCATAAAAAATCTACATTATTATTTGTTTATCGTAGAATACATGTTTGTGCATCTTTGGCTGCAGGTTTAAATACTGAACAAAATGAGCCTTTGTGGAACGTTGAAGAAAGATACTAATCATCGAAATTGTAACCCATTTTTAAAAGTAAAACAATCGGTCTCAATTTAAAAATTTGTCTAATTCTGTTGGTTGACGAACTAATGAAATCGATCCTACATGTTGAATTTAGCGAAAAGCGGAATAAAATTAGTACTTCCAGGCGTTTACTATTGTTATACGTTTACGGAAAACCTAAAATTTTCAATTTTTGTTGAAGATCAGTGAACATTCCATAGTCTTTGGTATTAGCGTTTCCACTAGGAAGATAGCTACAGCTACAATTACTTCGGTTATAAATTAGCTATCAATAAAAAGAAAGTATCATTTATTTAAGACAATTATTTATCTACACGCTTTAGGGGTGTCTGAATCTAACTAGTGATTGTATTGGTATAAAGTTTGTGTCCACTAATCTGTGTAATAAAGTATTTATTAGGCTACCTAAATTCGTCAATACTTATTTGTGAGGGGAGGGGGGGGTTATTCCAGACTTCTTCAAAAAATATTTCCTGTTTTATCTTCATCTCTGATGAATCTCGGATGAATAGGGATAGTTCATTTTTAAGGGAACATCAACTTTTATGTTATTTTCGAATTTAGAAAACAGTAATTATAAAATTTCTTGACGCTTGAAATGACAATCACATCTTCAATTATACTAGTTAAAAAAAAAAAACTTCATTGTTGCGGTATTGTGACAAAGCAAGCACACAAAACCAAACCGATGTAAGCAATTCCACTTTGAGTTGGAGTCTATCTACTTTTGAGTGAATTGCTAGAAAGCTGCGGCATTTCTCTATGGTACAAAAATATAAGAAATCATATTATTGGATTGTAAGACCAATTGTATTTTACCAATTTAAACTGTTTTACATGTCTGTTTTAAAAAAAAAACTTAATTCAGTTAATCTTGGCACTCGCTTTTGTAAAATTATTCTATCTCTTATTGCTTTTTTAGTTGGGTTTTTATATTAGCTATATTTCAGGGAAGAAATTCTTAAATCTTCTTGACCACATTTAATAAAGAACATTTAAAGCTACAGACAATATACAACTGCCAAATGATAGTGGATCCCTGCTCCAGCTTTGTCGAAGTTGTCTTTTTGGAATTACAGACTGATAAAAAATTTGTCAAATTTTTAAAATTATTATGAGTTTTAGTTTTTAGATAAAATTTTGAATAGTACATTTTGGTAACGCCGTCGAGGAATGTCGAGGTTTGTACAGTACCCTCCGACTAGGAGTGTGTCTGGTGTAAGGGGCGTGTCCTCCCTAGCCTGACTTGACGGTACAACCCATTCCAAGAAAACTAGTTACACCAATTACTGCTTAGCTACATTTAATTCCTAATGTTACAACTTCGTGACAGGCTTTTGTAAACTTTTATTCTAATTTACAAAGATAAAAGAAACGAAAGTAGGGTACGCGTTTACACCGAAGCATTTGAGGTCTATATTTTTTTATTGGGGAAAGTAAATGCAACAAAGTGTGGGGGGGGGGGCTCCTCTTTTCCTCTCCACCTCAGACACATTCCTACCTTGACGATGCTGTATGTAGAGTCATATTATTAACGTTTGATGACGCCTGAGCGATTAAGTGTAAAAGATATTTATTGAAATCAATGAATCTCTTGTAGCCATAAAGCCATATCGTATCAGTAAACTATAGATTGTTAATTTCTGTTGTAGTTTAACACAAGATTTTGATACATTATTCAATATAACACTGAAGCTAAAGTTTCAAAAATCGAATAAAATAAATATGCTACAATTGTTTAGCCTTGCGGCATTTTCAGGCAACAAATTTTTGAAACTTCAGCTTCAGTGCTTATTGAATCATATAGTTTCAACAAGAAATTTCTGCTGTTACATTAAATAAAAACAAGATTTTGATTTGATGAGACGATAGAGAAATTTTAGGATTGAAATAAAAGTTAGTCGCTTTGTCTTTATGTAATGACTTCATAAAGTTTTCTACGAAATGTAAATGTTACGACACGTGATGTGTTTTGTTACAATTTATTTTTATTCCCCAGTTTACATGCTAAATTGTTAAGTTATTAATATAGTTCTGTATATTTTTTGATGTGATTTCTTTTGATGTACCAAAATATAACCATATCATCAGTGTACGAAGGAACCGTTGTGTTTGGAACCTTCGAAGATCTCCGAAGATCTCGTAGAGTATAGGTGACGATGTGGAAACTGTCTGTTTTGTGTAAATGTATTTAAAACAATTATTTATGACGAGGGGGTATACAATCTAATTACAAACCACGTGATTATGAATAACAGCCGAAACTGCCGTCGTGAAAGAAACCTGAAAGACCAATTAAGGTAATACAAATTAATTAATTAAAAACTTCCAGTAAGGCAAACAAGAAATATAAATAACATAATGGAAAAGAATAAGAGGGAACTGATAGGAAAGATGAAAGAGAGGGATCTAACTCAACACTACATGAACCGAGTTATAGATCCAGGTAGGCCATAGTTTGCCATGCCCATACTCACTATAAGTTCTAGTCACATTTGTGAGTGTTACTTGATTTGTATTTTTTAAAGTCTTACGTTTATATGTACAGTAGTTTTACTTCATGATAACGGGGAGATCTCAGGATAAATATTCACTTGAAAATGGCTGAATAGCAGTTAACAGTTAAAATCACACAGTTAAGAACGATCTGATATTTTACCTTCAGACAGGAGTAGTGATACCAAAGTCACCGGATGTTACACTGGATCTAATTTGCTCCCATTTTGTTTATGAGATCGTGGGTGTACATATCTTCAAAACTTTCGCAATTTCCATTACAACCAGATTTTGATTGATTTACCACTTTTTGAGTTTTCCTTAGATAGTCCTGTTTTTGAGGAAATATCTTCTTTTTTGGAGATTACATCGTTGCTTTCGGGCAATTTTTCAGTGGCTTTCTGGCTGTGGTTGATTTAGACGATGGGATTAGTGGTTATTTTTTTATAGTTTGGATCTTCACAATTTTTTGTTTGTTTTTTTACAGATCATTTACTGCTGGAGCTAAAGTTTCATGTTGGATAGCATCACTGTTAAATGAAATAACTCTAATCTTAATGAACCCATTAATTATTGTCGAAGGGACAACAAATAAACTGGTCCATCTTATCAGGGGGGGGGGATCAAACAATTCACTTAAATTCTGACTTTAAAGACACATAACCATTAATACAGAAATGTTGCATTATGACTCGGTTCTCCGAGGTTTTTTCCAGTACAACAGTTTAACGGTTTGGTTTGTTAATCCGTCAATATCACATCTTGCAGGAATATGACCCAAGAAATACTGAAACCAATATTCAAGAATGTATTTAATCTGTTGGGCGATAGCTTGATACTGCAATGATCATACATTTTTCTAATTCTCAGATAAATACAATTTTGTAAATGTTAATCTGGGGCTGGTTTTAAGTTGCTCATACTGTGTTGGAGGATGTGAAGAGTGGCAGGACACGGAGTCAAAAGTTTTGTACAATGCATGATCGAGTGTGCGTGTGTTTGCATCTTAGAAGATTTTATGTTATTTGTTTTATAGTACTGAACATAATTCATAAAAAAAAGGCAGCTAATTATTAAAGCTATATTTTTTACCTACCTTTTGTACTTCTTTTCTTTTAATTTTTCTTTCAAGAAGCGTAAAGTTTTTAGTATTTTTTTATGATACTCTAATATCTAAAGGTTATAATGACATGCATATCCTGAATGTTCAATTAATTTTTTGAGCTTCTCGATATACTGTCAATACACGTTTTGTTAGAAATCCATTTTAATTAGAGAAGAGGAAATTACTACCACATATGTTGACCTTTAATTTATGTATAATTTATCACTTTCCACCAACAAAAGATTTGTCTATTTCTGAATGTGTCCAATGAGAAGACAATAGTGTAATTCAAGAATTTATGATGCATCTGTATTTTACTGCGGAATTGCATTATATTTATTTAGAGTGTCACCAGTCACAGAAAGAGCGAGTTTTATCAATAAGATAAATAAATGTACTATTACATTGCATTTCTCATAGAGAAAATTAGGATTAGAAGGGGGTGATCCATCTTATAATTGTTTTGTGAAAATTTTTATTTATTTTTTTAAAACAAAATTCCGCCTTCGTTGTTCACAACTAGATCACTCAATTCAATAGTGAGAATAGTGTAAACGGCATGAATATTTGTTCAAAAGATTTGGATTTAGAAACAATACGTTTTTAACTTTTTGTTGTTTAGTCTTAGGTAAGTCTAAATCAAAAGTTATGTTAACTTTTAGTTTATGTAAATCCAGTATCTAAATTAGAACGTACAGCGTATGGAACTATTTATAGGCTAGTGCTTTTAAAGTGTAGCGTTTGTATTAATTGCACAGAATTCACGTTCAATTTATTCTTTTAGTGGAAACAGTTTATTCTTAGATTGATATAAACTGTGTGTGATGATAATGTAAGATCGTTCAATTTTACAGTCTGTTAAAAACAAACATAACCTCCAAGTTGTGTTTACATAGAACCCCAACGAGTAAACTCATGATTCACTACTATCGTCTCATATTTTATCCAATTCCCAGTATTTATCAAGGGCCAAGTTAAGCTCGTTTATTCCTACAGGATTACTTGACGTTCCCAAGGGTCATAGGATTAGGATCACACGGCGGTCTCACACTGTCTGTCAGGAATTGACTAATTCGACTATTTGATTATGTTTGGAGGGCGGGAAAGAACGAAACAGTGTTGGAAGCAAGTCTTGTTAGAGGATGAGACCTCTACCAGTTGAGTGTTGGTAAATTTAATATTTAAATTGTAGCAGTTTTTAGCAAAATTGAGACTGAAACCATGTATACTTATAAGTTTTCACCAAAAGATGAGCATTTAATAAGAAACAATAAACAATAAACTTTCTTTGTAATTTCGGCTTCTGCCTTAGTAAAAAAAAGTACAAATGTAATTACAAGTGAATATAACATAAATTATATAATATAATATTATTATATTCAGTCATATTGTATTTGTCAACTTGTTTGTTGAGAAAAACAAGAACCGAATTATACAAAGAAGGTTTATTTATATTTATTACCTCTTATTCATTTGTTTTGAAATCATTTAAGTTATATTGAAGCTGTTAGAAAAATTCCTTTTGTAAGAATATATATATATATATATATATATATAAATATACGTGTTTGTGTGTGTGTGTGTGTGCGCGCGCGAATGCGCATGGGTGCGCTTGTAAGTATTCTATAACACGTTTTACAATAGTTTGGTTAAAATAATCTGCCATTTAAAACTTCAAAATGACATCTATTTTAAATATATAATATATTTGTTTAAATATTAGACTACTAATGCCTCACTGACATAAATTGTTAAAATCAGTTAATTTTCACCGAATAACCTAAACCCCTAAAAAAAACTATATTCTATCTAGTAGACGAATTTTTAATAGATGTTCATGCAAATTTGGCGGCAACTAAACTAGATGTTACAAATGTATTTTATATATTTGTGTGGAATAAATAAGGTTCGTTAAATATTTCAAAATGGCGGCATTTTGAAAGGTTTTTCTGAAGTTTAATCTTACATTATTTAATAATTGTTTACTTTCTATCAGTCTTGAAAACAGCATAGCTGAAGTTGAAAGTTAAATGGGAAAATAATATCACCCAGTAGCTGGTTATAGCGAATTAATACAAAAAGTTAAGAAAAGTATGAATTTGGACATATTTTCTGTTTGCTTTATGTTCGACGAGCAATAATATAATATTTACAATAATTATAATAAGTTTGTTTGAGCAATATGAGATATATTCATCAAGACTTATGTTTATCAACTCTGATTTCTAAACGTAGCACATACGTATTGTTAAATGATTTACTAAAATATTAGAAATTGCTATTTAAGTTAATTTTAAGACGCAATATAATATGATTTTGATAAAGTCTCAATGTTACAACGTATTAGGGGAGAACTGCTCGACTTGGAATGGCGCAGTGAAATGTTATTGCCACTAATCAGGTGGGAATCACGTATGAATATTGTTCGATTCTATAAATTAAAAAATATAAACATCTGTGAAATGCACTTGTAATAATTTATTTTTTCGATGTCTCTCATTTGAAAATGACGGCCTAAATAAATAAAGTGTAGTTCTCCATTGTAGAACTTTTAAGTTCTTTCAAGGCTGATTATTTGTTTGGTTGTTTTATTATATCATGATCAGCACAGTAAAGATAGAGGAAAACGTAAGTCCAACATTGCAAACATTGTTGGCCGCCATTTTGAAATGACAGGAGGTTTTGGGACAAACTTTTTTAAATGTTTAGTTTAATTTTTTGTCATCCGAGGACGGGTGTATGCATTACACACTATTGCAAGACACACACCCTTCCCACGCGTGGTACTCCCAGACGCCTGACATACGCCAAATAAACCCTGGCAGTCTATGTTTTTTCCTGGCAGGGTCAGCACGGAACCGTTTTCACATTACACAGCGCTGGTGCTGTCTTCTTGAGCCTTCTGGGGCATTCTATTCCGTTATTTGAGGATCAGTTCTTCTACTCTTTCTGTGTTTATGCCTCGGCTACTTTCTTCTATCGTAACCAATGCTCTTCACCTTCTCTTGCTGTTCATTCTTCTCGTCGTTCTTACCGACAAAACTTTCTGGAGTGAATTCTCTTACCGCTTCAGTTAACGATCTTATCTCTGTTTCCCACCTATTTCGCAATTCAAAAAAGTGTGTTGCAAATATTGTCATCATTGCTGTCCTTGTGGTTAATATAGGAGGGTATCTTGAATAGAAATATCCGGATAGAAATTGGGCCATCCTGGCTATCTATCCTCTTTACTTCTTCTCTGCCATCTTCTTCCATTCCAGAGCTAGGAGATTTATAACGATGATACCTATGACTAGGATGGCACCCACTGATACAGTGAGGTATGCGCATCTTTCCCTTACAAAGAAACTATTCCTCCTGTACTTTTACTGTCTGAGACAATTCACCAGGTCTCACATCCATCCTGCATGAGTCTCCTCTTTGATTGCTTTGGGCATCCTTCTAAAACATTTAGCCTGTTCAGTATGGAGATCTTTGTGGGGGCTTTACACAAGGTAGTCAGATATTCTGCTACCCCACTACAAGGAGTTCAGTACAGCACTTTATCTAACCGTGTTAAGATCATTTTTCACATCGATGGTGAACATCAACCGGTGGTTTCCACTTTCTGTTGCTTTCACAGCATCGAATACCATCTTAATTGTGTTGACGGTTAATCTGCTTTCTCAGAATTCTTACTATCTGTCGGAAAAATATTGTGGATTGCTGACAGTAAGTGGCTTAATTAGATTTCCCTTTAGTTTCTCCGTTGTATGCACGGGGCGGTAAGACGATGGATACCCTTCTTTGTCCTTCTCCTTGATAGTCAGAATCGAGCAAGATTCCTTCCAGAGGATTTTTAAATTTTGTTATAAAGAAGATTTTCCACATGCGATTTAGTGATAATACACTTTACTGCATCATTCTAAGACAAACCGTTCTCCTTTATAAAATTAAGATACTACTTAACTCTGTATACATATTTAACTGATAAACTATTCTCATTTTCTGACAGGAAGACATTTTAATTAAAGTTAATAACTAGTCCAATTTGTGAAAAGTCATTCATAACTTAAAATGTATTAGATTTGTTGTTTATAGACACAGCTATAATACAACATCATTTGTTACATAACAAATCGAGATTTGTTTATTATTATTTGTTTATTTCATAAATGTGTTAGCAGGTTAAACAATATAATATAGACAATTTATTGTAAAATAGTTGGACGATACAACATTTCCCCTTCCAATCTCAAGAATAATAATCTAAAAGACTGAAGTAATAATAAATTTTAAATGTAATGGTTTTGTTTTCGAGTTTTTAAAGGCGCATTTTTTCATAATTGTATAACTATATAAAAAAGTTACCCTCTGTAAGATATAAAACACTTTCATTAATAAATGTATGTAAAGCAGAGTAAATATCAAACCATGAGTATTTTTATAAAAAAAAGTGGTTATTTTTGCCCATTTTGTAATTAAACACAAAATTAAGAAATTAATTAATTAATTCGTGCATTTGTTACTACAGTATTAATAAACTAATTAAATTATTATTACAATTGTTTTGATTATTGTTCTTGTAATCGTATATCTTACATGTTTTATTTAACAAAATACCAAAGCAGTCAAAAGATAATTTATCATACTCTGTGTTTGTGTAAAAAAAAAAAAAAAAAACAGTCGAGGAATTGTTGTACTCAGTTGGAAGAGTTGGTTTAGCAGGTTATAAATGTTGGTAAACAATTATTTTTTCGACGTTTTTGAGTTTCGGATCTTTGATCATCTATGTTGAAGAACGAAATTGGTATGTTCGATTAAGTTTTATGTGAAATCATTGTATTAAAAAAAATAAATAAATAAATAAAATGTAAGAGCCTTATATAGTATTAAAGGCATTTTACTATATGCTATTTACACAAACTATTCTGCATGCATTATAGAACGGAATCATTCCCACGTACAGGCTTGTCCCCATTTCATGATTTTCTATATTTATAAATTTAAATTAGATTTTAGCAGGAAATAAATGGTTTGAAATATAAATATAAATTCTAAATCCTGATTTCGTATAGTCTGATTTATCGTCATCCTACAAGTCCTAAGGACTGAGTGTCATTAGAAATGAAATATTTAATGTACCGGTACGCTTTTATAGGCCAGGCTAGGACGAACCAAAGCCTTATAAATAGTTGCCGTCCTACTCATTTGAACTAGTCTGTTCTTATAAATCGCCTCTTTTAAGTTGTAGCTCAAAAGGATCACCAAGACCAACACAAAAACGAAACAAGTAAAAGAAATGCACCACAAATCAGTTTGCAGACAACTAATAATTATAATCAGGTATGTTCATCATAAAGACATAATAACAGAGCTTTGCACGCGCGGTACTAAGATGGCGCCGCTAGGAGCGCTGTAGGCACTGAGTGTAGGCGTTATGCACGAATATAATTGTAGGGTTCTTGCTACGAGAATTCAACATTTTGTGACTGTTCACGCACACCACACAATTTGTACACTTTATTGTTCGGGTTAGGCCTAATGACAAATGCTGGTTACCGGTGTTTTACGCGAAATTGATGAAGTAGACAATTACCCATACTTGAGCACGCACGCAATGTACAACCCGCTGTTTAGATGTGAAATTATAGGCACTACGTGAAATAGGCTAGGTTGTGTCTGTCGACTAAACGATGATTACAATTTATTTTTACATTTGTATAGTATTAATAAAGCACGAATCTTTAAAGTTTAAGCGACACTAAATATGTTTCTATATTGTTGAGACAAAGAGAGTAAGTTTTATAACAGCGCTAATTATCCCTTAAAGTTTATTTAAGTAATTACCACTCTGTTACAAAATTTACTGTCTTTTCCCCAACAATTTAGAAACAAGATTTAAGCTATAAGTATATCCTTTATTTGAGCAGATGAATGACTCCCTCCACCCCCCACTTGGTAGTCCAAGTTAAATAAAATAAAATATTAGGTTTTTGCATTTCAAAAATAAAGAGGTGCAAAATCATTGTACACGTTTTTACGAACAGAAATTAATTGGCATAAAAAATGTTCTGTAATTGTCAATAAAAAAGTAAAATGAACAGTTTTTGGAAAAGTATTTTAATATTTATTTCACAGTTTACGTTGCTGTAACCACATTATCAGATTGTGCATTATATTTTGCTCTACATTTTTGTCAGTATATTTCAAAAATAAAAAGTTCCCAATATCTTCAATCAACTGTATTTTTTTGGGGTAAAATTTCAAGAACTCAACCAATATGGTTTACTTTTATGCTGGGGTATAATTATTTTAGATCAATTTAATTTTCTATTAATATTTTATTTTATTAATTTTATTGTAAAAAAAGGTTAATAGAAAATCTAATAAAGATGTTTGAATCTGTACTGAATTATTCGGTATCTAATCAAAATAATTTAATAATAATTATTAAACGTTTGTTTATTAGAAACTTTATATAGTTCTTCAAAGATCGGTGCTAGGAACAATCCTTTCCCTTATATATAAACATGGTGTGGCCCTTGATTTATGCTATGGCCAATTTCGAGAAGTTCTTTGATGACGATACTGCTTTGTGTTCTTTAAGGGACCTTCGCGCACAGTCTACACATAATTTCACCATGATAGACTCCTACCCTGTCCAAAATATTTAAGGGAAACATGGAGCAAGAATAAAGAAGTTTTGAGCTCTGACTTGAGGCAAATTGGGATGTGAAATAAAATATAAATGTTTGAATTGTTTGTTCAAGGGAACTAAGTATAATCTAGATTGCGTCAAAATAGGCGAATAAAACTATTAAGTATTAAATATTACGTATTATGGTTGGATGTATTATGATTGGAAGACACAAATATAACATCTATACCTAAAATTAAATTCCATATAAAGAATCATGTATTTTATTAAAGAGGTGTTTAATATAAATTTAATTCTTTCTATATATTTTCTCTGGCTCACAGTAGAATAAAATTTGTTATTTTATGTTGGGGAGGGACGGATTTATATTAGTAATCTGAACTCAATTATAACTCTGTAAAAACAACTATCCGAAATATTATAAAGGCTGTAACAATATTGAAATTCACTGTTTGTAAATAAACATATGTAAGTCACCTCAGGGCTCATATCATAAATTTCAAACCCTAACCTCACCCAAAACAGTCATGAACATAGCTTACTTTTCATAACATAGTCATATCTATAATTTACTTTTAAAAAGTATACAGTGTTGGGAAAATCAGTGATTAAAAAGAAATAAGGGAAGAAGAAGAAATCAAATAGATTCAAAGAGTCATAGAGTGCTACAACAATGAGAAATGAGAACTGGAAGTGGACCACCAACAAAGACTGTTGAAAGCAGTTATATGTCCAAATTATTTTAAGTAAAGAAAAGGAGAAGAGATAAGGATGAAAAGAGTAAGTCAATTGACAATTAAAAGGAAAGAGAAATAATGAAATTAATTGGTGAGTGAATATTTTAATGACAAGCTTGAATTACCTGATTCACCTGTATAGCTTCCCTATTTTCTGATTTTCAATATACCATATTATAAACTTTTAAAGCTTTCAAAACAAAGAATAAAACATTCAATTGTATCAGTGAACATTCAATGTGTCATAGATTCACCAACACAGTCCCCCATAATACCACCAATATCATCCTTGTAGATTAGAGATTTATACTACTAATAATAATGTAGTAATTTGTATATGTTAATATTAAAAAAAATAACTGGTGTACCACCATCAATAAACAAAAACTCTAAGATTCAACTGTGATGTATTTATTTGTGAACTGATTGAACTAGAGATAATAAATCTGATTTTATAAATACATTTTTCATGTTTCATCTGTTTAATTACAATCGTCTAGTGATAAATTAAAAGACAAATAGTAGATACGCTCACTCCCATTGTATAGAAGATTAAAGACCAAATTCTTAACATATTTGTATATTTATAAAGTTTTTAAATTATTCTATTTACGTAGTGTAATTTTACAATACAAATTAATAGAAGTTGTGATGTCACAAAATCTATAATCATGGAATAAAAATGACGATCAATTACAAAATATAGAATTTTTAAATAATAATAATCTAATTATATCACCAAGTAATTTTATTCATATTATAAAGACTTTATGATACTCAGTATCATTCCATTTCAAATATTGTACAATGGCCACATACTATAAAAGTGCACTTTTATGTAGAGAAAAGTCCCATTTCCGATTCAACAATCAAATTTTGGTACAATCACCTACTGAATAACTTCAAGACAGAATGGTCTAGTTCCTAAGAAAACCAGAATCGTTAATTGTGAATTAATAGTCAAAAGAGTATCCAGAAGAAATATTGATAAGATAATGCAGATGAACCTATACATCAAGTCAATTCACCGTTATCAATGAATAGGACTATGTCAAGTGCAATATTATAAAACAAGATTTGGTGAGGCCCTTATTTATTTATAATTACTAGCAGAAACAGAAAACACGAAGAAAGCTCCGATTTGTTAAAAAAGGGAAAACTTAATATTATTCAATTTTCAACATTCCAAAATTATATGTAAGACAGTAATAAAAAAAAACAACTAACAAACCAAAACTTTCATCATTGTTAAACTTTTATCGCTAACCTTTTTATTTATTTTATAACCTAAACCTAACCTAACTTCCCACTTCAGAGCCACAGTGTATAATTTCTATCAATTTTGAACATCAAACTGTCCTTTAATCTTTGTAAATATTTATCAAAAGAACTTATAGACTAGAAACACAAGACTAATTTAATTGTAATTCATATAAACAACCTTGTTCTATTTATACATTTTTTAAAACCAGACCTAAATTTATAATTTTAGTTAATGTTAGTGTACAGCATTTGTATTTGTTTGCCAATAAATAATTGTTCCATTTAATAACCATCTTTTATTACAGGTTTGACATTAATTACAAGTTACTTTCCAAATTCTACATTTCTGTTAGCCGAGGCATATTATCAAAGTACATTCCACCGATAGGGGTAGGGTAACATTAATTAAAGTGGTTCCATCAAAAGTGGAAAAAAAAGAAAATATTACATATTAGAGGAAAACTTCGAAATGCACATCATGTTTCTATTATTCCTGAACCGAAATTAACTTTTTACTAAAACTTGTGTATTTGGCTCAAAATAAGTTAATAAAATTCCTGAATATATTAAATGTTATAGGATGTAAATGGATTCCTTAGGCATTTGAAGAGATGCCTGTTTAATTTGGAAGATGTTGAGAGGTTATTAAATACTGGTTTAATGATTATTAAGGTAGATTATTAGGTAGGATTGTTATGTCTCAAGAAAAGGGATACATTTTTATTAATTTAAAAAAATTTATAATAAATAAGAAAATATTTATATAAGTCTTGTATAAGTAAATGAAATTTATTTTATTTATTGCCATTACGACTATTGTTATACATTAGAACTTACCGTCACAATAGTCAGTTTTCGTATTGTTTACAAGCAATAGTTCAGTATGAGACAGTGGGCCCACCGGACATGTTTTTTATATAATATTATTTAAATTCTGTGAATGTGTTTTTATTTAGTATTCTGTGACAACGGAGAAGCTTCTCCAATAATAAACTTGATAAGGCTGAATAGCCGAAACAGCCGTCGGTTTTTAAACTACTATAATAGTAAGTTGTAACATCATACTAACATGTTCTAATATGCATATAAAACAAAAACAAATGATATTGTAGGGTTATTTTGTATTCTAGTGTTCCACCAGTATCGCATTATGAAATCAACACAATAATGTTTCTCTTAATAACTCCTCTAAGTACCTGTATAGTAGAAACTTCAAAGTGTCTGAAGAGAACAGGAATATATTTTCGTTTTGTTTTCTTACAACTATTGTCTTTCTGTTTGTCAAACCTAAGATACTAACAGGCTATTTAGAGGTGCCTAGTTTGTTTTTCCTTTTTAAATATTTTATTATATTGTTTTGTTTTAATTTGTATAATAAATATTCATTATTAGTTGTATATTTTAGCATAGTAGGGGATGTGGGGGAGAGGGGAGAAAGAAGTTATGTGAAAATATGTTGTGCAGGAGTGTGTTTAGGTTGTGCGTGTGTGTATTATAATCTCTGTTAATTTATGTGTTTGAGTGTATGCTTGTAAATAGCAATAAAAAAAAATACTTACGTATTAATTCGTATTTTGTTAACTAGTCTAAATGATTTTATTACTTTAAGTTTTAGACTTAATTTAGTTAAAATTTATATCAGATACTGAAAGTAGTCTTAGATACATTTTGCTCCCTGTTTTCTTTCCTTTAGTTTAAAATGTATTTAGTATTGTATAGGTTTTATATGTACAAGTTAAAATTTCGTGTTATTTTTGTTCCTAATTTTGATTAGATTTACATTTAAGAATCTTAATTTCAAAAATTGTATTAAATTTTGTTAAATGTATTTATTGAAGAAAAAAACTACCAAACTGATATTTTTGTGGGGATTCTTTTTTATTAGTTTTTATTCGATTTTTAGAATGGGTGTTGATAAAGTTTGTCAAAATTTGCGCAATATTCATTTCGTAAGACATATTCAACGATTAATAAAACTTAGTTTACGCACCCAATTTGATTGAAATGGATTTAAATTCCGTCACCTAGATAGATATTTTTACTTCAAAATTTTTAGTTATTTCCGTAAAAATTTACGGATTTCTGAATATCTCTAATTATCTACAGTAGAAAAACAAATATAATTGGACGCATAGTTTCAAGCTACACACGAAGACAAGACGTTCCTTCTTAAGACTATTTTGAATCTCGTCCATCGATTTGATTGGACAACGAACTTGTTCAGCTATTGTAAAAACAAACTTTGCGGAAAGATAACACATTCGTACAGACATAAATAAATTTATAAATTTGAACGAACACTTTAAACCTCTTCTGGGAGTCTTGTTCGGTGCTCATTTAATGGTATCGGGTCTCAATCATAGCCATGGAAAAGTCATCGAAGGAAATTAGTTAATTATTACTGAAATATGTTTTCATTCCAAATCACTTAACACTAATTAAGAAGAAAGTAAAATAGGCCTATCTCCCCGGGCTTTTATAGTAATCTTTTACAATCGTATTTCAAATCCTTGAAGTGTTTTAAAGAACGGTTGAGGGTGGAAGTGAGAGAAAGGGGTTAATTACTTAATAAGGGATTGCGAGTGGACGACTGTTACGCTACTGGTGAGCAATTACATAAGTTCGGAACAGTTTGGTTAAATATTCAATATATAAGTTCCTTCATTCCAAAGTTTCCTTTGGATAAAATTATACAAGCTAAAGCATCAAGACCAATGAAAAAGTGGATGTTTTAGTATTGACAAATGGATAAATAATATCTGTCGTCCGTGTTGTGCTTTATAACCTGATCGATTTAAATCAAATTTGGAAGGGTTTATTTTACGAGATTTTTTGGATTTTTTCGATAACTCAAAATTATGGTCAGCTCTAATAAGAAAAACACAAAATTACGATTTACTCAAAATCGGCTATAACAATTTTGATTTAATATTATTCAAGTGGCTTTGAGAACTTAAACAAAATGTATTGCTCGTCATCTCTACAAAATTGTAGGTTGTTGTGTAGTTGATTAAAAAAAAAAAATAATAATAATAATAAAAAATCAGCTATGGGGCTCCATATCAATTAATTTTAGTGAATTATTAAAAATCGCAAGTAAAGATAACTATATTCAAACAAATAAACAAAAATCAATTTTGACTGCCATAATTGAATATTTTTGGAGGTATTTACATATTTAAATAATACTTTAAAGTTGTTTAGCTTGCGTCATAAACGCGTTCTCAGAATACATAGTCATGATTAAAATCAATCTTTTTATGACCGCAGTGAATTTTTTTTTTGGGTCATTTATTCCTGAACCGAAATATTTCTTACTTCCTATTTTCCACGAGGGTCTGGGTCATTAATTTATTATTTTATTAAAAATTGAATGAAATCGGCAGAGCAGATTTTGCGAAATTATGTCTTTTATAAAAGCCCAATGGTCAATATTTTTTAGTTTATTTTACCAATAATAACAAATTAGAATTTTTAGAGACATGGGGAAAAATTCGTTTTTTTGGGTTCTTAAAAGCTCCCTTGCAGCAAAGTTTGATCAAAACTAAATTTAAGAATATCGTAATTTTGTATTTCTTTTGGTAGTTACCAGGAATTTTTACGTTAAAAAAATACCTAAGATGTGGCTAAAATATACTTACATAGCCTACCTAAATTTGATCAAAAGTGATCCATTGTTTGGGATGTAGTGTATTGACACCAAAAACTACTACCAATTACTTAAATTTAGCACTTAAGTTAGATTTTACAAAAATCTATTTATGAACCTATACAACCACATTGTGTGCAGCCTGGTGGTCTGCATATAACAAAGTCTACAGTCAATCAGATATACAAAAATACTTAAAGAATTTTTTGTCAACATAACAGCTGCGTTTGAACAATCTTCCTTGATAATTTCCATGAAGAGATGACATACAATGATTCGATAGTTATCAAGTTGAACTCTTTACAAAGTAAAAAATCGCGTTGTTCGAGTGACAATCGATTATCCAAACGAGGTAACGCGTGGTTTCAACAAAACGTGCTCGCCCTCATAGTCGAGTACAAACTACCCATTACCCACCGCACACCCTTGTTAAACCTTGAATCATCACGTTCGGAAACACCCCTTTTTATAATTATCAATTGGGTGACTCTATCCTGCTGCAGTTGATGAAACCAGTAGCTTGCACAAAGCATCATCAGTCTTAGTGCGGTTATTGGATAGATCAGAAAAGAAGAACTTTTTCGGTAATTGTTTACTGTAGCGCTACGGTAAACAATTACGATTTTTCAATATAGTAATAAGTTAAAATTCGTTGCGAATAGACGTGTACTTTGTATTCTCGCCAATAAAATATGTTGTTGTTGTTGATGAAACGTTTTGCCCATCGACGAATGTCACTAATGTTTAAGATTGATAAAAAAAGAAAGAAAAGTGTCCAATTTTATCACTATCGAATTGATATTTATACTAATACTTAATAAAATTGCAGTTTTATATATTTTTTAAAGTATATAGCTATTCATATTAATATTGGTAAAAGGGTGTAATTGATTATTGTGTACAACTAATTATATATGAATGACTGAATAAATTTTTATTGTTTTCAAGGTACTGTATACTTTATGACAAAAAGTTGGCCATTAGTAATATAATAAATATGAAATTTCAACAATCAAAACACAGCAAACTGTAGTATTAACTGAAAAATTTAAGTATAAATAAATATAGTACATATAGTAAATATAGTATAAAGAGTGTTTAGAAAATGCCGTACCAAACTTTAAGTGATGCTTATATGAGTAAATATAAAGGAAAAAGTTCCTATATGTCCTTTAGCTTTATTATAGCTCTCGAAATTAATTATTAAGGTTTTGACTCGAAATTTGGTAAACATTTTTTATGCAACTGTTTATCAGTATACAAAGAATCAAAACTTTATCGTATAAATTTTCAAAATGGCGGCCAATTACATTTTTTTTTTTTGGTAAATTTAATGGTTTTAAAGATATTAAACATAAAAAATCTCAATCCACCACTATTTTGATAATTTATACGATAAAGTTTTGATTGTTGATACGCTTATTTTGTTAACGTGCCTAAAAATGTGGCATGAAAAATGTATATACCAAATTTTGACTCGAAATATTAATAATGTCGAACGTGATAATTAAAAAAAAAAAACAAAAAAAAAACAAACACAAAATGACCGACAAATGGAAAACGATTGGTTTCCTGACAATACGATTATAGAAACTTTTTTCTTTATTTTGGCTCATTTAACCACTACCTATAGTTTGGTACGACATTTTCTGAACATTCTCTATATTAACAATTTAGGATAAATTTAATGATATTTCTGATATATGCACACTAGGATACTGGTAGATTTCATTGACACTCGCCAGGATACTGTTCATTCAACGTTGTAAGATCCATGTCGTAATATCCCCGATAAAGCTTTGTTGACCACATGAGAATATTGTTTCCTTATAAAAGATACCTGCATTTATATATCGCAGTTTATTGCTACTTTAACGTTAAAGTATTCATCCTTCAATCTCGTCTTTAGATATTAAAACCTGTAGTAAAAATCAGTGTTGCAACTAAAATGAAATAAAAAACACTAAATATATATTTTTAGTTTACTCATTTTAAAACGGCTAATGTTAGGGGTTTTTTAAATCTCGTAATTTGTTATTTATATTAAGTAAGCAAAAATTATAGAAGTAAGAAGCTAGTGAAATAGCCGAAATGCTCAATCGAATGTACATTAAAATCCTAACCTAACTTTAACCCGATGTTTTATTCACTCATACAATTGAGAGAAGCTATTAGCTAATGAATTGTGTATGCTTCTCGCTTATACTACATTATCTGTTCTGTGCATTATTACTAATAAGAGTTTCGATCCGATTTGTTATTAATTACGTTTTATTAAATTACGTTTAGAGCTACCGGCCAATGAAATAGGCATAATGATCCGTCATATTAAATTCTATGCTATATGCTTTAAAATTGTAAAAATTTTAACCTCTTTTTGTTATGTTATATTCAGTTATACAATATATATCATCTATACTTTGTCAAGTTCAGGTTGGCGGGTGGACCCGGGACTAGACTCGACCTAAGTATTAGAACATTTAATACGAACTTTATTGAATTGTTTATATTGTGACTGCGACTTTTTATTTAGACAATTTAGAAGGCAAGTTTCTAAATCTAAATTGTTTCAAATCTAAAGTGCATTTGAAAATTTTGTTCGCCAGTAAATTGGAAACTACATCAAACAAAATAGACGATTCTAAAACATTCAAATTTATGAAAGAAAATTCTTTAGACACCATTGGTTTGGGTCCTGAAGTCAGGAAACACGTTGCATTTTACTAGCATTAAATCGATACCATTTGAGAAAACTTTAAGTTATGTCGTCTTCTAAGACTTCTAATTTCATTTGAATGAAGTTAATTCATGATATTAATTAATGATATTAATTCAAGAAAATGAATAATATTTTTGTTCTTGCCGTTTGAAGGTGAAACCATTATCGTCTTATAGAAGAAAGGAACAAAGAACGTGAACCCCCCCCCCCCATATGCCTCGAATAGCTTCAGGGTCAGAAGAGAACAAAGTTAAAGGAGAATTGTTAGGAAAGATGAAAGAGAGAGATTTAACCCAAAACTACATGAAAAAAGTTGTAAATTCAGCTAGGTTCCCTGGGATTGCCAACCATCTACTCACAATAATAAGCCCCTGATAACCATTTTCTTAGGGACTAGCATTAAATCTTTGAGTTGTCCTCAAAGTCATTAAAAATGTAACAAAATTAATTTTAGGACGATTTCTGAATGGACACCTTTTATTGGCTTAAACACTTTGAGGGATTGATTTGAAAATATCTCAAAGTGTCAAAGTATAAAACATTCCAAATCCGGGACGTTAGTACGTTAAAAAACTGGGAAGAAATCATTTCTGAATTCTGATCTTTACACAAAACATTTCTACTTCGATGCCAAGAAAGTAGTGATATACACAACCACGAGGTTTGTAATAACTGTTTTTAACAAACTTGGATATCACTCCTTAATGTACCAATATAATTTAAAACTTCATAGAAGGCCTAAGAAACCAACTTTTGGACATTACTTTTCTCCACTACAAGCAATGTTCCAAGATTCGTCAAATTTGTCCCTCCCCAACAACAAATCCCATACTCCAAACTACAATGCACCATAAAGAAATAAATCTTACGTAAAACAATAGGGACAATATTTCTTAAAAAAAAAAAAAAAATAAATGAACGCAAGATGTTATTTAATTTTGATTTTAAACTACAAGTATGCATTTTCCACGTTACACCTTCAACCAAAATCACCCCCAAATACTTTTGCTCTACTACAATACACGAAGAGCATACGGAAGTTCCTGTTACATTTATATAACATGGACACTTTAAATCTAGACTCCATTCTCAAATTAAAATTTATATAACCTGATTTATCTGTATTTAAACCCATATAATGTTTGTTAAAACAACCATCTCGGCGAATTTAGATTGCATTGTAGTTTCCACCTCATCCATTGTGTTTCAATCAAATACGATTGGAATATGAAATTTGATTCATAGGAGACTCAAATAGAATCCTATTGAAATTCGTAAAAATTGAATTTGAAAATGTCAAAATGGGAGTTATTTTAATAGTTTTGTTCATATCTCTGTGTTATTAACTTTAATATATTCAGTTGGATAAAAATTTCAAATCTGTATGTAATGATACCAATCTCCACGATGACAAATAGCGAAGTTATCGTCAAAAATGTATTTTGAACCTTGATCTTCGAAGAAAATATGACATTAGTATAGTTATGAGATCCAGCAGGGTCGAGAGGCGAGACTTTGGGACAAGGGAAGCCATTTATATATACAGTTCTACGAGGTTCGTTACTGCCTATCTGATGTCAAGAAAATAGTGATATACACAATTACGAGGTTCAGAAAACCTGGGTAACAACTGTTTTAACAACTTATACTTCTTGATCTATCAATACATTTTAATATTTCTTACAAGGCCCAAGAAACTATCTTTTAGGCATTAAATTTAGAGGATCTGCTTGTATTACATTGTACGGTGGGGCTGAATAAGTACCGTGATGGCGTCCATCCACTTGTTTTTTTTGCTTTGTTCAAGTTCAAGTTTAAGTTTTGTATATTGCTATACACAACTCGCATTCGCGCGCAGGCTGTAAGTATTTGTGAACACTCATTCAAAATTGATTTACTGGAATTAAAATAAATAACTATAGTTTGCAACATTTCCCCCCCTCTTCATGTATATTGGTCAATTTAGCCACTTAACAGTTATATATAATATATAATAAATTTAATATCAAGACTATTCCGGGCTGATTAAACGATTGTCAAACCATAAAATTTAATCAAACTTAAGATGACTGTGGCATTTCTTTATCACTGTTTCTCGACTGCAATTCAGTCAAAGATGGAAAGACCAAACGATGGAAATCTTAGGAACAATTATGTGAACCTTGTAGTTTGCATTGTTTAGACGTACTGATATCCAAATACAAAGGAATAGAAGGGTGGTCTCTAGTAATTGGGAGAGGGCGGGGGAGTAGGGGAATGCTTTGTTAACCACAATGACACGCTTCTAGTCATTGTGTACGTGCGTGCAGCCTACAGCAGACACAGTGATTGTCTTTTGGTTCGCTTAATTAGGCAAATTGTTAATTAAATGGTTTAAAAGATTGTACAAATATTCCTAAGCACTTGTAAAACAAAACACAAATGATATTTTTAACAAAACAATATTGTGTAACATATTATAAAAATGTCCTAAACATGGATGAAACTAGAAATGAATATCACTACCATGTTTCAGTTATTAACTAGGACATTGTATTTGGCTAATGAGCTGAATTTACATAAACCGTATTTATTTTACATTTTTGAATTGTAAAATTATACTTTATAGATTATAATTCTGTAAACTTTTTGCTTATGATTTAAATATAATTGGACGTATCTTTATGGAAATGAAGAAGACTTTCCTAGTAATTAATTTGGTTTAGAAATAAATGCAGGTAGGGCGAACGAAGACAGCTTCAAGCATCACTGTATAAAAATGGTTTCACAATTTAGGTATCTTAGTTCAAAAGTCATCAAGGATAAAGACATAGTAGGTAAGTTATAGAATCCTCAGTGCAAATAGACGTTACTATGGATTGTAAAAGTAGGCTACATGTAAAATCGTATATGAATGAAAGTAATTAAGCTGTTAATGTATGAAACACTAATACGCACAGTGCTTGTTTATAGGGAGGAAATGTGGACAATGACAAAGAATATAGAAGAGAAGACAGAAAGGAAAATATATGCTCCCATGAAAGAAAAATGTGTGGCTCTGAAAGAGAAGTGGATGTTTGGAGGATACCCTGTAGCAACGCTCTGGATGTACTCTATGGAGAAAAACATGTGGCTCTGACAGAGAAAAAGTCGCTTAGAGGATACGTCGTAGCAACGATATGGATGTACTCTGTGGAGAAAAATGTGTAGCTCCGAAGAGAATTGGATGCTTGGAGGATACCTGTAGCAACCATTTGGATGTACTGTATGGAGAAAAACACTTGGCTCTGACAGAGAAGTAGTTGCTTAGAGGATACGTCGTAGCAACGATCTGGATGTACTCTATGGAGAAAAATGTGTAGCTCTGAAGAGAATTGGATGCTTAGAGGATACGTCGTAACAACGATCTGGATGTACTGTATGGAGAAAAATGTGTAGCTCTGAAGAGAATTGGATGCTTAGAGGATACGTCGTAGCAACGATCTGGTTGTACAGTGTGGAGAAAAATGTGTGGCTCTGAAAGAGAAGTGGATGCTTGGAGGATACCCTGTAGCAACCATCAGGATGTACTGTATGGAGAGAAATGGACTGGGCAGTCCAAGTCGTTAAGGTGTAGGAAAATGACATCCTAAGAAGGAAGAAGAGCAATTGGACGGCTTAAAACCACAAGTAAATGGGCGTCCCAAGACGCTGTGCATTGGGAGGTGGTGGACTGCTGTCGTCTGGACGAGGCCAGGACTCAGAGATGACTTGTCGTGCCACGGATGATGATGATTTTATTTGTACACTTTATCGTTTGTCGATCTCGACTTTGTCAATAATATATACAGATAACCAGTAGCACAAAATAAACTATTACTGGCTCGTATAAGTCCAAGATTGAATGGAACAACCAATGAATCTTTTTAAATGCTCGCCATTTTGAAAAGTTGCCGCCGTTTTTCACTCATATTCAATAGTAAAATCTAATGTACATGTTAAATTTTACTAAAATTTCCTTTACCAGAACAATTATTGCTGTTTTTTTTTTAAATTTTGAGGTTATGCTTTTTTGAGTTTGGTTTTTAGTGATAACTCTGCAACTTTTTGTATTTGTAGAAAATACATTTTGGCATTATTTTATAGATGTAAATGTTGTAGCTACATAAAGTTAGCTATTGTGGGCATTAATGAAATAAAGGAGAGAATAAAATTCCAAACTTTGAAAATCCAAAGTATGGACATAAAATCTAAGTTTTGGTATAACATCTATTTTCACCTCCTCCTCGGAAGTGCTGTAGGTGTTAAACCAAATATATTAAATGATAAGGGTACGCAAAGTTTTGACGAATAGAAAAAATTGTCAATAGGAAAACATGATTTCGTAGAGTCAATCAAAATGGAGTCTGCCAGTTAAAGTCAGTTTGCAAAGACATTTTTCGTATAAGTTAACTATAAGTTTTTAACAAACAAATAAACAAATTATTGTAATATAGTACTACGTTTTGAGTAGTTATGATATACAGTGGTAATTTCGAGGCAAAGATAATAATTTAGCTACAGTTGAATTTCTAACATTTTAAATTTTTAGCTACTTACATGATTGTAGATATAAAAGCTTCTTCAGGTAGATAATTAGGGTCTAAGTCATGTCATTGTTGATATCCTAGACAATGGTGGTAATCCAATAAAATAGTAGTTTTCTGAGATACTGGGTGCTCATGTACAGAATAGACAATCTTTACCACCTGGCTTCGGATTGGTTACCAATCATATCTGGACAATTCTGGTACACCAAACTTACACCGGATCCAAAGCTAGTGTGATGAGGTTATTAGTAAATAAGTATTAGGTATTTACTATTATGTATTAATATAACCTTAATAAATTACACTACAGTTACACAGCAAAACACGAATCGGATCCGGCCAACTAAGTCTCACCGAGTACGTGGATCCTGTGAATTTACATTTTGTGAATTAACCATCAACAGTCTCCACCCCCAATCTATCGGTAGTCCAAGGGATGGTTAGGTACCCAGCCATAATAAAATTTTATATAAAGTTAAAAAAGAACTGAAATATAAGGGAACGGTCACCGGTAGGTTGAAAAAGGACACACTGTCCTGTTCTCTTTGATCACAAAAACCGAAAGGTCTTTTCTAGTAAGGTAGGAAAAGAATCTAAACTCTTGAAAGGAAAAGTCTTCTTTAGAGTCAGTAGTATCTCCGAAGGAATGGGATTTCAATCTAGCAAAGATTCCTGTAGATGTGAATCACCAGTTGTAGTTTCTACAAAAGAAGTACGTACAGAAGGAGAAGAGTTTCGTCAACACCAATGAGGTAGTAAGTCTTTCAGGTCGTCACAGCCACCCATAAGTTTCCGTATTATGAAGTTAAAATAGATTGGCGTCGAAATTAAAATACAACATTGTGCATCGACAGGTTACAATAGAGAAGGTGTTGCAAACTTTCCTATATACTCGCAGCTATAAACAATAATGAACATGTCTCTTTCACCCTCTCAGAAGCTCACGTGAGTACGGGGTGTGGCAACCCAGGTATCCCAGCCGAATCTACACCTTTCTTCTTGTAGTCTTGGATTAGATTCTTCTCTTTCATCTTTCCTCTCAGCTTGTCTTAACCACCTCTTGTTCTCTTCCGACCCTGCAGCTATTAGAGTATTCGAGGACTTCGAGTCTTTAAACTCTTTTCTTCTTTAAGACGATGCCATTTGAGGGCCAATGGGAGGCGGTTATTTATTTTATGTGTTTTCATTATTTTATAAGCGATGATGGTTTTTCATCTAAAAAAAATTAATAATTTAAATAATGTGATACGGTATTTTACAACTGAATCTTTGTTTCGTCATATCTGTAATTTATCGGTCTTTTTATTTAAAGTTTGGTCATACCTATCATCATAAAAATATATCGTACTCCGATTTTTTAAAATTAATTATTCTATTAAAAAAAAAAATAATAATAATAAGATTTTAAAGACATATCTCAACAATTTGATTTATCTATTTCAATAAAATTTTCTTGAAGTTTAATGACCATACCGAATTACTAAACAGCATGTAAATGAATATTGCTTTACAAAATTAACTGTACAAAAAGGTGTAAAAACTTCTTATAAACAGTCTTACTCACACACCCCCAACACCAATGAAAATTATTCCTAAACAAAAATGTCAGTTCGGTTTTTGTTAATAGAAAGGTGAAAATATACCATGGACGCTGTCTGAAAGAATATTTAAAAAAGAGAGTAAATTTGGTTCGTTTGTTCCATAAACTTCGAAAATTTGATTAAAATCGAAAAATTTAAATTTTGGTAAAGTTCCATTTGGTTTTTTGGCAATTATTCTTGAATTGAAGTATTGTTTACTTCGTAGTTTCCATTAGGATTTGGGTTATTAATTTCATGTTTCACTAAAATTTGAACGAAATCGGTAGAGCCGATTTTTATAAATTACTTCTTTAATTATTTCTTTTCATGGTTAGTTTATTTAGATTCTTACAGATACAGTAAGTGAAGAACCGCATTTTTAAAGAGATGGCGACCATACTTTTAAGGCTATACTTGGGAGATATTTCATCAAAATTGTTTAGCTGATTTTGAGAAATTCAGAATGTTGTGTTTTTTCATATGACAACAACCAATAAATTTTGATATATTAAAAAAATGAATTTCTTTTTAAAAGTCTCTAGATGTCATCTAAATTTCCCCACCTACCAAATTTGATTAATATTTATTTATGAGTTGGGACAGTAGAGCACTGTAGCCTTTTGACAACAGACTATAAACCCGACGTCGTTTTGTTACCCATGTGTATGTGAGAAAGTAAATAGTAGTTTTATAAAATGAATTATATTTTATCTTTTATGAAATTTAAAAATAGTTGAAAGTCAATAAGTTAAAAGAAAATTAGGTTTCAATGGCCGTTATTTCACAATAAAAGATTTAGATCGTTCCTTTCTTTTTAATATTCCTAAACAATTTATTTCTTAGATTTGATTTTAAAAACTCAAAGTTTTGAGATATTTAAAAAATTTGAATTTGAATTTCGATTTAAAAACTGTTTTTTCTTGAATTTTATTATTTTTAATTATTTTACTTTTGAATAGTTTCTATCAAATTTTGATCATTTTTGTCAATATGTTAAATAATAATACAGACGGACTGAAAGAAGATTGTGAACGAACACTCATCTAAACTAATTCCTGAAGTTTGAAAATTATCAGCGAGACACTGTGCACTTTACGTAACGTGTCTTGTTTTTATTGTGTAACTAAACAATGTATTATAAACTTTAATTACTTGTCAACTCTATACAAAAATAACATGTACACTACAACGTTTACCTCTCAGCCGGTATTGTACTGTAGTACAAACCAATTATAATTACCCCCGCTGTAGATTTATCTCTTCGCCTTGGGGCAATTCTACTTTTTCCCTCAACAAAATAAAACTCTGCCTCTACAGAACATAAAGCAATTAAAAATGTTAAAAAAGAAAAACTTCATCGCAGAGGTTTATCTCCGATTCGCTTTGTCAAATGAGGTGGGGGTGGGGTGGGTGGGGGCTTATAATGACGAAAGTTTAAAATGGAAAAATGAAAAATATCTTTTAACGCTGAAGACAAATGGATTTCCGTAATGAAACTATTAAAACTTTGGTTACGGCATTCATCGTAAGATTTAAGATGAGATGTATTTTTTTATAGTAAATGTAATACTTGTGTTTACACTTTACACGGAATACAAGAAAAGAACATTTTTTGAACTATATTTATTGAGTGACATAAGTGGGAAAGTAAAAACAAATTTTGTTGTTGAATTATATTTATAGAGTGAAATGAAAGAGAAAGAAAAAATTCTCCCTGTTTACATCACAATTTCTTTTCTTCTTTTTTCGAAAGACGTTGGAAAATATTTATAGAAAATATGAAGCCCTTATTGCCCAATACTGTGAGACTCTTACTCAAGAAAAACTACTTACCTACCAGTTAGTATCCCTATCGCTTAGGATAAGGAGTTGTGTTGTTTTACTTCGCAACTCATTTCTTAACTTTCAAGATTTGCCTTCATATCGGAGTTACAATAGTATACAGAGTGAGGCAGACCACCCGTGCAGTATTTATAGCTGTCGTATTAACTTACTTTAACAGTTTTTCTTTCTCATTTCCCCCTAATTTGGCCTCACAGAATCCAATAAAATTATTTTCAATTTTGAAAAATGCTCCAAAAGGGCCCAATTTGGGTGTAGGGGTGCTTTTTGAGGAATTTTCAAATGTAAACATGGGTTGTGTGATACATCAATTTAAAGGTCTAATTACCCTGTACATTTTGGCGCAAACAAAAGTTAATGATCTTTAACTGTAGTACAGGGTGTACCAAAACGTATTGAAATAGGACCTACAATTAATTCGGAACAGCACCAGATTTTTTTCCAAGCTTATTATTGAGATATTCTTTAAAGAAACGTGTGGTAGGGGCATTTTTCACTGGATTTTGTAAATTTTAAAAATGCTCAAACTTGAAGAATACAAAAAGGCCTAAAACACAAAATTCTTAAATAGCAACTTTATAAAAATTTAAAAAAATCAAATAAAAGGTCTTTTCAAAACGAACATTTTTTGTATTTGATATTTTTTCTATCTCTTACTGTTTTAAAGTGGCAGCCGAAAAACTTAATTGCGTAAATCAGTTCACAAAATGCAACAAATTATTTTAAAATGATATTAAATCAAAAATTTTCTTACAATGTTTAATTAGCCTCATAGCTCCGAAAGTCCTCTGAACTACCATAATCTTACCTTTCACTAGAAAGGCTAGTTCACTTTATGGCTAGTAGTGTTGTAGGTAGGGTAATACGGTACTTTATTTTAAAGTCCTATTTCAAAACGTTTTGGTACACCCTGTACATACGGCTAAAGATCATTAACTTTTGTTTGCGCCAAAATGTACAGGGTAATTAGACCTTTAATTAAATTGATGTATCACACAACCCATGTTTACATTTGAAAATTTCTCAAAAAGCACACCTACCCCCCAATTGGGCCCTTTTGGGGTATTTTTCAAAATTCAAAATAATTTTATTGGATTCTGTGAGGCCAAATTAGGGGGAGATGAGAAAGAAAAAGTGTTAAAGTAAGTTATTAAGAGAGCTATAAATACTGCACGGGTGGTCTGTCTCACTCTGTATATTAAGGCACAGTTGCAACCATGAAAAATTGACTACAATTTAAAATAATGGAAAACAAAGTTAACATTTATGTCATAATACCATATTTTGGATAGACAAAAATTAAAACGTATAAATAATGATCAGTTTTCTGCAACCTACAATTTTAGTTGGAATGTTGTGTTGATTCGAATAGTTGTTACTTTTTACAGTCATTTATTTTCATTCTTGGCTGAAAATTTTTCTAGTTGGTAGTTTTTACTGTATTTATGTTAGTTAATAATTCATTTAGCGTTTGTTGAAATCTGTCATAGAAGAAATCATGACAGTTATTTCGGTTATTGAAAAGGATGATTATTACATATTAACACTACAGGGTGATTACAGTTGAAAGTGAAAACAACAGTTCTGGGTATAGAAATTGTTATCCTAAGAAAAGAAAATTCAAAAAGTTTTTTGTTTTAATTCAGGATATTAGACTCTCAATTGTCCAACAAAATGTATGCATTCTCAACAAAATGTTTTTGTGCTGTTTTAATTAAAAAAAAAAAAGAAAATATATTGGAAATTGCCTAGTTTTCATATCATTTCACCGTTACAATAAAATCAAAGTTTATTTTATGGAAAAAGAGTAGTTGCTTCAAAATAATAGGTTGGCAATACTTTTTAAATTTTATTATATATGAGTCTATGAGGAATTTAGAAAAGATATAATTTTTAAGCATCATGGAGTACAAGAAGGATATAATACACTTCCTTCAGTGCAGGGCCTAGTTACTTTTTTTATTAAACCAAGCCGTATCTTCGCTTCAGAAAGGTTCTTCCACACATGTCTTTGTTATTCTTTTGAATGTGTATAAATAGTCGAACAAATATTAATAAATAGTAAAATTATAATATTTCACAATAAGAGTCTAAGAGCTTTCATTTAATACTTCACTCAACATTTTTATTGAACCAAAAAAACGTGAATTATATTGAAGAACTTTTACGAAAATTTGGTAAATAAAAATTTATGCAGATTATAAAACCATACTTCGCATACCAAATTTGAAATCTACTCACCAAACAGTTTGACCTAATTTTCAACAATAGAACAATTTGTAGTAAATTAGAAACAAAAGTTTTTGTTTATTATTACTATAGATAAGTTACTAAATAATTTCGGTTAATTAAAATATTTAAATTTAGTTTATTTTTTTAAGCGGTTTTTAAGTCAAAACTCAAAACCCATATTTCAAAATCAATTTTCATATTTATATTTTACTGTATTATATTATGTATTCTGTATGTATTGCATTATGTATTATTAATTATGGTATATTATGTACCATAATTTTACTGTATTCAATTAGGGTAATTATTAAAAAGTGTCATTTGACAGTTCAGTTATTATTAAATATTATACAGCGTGTTAAATAAGTCCCGGGACGGCTAAATATTTTTTAAACCATTACAGATAGAACTACAAAGCCTTTCACATTGTTAATGGACATCAAAACCTATTTCAGTACGTATTCAGTGGACGACCCACAAGGAGTAAATAGGAAATCTTAAACGAGAGCATAGGTCGAGTTGTACATAGAATTAAAGGTCTTTATGAGTAGAACATAATGCCTCAAACCCTACCTCAAAAGGTTCACCCTAGCAAAAATGGTGTGGATTTAAAGTTCATATTAGCTACAACGTAAGGTAGTTGAAAACAGGTTAATAATGTTTACTAGGTAGAGGTTATGAAATGAAAATTTTGCAAATTAATATCTAGCTAAAAAAAAAACTATTTTTAGACTGGTCACTGGCTCTTTACTTCCAATGGGGGACAGCCCTCGAGGAGTAAAAATGAAATCTTAAATGTAAGTGTAGGTTGATATGTACATCAAATTAAAGGTCTTTATTAGTAGAGTACAAGCCGCAAATCCGATCTCAAACGGTCAACCGAGCTGGAAATAGAAGCCGTTCAAATATTGCTTAAATTTGAAATTATTTGGTAAATATAATGAAATACATTGCAGTTTGATTATTCCTTCACAGCCAAAACTAAAGCAATTGATAATTGTTGCATCTAAAGCAATTACGTTTCTTGTTTGCGGAAATATCCAATATCAGTCAAACTTTCTCCTTTAGGCCTGTCATGGTTAATCCATTTTAAAGCTTGATTTAATTATGTACTTTAAACCCACGCTATTTTAGCTAAGGTGAACCTTTTGAGGTCGAGTTTGCGGCATTGTGTTCTACTCATAAAAGGCCCTCAATTCGATGAACTCGATGTACCACTCGACCTATCCTCTCATTTAAGATTTCCTACTTACCACTTGTAGACCGTCCCCCTGGAAAGGTCCACTGAATACTAAAGTAGGTTTTGGTGTCCATTAACAATGAGCAAAGCCTTGTAATTGTTGGTTAAACAAATATTAAGCTGTCCCGGGACTTATTTAACACGCGGTATATATATATATATATGTGTAAGCACAGTAAGCCTCACAACCCTTACTTATACACCAAAATTTCAAACAAAATCAAAATAAAATGTTTAATACTTGGGATGATTTAATGAGTAGAACACGTTCTTTCCGTAATTTACATTTTGTCCCATCAAGAGGGAGCTAAAACCAAATAATATCTAATAAAACAGTACAATTTCTAAATTATTTTTTAATTGGACTATAATCGATATTTTGAAGTTTATTTATTTTTGTCCGAATAAACTATATTCATAATATTAACAACCAATCATTATCCAATAAGTTTAAAACCAGAAAAATTAAATGTTTGTAATAATTAATTAATTATAAAATCTGTGATTTCTTTTTCGATGGCAATGTATAATGAGGAACATTAATCGTAGCTATCAAATGACAAAATATCATACTCGTACTATGAACTTTTGTATACAATAACAAATACAGGTATAAATAACAGTAGTTTCAAAACTAATTTGCCAAAATATAATACAGAAATGTCTTTCCATTAAAAAATTTTTAGGTAGTTTCTGTTATCTCAGTCTAAAGGATTTTTACCAAAATATTTTTCGTAATATTTTGGAACCAATTTCTCTATTTATATTTGTTACATCTTCGATAGTTTCAATGTTGAAATTTATATAAACCCACGACAGTTAAAAAAAAACCCTTTCAGTTACAACAAATCCACCTTATCATAATTCATACACTAGGAGTTGTACTTTTTTAAACATTAAAACCCTTACTAAGGGTAGTTTAACCCCCTTATCCTAAATACAGATATATGCCTATCTGTAGGACGTGAATTTGCATCTCATTTAGTTCTATCCCTCCGTCCTTGCTCGCACGCACACTGGCATTGCCTTAGGGTTGATAGATAGACGCAGGGACACAATAGCGTACAGATAATATCGATTTATAGCAGACTCAGTCATTCTGAACCGTATGCAATAGTTTGTGTAGTTATTGCTACAAGTGTATTGAATGGTCTCCAAGTTATAAACACGAATATGTGGATTTTCTTAAAGTTAGCATTTCTTCAGATTGAATTAGTGTGTTGCTAGCAAAATAAAATATTGTAATTCAGTTTTAACATTTTTTTATTGTTCGATCCGGAAATATAAATTGGTTGATATTTTATATCATAGAGTACCACAGTAAAGGTTACAAGGTTTGTGTTTTACACATGTTTGGTTAAGCCGTAGCATTTTTATTTTTCACTGTTCTAGTTTTTAAAGGATAACACACCCCTAATGTGGTATATTACCGGAAATTTAAGTGCATAATAAATAATTACCCATTCCGAGAGATATTTTCATTGGTTTTAATCTGAACAATTAAATCGGTTTTGCGTATTTCTCATCGGAAGGATTTACATGTCCTGTTGTTCCCATCTTCGCTTATGTTTTTACTGTTGAACTATTTTTTAAAGCCTTAATACTGTTTCCTGAGTTATTCACTATTATCTTGAGTGTTGTTGTTGTTGTTTCCAATGGCAGACTATGTGAGAATCAACCCATGAGTCTCCTGGCATCCTAGTACAATTTAGGAAAATTCTTCGAAATCTGGTGCTCAGAACCAAGCCTATGGCACCTCAAAAGATGTTCCCTATTCATTGGCTCCCCCGTTTGTCGGCACAACACACAAAGATCGGAATCCAGGACATGGATCTTCTTCAAGTGGGCCGCCAAACAATCATGTCCTGTGACAAGGCGTAGATATGCAACAGCCACTTTCCTAGGCTTGTTCTTGTTGTGTTGCCATTCGTTCTCTATGCACTTCCACCTCCTCTCATTTCCCAAGGCTCGTGCTTCCTTCAGAAATTCCTCTTGTGTTCCATTGCTGATTAGTCTTCTAGCTGAATCCAAGTTCAAGGATTTGTTCCAATGAAGCAGATTGGATCCCTTCTTAGCAAGGACATCCGCCATTTGTTTCTTGAGTGTTCCAATTACAAAAAACACTTTACAAGTTACCCGAGATATGCATTCGAAGAATTTCTTGGTTCATGATCAATATGTGTGTCCCATTTTCCGGAAGTGTTGAAGTATCATTCTGCTGGGTGCTTGATCATTGTGGAGTAACTAACTGGAAACTTCTGCAAAGGAAGCTACGCAGAGTAATGAGGGCACATGACTTTTTATAAGCACGCGTTTCATTGCCAGTGGGAGAAAAAATGGTCAGCTGCAATTCCTAATAATTAAAGGAAAATAAAGAGCACTTTCTTGACTGTGTTGTAGTAAAAGGTGTACTTTATCGATTCCGGCGATGTAGGGAATCTTTCTAGCGTTGTTTGAATATTATTACACAATTTTAAATAGTTTGATGTTATTGTTGCAGTGGCTCTTTACAGTTCTGTAATATGTTATTTTATTTTTTGTTGAACTTAATCAGATTTTATTATTGTTAAATAGTTTGTGTTGGTATTTTTGCTTATATTTATACGGTATTATTTTTAATTTGTAGTTTCAGTTAAACGTACGAGTGATATTTGCTCTGGACGATGACGACCGCAAATGTTATTCTAGTTAAAAACTCCCCCGCCCCAAATTACAAAATGAGTAGAAGATGTTAGAATATGAAACAGTCAGCTATATGTGTTTCGTCCTTAATTAACACTTGTTCATAATTAATAACGATTGCTTTGACCGAGCAGATCGAAATCCTGCTTTAACTCTACATTTGGCATTATCTCTGTATGTTTGTTTGTTACGGCCAAATATTGAACACAAGACATAAGGTCCATTACAACTAGGTCTTACGGATGTACATTTTTTTTTGGATTTTCTGTTTTACAATGAAAGCCAATTAAAACAGTTACTTCTTAGTTCTAAAGTACTTAAGGACGCGAATGCTCTAGACTAGGACAAAAGAAATTACTTCGAAGTATTAAATGTAATGTTATGAACGAAGGATATCGAAGAGATGTAAAAAAACAAACAAAACAAAAACTCAAATTAGAAATTTAATTTGAACTTTTTCTAATGCTTTCCAACAAGTTTTTACCTAACCAAAAATAAAATCCTGCATATTTACAACTCTTTTGAATTTTTTATTCATATGAATTAATCCTTTTCAAGTTTTTTAGGGTTACAACAATTTTAAATAAATTATTACTAACATACTGATTTGTTTTCTGATATTTCCACTAAAACTTGACATAATTTAAATGTTGGATTACCGTGAATTAGAGTAAAATATAAACAGTAGTTGGATCATTTATGTCACCAACCACCTACTGTACTCCCAAAGTAGCGTTGGTGGGGGGGGGGTAAGGTTATGTTAGGGTTTACATACATGGACGGTAGGCTACAGTATAACATTTATTATCACAATAACTCCCAATTGTTGCACAAGTCACAATCACAATGGAAGGATCAAGCTACCCATGTAGCACTTAATTTTTATTATTTATTTTTCTGAATAGTGTTTTGGAAGAATGTTGTGGTGTCACGTCGCGTTGTGTGGTTTGCAGTGGCTACGAGTTTACAAAGAACCATTAGTTAGTACATATAAATGTTATTAGAATATTTGACAAGTTTTGTGTAAAGTTACTATAAAATATTTCAGATTTAATTCAAAACAGTGCAAAATACTATCCCATAAAAACAGCGTTTATACATCGAATTCAGTTCACAACATTTTTATAAACATCGCATGTCATTGACAATCCAATAAATCAATCATCATAACCTATAACAATCATAATATGATTTCAGTTTCAATTTCACTATATGATGGAGTGACAAAAATACGTTAAAATACATTTTGAAATAAATATTTTAACTTTGACAAAAATTATATTCAATACAGTTTTTTTGTTTTATTGTTTAAGAGCGAAAAACCTCTCGGTCATCATCCCTATGTAAAAAAGAATCAAATAAAGACACATAGCCCTCGAATACTCTAATAGCGCCAAGGTCGGAAGAGAAGAAGAGTTGTTCAAGTAGACCAGATAAGAAAAATGAATGATCTAACCCAAGATTACATGAATATGTTGTAGATCCAGCTAGAACCCTCGGGATTGCCCACTATAAGGGTGCAATACAGATGTCTAATGCATTTATTAGGACATTTTCCATTCCGCTATGATTCCTAATGAAATATTTTTCTTTCCGCTTTACATCCCTTATTGAATATTTTTATTTCCACTATACATTAGTTATGGGATATTTTTCTTTCCTCTATCCATTTCTTAAGGGATATTTTTCTTCCTCTATCCATTTCTTATAGTATATTTTTTTCCGTTATGTATACTTTATGAGATATTTTTAGTTTGGTTATGCATTTCTCTTTTGTTATATTTCTTTCCGCTTATAGTAACAGATAGTAGACTTACCATGGAGAACTTTCCTGTATGATATTACTGTATTTATTAAATTTTGAAATAGAAATATAATAAAATAAAATTTGATGCTAAAATATTAGTAATTAAACCTCACGTTCTAAAAAAATCCATTACAATTACAGAGTGCATTACTTTAAAATACCCTGTTATTATTATCTGTCCCATTTAATTTATTTCCGTTATGCGTACTATATGGGATATTTTTATTTCCGCTATGCATTTCTTGTGTGTATAGCAACAGATTGTGGTATATGGTGACCTTACTGTTTATTATAACTCCATTTATTATTTTGAAATAGAAATATAATAAAATAAAATTTGATGCTAAAATATTAGTAATTAAACCCCACGTTCTAAAAAAAAACCATTACAATTACAGAGTGCATTACTTTAAAATACCCTGTTATTATTATCTGTCCCATTTAATTTATTTCCGTTATGCGTACTGTATGAGTTATTTTTATTTCCTCTATGCATTTCTTGTGTGTATAGCAACAGATAATAGGCTTACCATGTCGACCTTACTGTTTATTATAACTCCATTTGTTATTTTGAAATAGAAATATAATAAAACAAAATTTGATGCTAAAATATTAGTAATTAAATCCTACGGTTTTTTTAAAAGGGAAAAGCATTACAATTAGAGTCCATTCCTTTAAAAAACCCTGTTATAATTATCTGTCCAATTATTTCGAAAGGGGAGGGAATGGTTTTCTAAAAATGAAATACACATTATATGAGTTGTGGCAACTCCTACGAATAAAAAATCGCCCATTATGAAGCCATCTGGCTTTGTTAGGACTACCCTCTGTAACTATGAGGAAATATTGTGCACGGATTCTGTTATTTGTCACACTTGGAATAGGTTTTACAAAACGATAGAATGTTTACAATAATTCAATTGAGACTTCAGTAAATTAGGTAAAATTACTTTTACGTCTAAGTGTTACGGTAACATAATTCCAACTTTCTGTCATAAAATATAACAACGCTATTGCCAATGTTTCACTGATTGAATTAAAATTCCCAGTCTTAAAGCCTAATATTTATGAAATCTGAAATCTAAGAAATAAAATAAGTGTTTATAATTACACAGTATAGTTAAAAGGGATATAATTACTATCTCACCATGTCAGTTGATTGAAAGCGTAGTGGAAAATATCCGCCCCTTCAGATCAGTTTTCTGAAATACTTAAGTTGATAACCATTAACTTTTCCCACTTCTTAAGTTCAATTTACGGATAGAAATTAATTCACCTTGCGTGAGTTTAGAAGAAATGAAACGAATGGTACTAAAATAATAATAAAAAATTTCATAATTTTTTATTTGCCTCATTAAGTATACACCTAGCACTAAGGCTGCAATTTGAACTGTCAAATACAGTGTGCCCATGTTCCAATGTTTGACTTATCGTCGAACAGTTGTTTTTGGATAGATTTCTTGAACATTTTCCATAAATATTTTAGATGTGATACCACAGAATATTCTAGTAAATATCTTTCATGCAAACAAATGGCGGCTGTTTAAAATAAAATACAGTTTGTGGGCTGTTAGATTATTTAACAGTGATTGTATAGTAAAAATCTTTAATATAAAAAAAAAATCATTTTATAATTAAATTTGTCTAAATCCGACCACTGGGAAACAACCGTATCAAGTACACATCTGTGGCTTGGGATGGTATTCCCACCAAGGTTTTAAAAGCGTGTTCTCATATTATTTCAAAACCGTTGTCTTTTCTAATTAATCAGTCTTTTGAATATTTTCCAAAAAAGCTTAAATATTCTCGTATAAAGCATATTTTTATAAAACGAGATGAAGCAGATTTTAGAAATTAACGTCCTACAGCAGTAAAACAGATTTTGTTTAAATTTTTTGAGAGTAATACTGAGCAGAATGCTGCAGTTTTTTGATAAATTTAATATTTTAACAGAGAGACAATTTGGATTTCGGAAAAGAATGTGCAATATACAGTATATTAGAATCAACAACTTGCTTGTTAGATAGGAAAATTCATGTAAAATCTCTGACGTGTACCCTCTCAAACGCCTTTGATTGTGTCGACCATAGAGCTCCATAAAAACTTGACTATTATCATAATCGTGTAAATGGAAGTAACTGGTTGCGGTCCTACTTAGCTTGTAGTGAACAAAAAGTAGTTTATACACTCTTGTGGATCGTACTCATCTTGAGAAATCAATTCTCGAGGAGTCCCACAGAGATCAATATTGGGTCCTACCTTGTTTTCGGTTTATATAAAAGCGCCTTACAATATTTAAGAAGGAAAATCTATCTTGTTTGCCGATGACATCACTTTAATAGTTTTTGGGAAGAATATTGTTGACCTTGAAGGATCTGTCACTTCGTCATTACTTATGAACAAATGGTCCAAAATTGAATAAAAGTAAAACTCAATTAATTTAATTCCATTGTAAACAGTTAAAAAAGAAACTTCAATTCATCACTTAGAATCAAGTACAAACTCATCGAAATTTCTAGGGATGGTAAACAAAAATCACACAATTCAGTTTGTTTTACACCCAGTGCTATTTCACGTAGTTTTTAGTTGGGGTAAAATTAAAACAATTTAGTGTATTTTGCATATATGTGCTCTCACCTCAGAATGGCGTTGTTCTTTAAAGAAATTCGGTGGAATCGGAAAAAAATTGTTCGTAATAAAAAGAATAAGCATAACTTAATTAAAAATTTAAAAGATCGGCCATCTTCTAAAAATTCATTAAAAAAATTAAAATTAGTAACTCTTCCCTTTACACATATTCTGAATGTCCTGCTACTTAGAAAAAAAGTAATTATATTGGTGTCAGTCAGTACAAACATGGATACTCCATGAGACGGCAAATACTTCAATACCCAATCTATAGATTAAAGCTGTTCAAAAGTGGGGTGCGCTACTCTGGACTCAAATTGTACAACAGGTTGCAAACTTTAGGGAGTGCCTTGTATTGACAAATTTAAAAATAAACTAAAATCATACCTTGCTTAGCAGGCATTTTATTCGGTGGATGACTACATTCAATTGTAAATAGCTTATATAACTTTTGTATATTATTTGTATTGTTTTATTATTATTTATTCACGCTTTATGTATCTATCGTATGTGTGACAATTCAAATGTTTACTGCACCATTGCTGATATTTGTTTAACATATGAGGCTAAATATAATTATAAGATAGTAGTGTTAAATCTTTACATAACAAAATTCTATCTAAGATAATTTTAACGTATAAAAACACAGGAATTTCCTTCAAAATATGTTCATAATAACGTTTTCACCTTAACAAAATAAATTTTTTGTTTAGAGGTTATGTTCTATGACATTCAAATGGATTTGTATTCATACTATTTCTACCTTCACGATTTTCCTCCTGGAACACAGACATGAAATGTGCCCAATTCTATTCATAAAGGTAATTTAATTCACAATGTTTGTGTGTTTTATTAAATGTTTTGTCTTAAGAAATATTTGTTCAATTTTGCTCAAATAAACTCGGTATTACGAATTGTTGAATTAAAAATCTGTTCAAAACTTCATATTGGCCACCAATTTTATTTTTAATAAATCGAGAAAAATAATTACCTATAGGTCTCAAAACGTTCCACAATGACTTATTTTTAAGCTGGATCCAATGCTCACAGAGGTTGGTTTTTAAACAAAAATTAGAGTATTTCCACTAATCAATTCAATTTTTAATTACATAACCTTACACCACTACATGTTAGATAAAGTAGAGCTAACAATTGATATTTTAGATTTTTCATCTTGTATTTTAGATTATACAAATTGCCTATTGATAGGGTTTGGAGTCCCTTGTGGTACTCAGGAAGTGTTCGGCGTGGAGATTTCGAACCTCCTTCCAGTTCTGGGTCTGGATTAATGATTAACCAGTCGCGCTAAGTATACTCTGGACACCAACTTTCTGAGGTATAGAAATGATCCTAAGGCTAACTCGTTCTTCTGAGTATCATCTGCAATCGCCTAACACGATGCGCCGGTAAACTTCTTTTATGGCTCTTGCCAGTTCAAATGTATACATGAGTTGTGAAAAACCACAACTTTTAGCATCGTATACAATCTGTTTGCGTAGAGACGAAAAAGCGCAATTTGGAAGTATGGTGACAGAGGAACTCCTCTCAGGTTCTTTGGATGTGTCTAATGTAGATTTTATTAACAAAGCTGTAACTGGTGTTGTGCGAATTTTCCGACTCTGATAAACATTTTATGACGAATTGACGAAAACTGGTTTTCGAAACAAGCATGGTGAGGAGGTATATTATATCTGGTGGGGTGTATATAGCCACCAGAGGAGTGGGGGGTGCAGCGTTTTTTTACACGCTCACCGAAAGATTTCAATTCACTCTGCCGTGCGTAAAGAATTTTCACTTTAAAAAAGGTAACTTTATTATATATACAAAATAGTATTATTTTCAGATAAGCTGTTTGTTATATTGTGTTTGAGTAATGATCATTTCTATTTTAATAATATTTAGTCAATATTCAAGTTATGTAGTTGGTTTTGAGAAGTTAGGCCTTCAGTGGAAGACTTATTTTCGCTAATTATTTTATATCTTTTGACTCAGAACTATAGAATGAACCAGGTATATTCTTTATTTATTGTGGTGGTTATTACTCTTCCTTTATTCACTTTACATTTTCGTGGAGGGACAAAAAGACTTTCGGTGTTGACCAGGCACCTCGGTAAGAAGAGTGAGGGTTGTAATTTGTATTTACGAAAGCTAGACTTTCATCGACGGGAGCTCGATATGCTGACCCCACATCACTATAAAAAAGTTGTTTAGCATGCATAGGCTCACAACGCATTGTGGTAGGATTTATTGTTATTTTTATAAATTATTTTTTGGAACCTAAAGAGTGTTATTTTAATTTTTTTTAAATAAAATATTTTTCATCAAAATAAAATTGTTGTTTATAAAATTTTAAGTTGTAAGACAATAGTTTTTTGTTTGTTTTGTAACAAAATAAATTTTCATACAAGTTTAGACTATTGTGTTGCCTGCTGAACATACACTTACATACATTTAAGGTAAAAAACGTAAAACAACACTTTTGAATTCTAGTATAGAAAATAGAAATTTTTGTAAAAATCTGGAAATAGTTAATTTTGTTTAGTTGTTTAAGTAAGCTTTTAACAAGAGTAAGTTATCAAATAGATTATAGAACAGAGTCTTATTCTTGTATGTGATCAGAGATCCAAGGCTGGCTGCTATCACAAGGGTTTATTAAAACTCGCCTGATTGACGTTTCAAAAGATATTCCACTCTTGAGCTTCAAACAAAGACCACCCTGTCTACCCTTTAACAAAAGGGCGCAAATAAATCCGCGGTGTAAACAAGGGGATAGTTTCACTATAATGTAATGTTAAGATACAGTATTGCCGTTTTAGTTAGCCTGGAGGTAGTATTGTGATGAGGGGTTAAATTGGTCTGCCATTTTGTTTTATGTCATGATTTGTTAGATTTGAACAGCTGATAATTACGCCAGTGTGAATATTTAGCAGTAAATAAAATTCAAATTATTTTGTTTATAAAATAGACAGAAAACTATAAGTAGAAATATAAAATGCCGTTACACTACACTATAAAAATTTCTGATAAGTTTCAAAGTAGTGATAAAAAGAAAATAAATATTAAAAATATATTTGTTTATATAATAACAAATTTAAATAATGAAACTACACACTAATAGAATAAACTAAAAAACTAAACACAAAATCTAAACCATTAAAGAAAGATTTCACATAGGAGAACCTAAACTATCTAAAACAATTAAAATAAATGAAATACTTTAAATAATAATTATCTAGAATAGAATGTAAGTAAAATGAATTAAAATTATCTGAAAAATTCTAAGTAGCTCGATAAAAATGCAAACTAAATTGATAAATCTAAGCTGTGAACAGGGCCAATTCATAATTAGTAAAATCAAAAATATTTAAAAATGAAGGGTGCACAAACATTACACACTTATACAGAAACCAAAGCTTATGGAAACATAAAATCATAAATTATAGGCCATAAAAAAGTAAAATTGAACCATAAACATCATTCTAAAATGTCGAATATCTTAAAATACATTCAAGCTTAAATGAATAAAATGTGAAGTTTTATGGTGAAAAATAATCTGAAACGAGCACGTATGAAACAATTGAAGTTTGCGATTTATTTGGGAAATATTAAAATAATTTGACACCAGTTAGTTAATTTTTGTATTTTCTAGAATTTATTTGCAAACTGTCCTTTTTTTTTGTTTTGTGTTTGTGTTGTATGATACAGTGTGTGAGTTAATAATCTTCATATTTCGTCAAAATGTGGTTAAAATAGAATGGAAAAAATTGTTAAATTTTTGAGCAATAACTCCCGAGTAAGCATTATTTTTGGCCGATTAATAAGTTTTATTCGAATCCCGACTCGTGGGAGGTTACATTTTAGCAAAAAAGTCTGAAAATCGTTATAGATTATTTGTGAAAATTTATTTCTTTACTTTTACTCTTATTACAGGCACTTAAAACTTAAATTTAATAAACTTAAATAACAACTATTAAAAATGGAAAAAAGTGTGCAGTTAATTGGTATTTTGGTGTCAGCGATCTGTTAACAAATTTCAGACATCACAGTAAAAACAACTATTTAGGAGTCAAGGCTGGTTTTAACTGATATATTCTCAAACATTTCCAAGTCATTTTTTTACAATTAAAATATATTTCATTATAGGCCTATTATATATATGTAAAAGTAAAATATTTAATAGAAATATAATAATGGAAATATATAGTAGCAAAGTTTACATAAATAAGAAATAGTTGAATAAATTTTATAAAATCTAAGAAACCTGGTAGTAATAAAATTAAAGTACACTAACTGGAAAAATTAAAAATAGAAACTTACTCACGCTCCAGACCAAAATTGCAATTTTGTTGTATTGTTATAATGAACTAATTACCCATTTCATATGATTGTTTAAATTAGTCTTTTATTATTATTAACACTTCGTAGATGTGGTCTTTCTTGAAAATAACTTTAGTTTCTAATAAAATGCCATCACCAAATTTGAGTACAAGCAATTTTAGAGTATATTCATTGCAGTTATTCAAATTAAAACAAATCAAATTATCACAAAGAAAAAGTGTATTTTGCTTTTAAGCATGACGTATGATATTATTATTTTTTACTAATACAAACGGCAACATCTGATTTTGTAACTTTATTTCTTTTTGCGTGTAATTTGAAAAATCATTTTATTTGTAAATATTCCTCATATTCAGAATATTCAATTTGTATTCTGTTTGGTGGTTTTGCTGGCAGCATTTTCCTCTTGAAACAATTTGAATAAGGTCGTGTCGTTTGGTGTCCTCTCCAATTGTATTTTTTTTTCCCAATTGTAATTTGTTGTAGATTAAAAACCACCTTTCTGTGTAATTTTGTAAATTTTAATGACTCTCACCCCACGAGATTTTATAGTATTTGAAACAAAGTTAAGCATTAACAAGGTTCATATTAAAAATACTTTGAAACTAGTTTTTGAGACCATTCTTAATCTTTTCACAAGTTATAGGCCTAAGAAGCCTAAATAGATAAAACAGTAAAACATACATAAAGGATTTAATTTCATTGCACTCTAGTGGCAAAGTTGGTGGCTTTTGAGTCATCTCTCTTGATTTACTAGCGAGTGTAACCAATTATGGACCTGATGTGGTAGTTAAAAATAACACTTAATTTTTTCACACCAATTATTTACTGTAAAATTGACGATGTAGAACTCAAATATAACTACAATCCAAAACCATTTAATATACCTTTAATCATTTAGATAAAGAAACTATACAAAACAAAACATACCGTGCTATTCGGTGATATAGGGTTTCACCAAAAAAGTACGAATATTACAGACGTCTAAAATTTGTACATGCGGTGGGGAGACTATTTCTTTATACCAGACTCACGTATAAGGTCCGTGAGGAAAATTTTATCTCTTCCGAATAAGGTATACATAGGAGTCAAAGTGTTACTACTTATTAGTTATTGTTTATTAACATATAATGTTGTACAGTATAACAAACACACAGAACACAATTCTCATAAAAAAATACGCCTAAGTATACGCCTTAGGCGTATTTTTTTTATGAGAATTGTGTTCTGTGTGTTTGTTATACTGTATAGTTTTTCTCATAAGTAGAGCTCAACATTTAATATATATTATAATGTTGTATATATTATTTTATTATTTCATAATGAGATATCATAGATTAAATTATAAATCAACACATTTAACACTTATCTAAAAAGAAAGAAAACGATATTTTATTATTTTAAAGAAAACGACATTCCATTTGAAATTTAGGAAATGTTAAAGCCTAAATTAGCTGAGCCGATGGAATATGGAACATTGAAGAAATATCTAAAAACCATTGCGTAAAACCATTGATTTGACATATTAAATAGATTGTCCATCTCCATGTATTGGGATGAAGTTAAGAAATTATAGGCTTTAGTGTTGTCATCTAATGGTCTACTTGCGGTAACTTCAAGGACAGTATGTCATATTGCATGATTAGACTTCTCCAAAACTAGCACATTTTTTACCTAGACCTAGATAGCTACAACAGTTTAACCCACACATTGAGCCTCACATCTGTTATTTGACTTGATCGAAATAAATTTAATGGTCTACTATAACCTAAGGTGGTTTGGAGTGTAAGCTTTGTGGCAATACACACAATTGTAGAACGTTTATTTCTGAAGTGTCTTGAAGTACTGGAGTAAAAGAGACCACTAATTATTTGTCTTCTTACTCCAGGAAATGTACATAATCTAGCGAAGTTAAGCCTTACAAAGGGTACAGAGTAAGAGTATAAAATTACAATATAAATTAAACAACTAATTTACATCACAGTTTTACAATAATTAATTAGCTTACATTAGAACTTATAAAGCACAAATTATATAGATATTACTCATTTACAAAAAAAAAAAAAAAAATTAAGAAAGACAAGATCAAAACATACTCACATGATCAATGCAAAAGAAAATAATTCATAAATATTTACATATGAAACTCATATTTTACATTACCCAATATAATTAACCACATATCTACCGAGTAGATTATCTAAACAAGACTTTCACCCAACTCTATATTGCAGCGTGTGGCAAGAAATGAACATATTTTAAAAGCCCCTAATAGATTCGTCATGACTAATAGGTTTAAGTTCTTTGTGTGGTGTCACCAGAACCCTACTGAAAGATAGGCTATGTAATTGAGTGTGACTAGGCTATCATTTTGTGGGTTTTTAACTGAACTCAATACCGTGTAATCAGTGTTTTATTTAGGGAAGGGTGGCGGAGTACAGTCCAGGCCATCTGTTCCAGGCTGTGCCTCTAATCTACATAACTCATATATTTTGTTTGATTTATCATACGAACATTGTTATTATTTTACTAGAATTGTTTTACCTGGATTATATTTTTAACTGTTCATTAATAATTTTCATTAACAAGAGCTGTTACGAGACATCTTTATGGTCGCTTGTGAGTTTTTCATTTGAAACTTGTTTGACATAATTCATATTCAAGTTTTTCCTTTTAATACACTTTTCAGGTAAAAATTTAAAATGGTGCAAAACTTTGAGATTTTGATTCTTGTTATTTAAAATGAAAAAAAAAAAAAAAAAAAAAAAAAACCTTTCGGTCATCATCAACTTATAAAAAAGGGTGTCTTTACATTTCGTCCCCGGTAACATCTCGTCCCGATTCCACGAGCTGGGGATGAACTCTCTACTTGCCTACTTACTAGTAACATCTCGTCCTGGCACATACGCTAGGTTAGATTAGGTTAGGTTAGGTTATAATATAATATAAAAAATAATTGTTTTTACAAATTTAAAAAATATGTTAATAGTAATAACACTTCTCGTATGAAAATGTTTTTATCGAATTTGGTAAAACTAGATCAAATACTTTTAAATTTATTCAATTTATTAAAATTTGTCTCCCCAACGGGGAAAAAAGAAATATATTACCTTACTAACAAGTAAAATATACAAATTTACTTCACCGCACTTCTCCTTCTTCTTGGTAAAACGATAGCCGTTTAACAGCAAACAGGGTCGAGATGATACTACGAGATGATGTAATTAGTTTGTTTAATCATTTGTAAAACTGAGCGGGACGAAATGTTCATTTTTTCTAGGAAATTGGCAGCGGGACGAAGTATTACTGAACCATAAAAAAAGAAGAAAAGAGCATACCATAAATACCCTTAGCCCTCGAGTAGAAAGAGAACAAGAGTCGGTCAAGAGAGACCCGACAGGAAAGATGAAAGAGAGGTACCTAACCCAAGACTACAAGAAGGAAAGTGTATATCTAGCTTGGGACTTCGAGTTCACTGCACCCACACTCATTATGAGTGAGTCCCTGAGGAAGGTGTAAGAGACTTCTACACTTGCTGAAAATAGAAAATTCAGTAAAAATATTTGCATTAGAAAATACTTTACTAAAGTTTTCAAATTAGGTTTGAGTATCGGAATAAAGTAACAGCTGCGAATTAAATGGACATAATGCTTCCTCTAATAGCTCCACTCATGATTTGTTTCGATAGAGGTAAAGGTTTTTATTTTTACCTTTACTTCTAGTCGTTCCTCAAATGTCGTGGTGCGCACCCGTCTCGTGTATTTTGTTATGTTAAATATATCTATTCTTAATGTCTTGACGACCTCCAAGAGTGAAACTATTCTGATGATGGGATATAAATACCGAAACGCGTAATGGTTTTAAAAAAAAAACATGAAAATAAGTCACAAGACGGAAAATAAGGTTAGTATTTTAGTAATACTTTGTGACTTGGATACAGGTTTACTATGAGTTTGTTTTCATGCCACCTAAATTGTTTTAAATTTAAACCAAAGAGTGATTTAGGAATAACAGAAGAATTAAATTTTAATAATTATATTTTGTATTTAGGTAAACATTATTTTTAATTTTAATTCCAGTCACTTACAATAGACAAAGGTTATTAGTATTATATTAAGTGTGACCACAGTCGGTTCTTGGTGAAATTCCATGATAAGGTAACAAATAATTTTGTTTGCATCTGCAGTGTTAGTAGGTGTTTGATATCTGTGAGTGGCTATGCGTGTGGTTCAAACATTTCCAACTACTTACATCAAAAATATTTTACAACAACATTGTTAAAGTTGATGGTTGGGGATATTTTCAAACCTCCTCAATATCACGTAATTCGTCAAAACACGATCATTTTATTCGATCACGTCTGGATCATTTTATTCGATGGAAGATGTCATGAACTATGATGACTTTATGTAATAGTTTTTTGAATAGTCTTGTTGAATAAAAGCGAAAAACTTTCGGTCATTATCACCTCATAAAAAAAAGCAGAAAAGTTTATAAAATAAAGACACCTCGAATTACAATGGCGTCAGGGTGGGGATAGAATAAGAGTTGGTTAAGAGAGACTTGATAGAAAAGATGAGAGAGAGAGAGAGAGAGAGAGAGAGAGAGAGAGAGAGAGAGAGAGAGAGAGAGAGAGAGAGAGAGAGAGAGAGAGAGAGAGAGAGAGAGAGAGAGAGAGAGAGAGAGAGAGAGAGAGAGAGAGAGAGAGAGAGAGATCTAAGCTACATTAAAAAAGGTGTAGATCCAACTACTTTAGTAGAGTGCTGGGGATTTCCACGCACGTAAGGGGAATGTAATGGAAGTTTCAAAGTTAGAGATCCACCCAATTAAAATTTTAAATTTTATTGTGCTTATGACTATTTATAAATCCTTATATTTAAACAGATTAGTCATGATTTGGTGACAAACTTGATCTCATTTAAATTTTTATTAATAGAATAATCGTAAAGGTTAAAGAATTCTGTTTATTACTTTTCTATTCTTCTAGATTACGGTACTTCATTCGGGTCTTGTTTTCTATTTTCTTAAAAATAAAGTTTTTTTTTGTGAGTCGGATCTGAACCACTCACAAAAATTTAGTAGGCCTACTTGTAGTTAACCAAGGTGCAGAATGTTAGCTAAGTATTATATGCTCTTCCATCAGTTCCAAATAAGGTAGAACTAATAAAACAAGTTTCAATGTCAGAATTTCTAGTATAACAGACCATATTATACCATATTTGACCAAATTTGACCAAAATCCTATTTCTAAACTTATAATTATCTTTTTTCTGATTTTAAGGTTATGTGCTTAAAATTTGATTGTGCCAATTCTGTTATTTGTTTTAGTATTAAAAAAAATTATAAATGATTAAGTAAAAATTATATAAAGGGACAAAGAGTTATTGCAGAATGTTGTAGGATTTATAGGTTGTTGGTAAAACTACAATTTACAGTTTCAGAATTGGCTGTCAATTAGAAATTTTCTAGTCAATTATTCCTGTTAAGGAAGTTGTCTAATAATTCGCAAAGTTAAGCCTAAATTGAACAAAAATCGTAATCACTGCAAAGTTTACTAACGCGCATACAATACACACGCCTACGCACACGTACACCCAAGCGTATTTGTGTACCTCCTTCCACCACATGCGCAGATAAAGATATAAGAGGAAATGTTGTCAAGGGTTTGTTATTTTTGTATCAAATCATATTTAAAAATTGATTTAACATGACATTCCTGTAAGGCACCATAAATATTCCCGTAGTTTAGTATCAAAATGTAAATTACTATAGGTTGCAACCGGACTAATTAATGGTACAATTTGATGTAGGCCTATAACCACATTGAATTTTATCAGAAAGACTGTCATAATTTACTTGTATAATCGATTACAACATAAATATTTAGATATTACTTTCGATAAATTCCCCCCCTTTGTTTAAAAGGAAAAAAACCTTTCGATCATCATCGCCTTATGAAAAAAGGACGAAAATAACATAAAATAAAGACTCCTAGCACTTGAATTCTATAATAATGTCAGCGTCGGAACAGAACAAAAGTTGGTCAAGAGAGACATGATAGGAAAGATGAAGAGAAGAGAGAGAGAGAGAGAGAGAGAGAGAGAGAGAGAGAGAGAGAGAGAGAGAGAGAGAGAGAGAGAGAGAGAGAGAGAGAGAGAGAGAGAGAGAGAGAGAGAGAGAGAGAGAGAGAGAGAGAGAGAGAGAGAGAGAGAGAGAGAGAGAGAGAGAGAGAGAGAGAGAGAGAGATAACACACAGCTACATGAACAAGCTCTAGATTTAGCTGGGGTCCTTCGGGTTTGTAACTATAGTGAGCCCCTGAGGCCAGTTTAGTTATAGTTCGCTACAAATATAAAATAATCAATTCACTCATACATATACATCATGTACTGGGTGTTTCAGATTAGCCATACTTGTATTAAAATATTATGTGGGGAATCAGTTTGTGCTAGAAACTTGCTGTAAAGTTTTAATTGACTAATTTGATTTTTATGAATTTAGAGAAAATATGCCAAAAGGGCGTATAGTGAAGGTAGGGGTAAATTTCTTAAGATCTAAAAATGTAAATCTAGGTGAATTTAGATTTTGTACAATCTCTAATTAATGGTTTTAGAAAACTTCATATTTTGTTATAAAGTTTTTTCTTCTCTTATTTCTTATTATTTCAAATGGTGGCCTAAAATTTCTGAAATGTTGGACTTTGTAAATTTTTATTATTCGTGGTTATAAACACAATTAGTTAAAATCTGTCATCATCAACATTTGACATAAAAATTACCCCACATCGTAGAGTTGTACATCAAATGAAAGGCATTGCAAAACTGAAGGGTTTTTTGTAGTTACAATTTTATAAAACTTCTTGTGTTTTCAAAATGACATATAACAACCTATCTTTATAATAAAAAAACAATATATGTTGCTTTTAGTTCCACAAAAGTTGAAAGAAAATATTGTGTTCTGAATTTTTAAAATGTTAATTTAGTGAAGAAAAACTTTACACCAAGTTTATAGTGAAACAGTTTGTACACTTGATGAAACACCCGCACATGATTGTATTGATACACTTGTATTTTAACACTACAGCTCTTTATCCTCAATTGTACACAAACTGAGGTATCTTCAACAATTAAAAATCTCGAAATTGTTGAGCGACTATCACAATATCTAATACATATTCCTGCATGAGGTAAACTCACTATTGTGTTTTGTAAATGTAATAAACATGTCATTCATTCATATCTGATAGTTACAGCTTTGTAATATACCATATGAAAATAAAATGTATACAAATAACACGCTCTGCATTTGACTTGTATACAAGATGGTAAATGAGCAGAATAATTGAATGTGACAATGTGCTATTGTCTTGCTGTAGAGATTGGAAAGGGGGAATCTTGACGAACTTCTCTCTTCTACCACTGAGAATAACATACAGCATTGTATTGGTGTTCGCTATCGTTTAGTGAATTTTCAAAAAGAAAATGACTATTTCGAACTTCCATATGACAATAAGGCAATCAATCACCTGTATGATACAAGTGAGATCAGGAGTCTTTTAACTTTCGTTCAAATTTATTATACAGGGTGATGCGAAAGTTCTGCAACCCCTTCGTAATTTTAAACCTGTTATACGTATTAACTCCAAACATTTTGGCAGTTATATTGGGAAAATTCTGCACCTTTTAGGGGTATGAGTGAATTCCTCCCTTTTTTGGTTTGGGGTGGGAGTTGAAAGTGATTTTTTTTTTTTAAATAGAAAAACCTATTGAGTGATACCTCATGTTAAAGCCCTCGTTGAGACGAGAAAATTTGTGTAAAGTAAACCCCTCTCTGATCCTACCCCAATACAGAATGGCGGAGCCAAGAAGTCCAGATTTTTTTTTTCTACATATTGTATTCTACATCAATTCGATGTGTATTCATTTTAATAGACAAAAATATTTCACAAATTGTTAATCTACTTAATTACGAGAAATAATAACTCGGAAATAAGATAATCGGTTGGTATACTGACACCAATTTGAACACTGGTAAAATGCATTGAACTCTGGTAAGATGAATAACTATTAAAGATGTAATTTTAAAATAGTACAGTCTAAATTATTGTATTCTAATTTATTTTTTTAAATGTACCATTTTAATAAATAAAATGATTTACTATTTAATTACTTTTTAAATTCTATAATTTTTGAGGATTTAAATTTAATTAGGCCCCATTTTTATTAATTTGACCAAAAAATCTTGTCAGTCATTGTTTTCTAAATCGTAATTAATGTAGATTAAAAAACTTTGTAATGTTTTTGCATCTAAAAATGAATACACATCGAATTGATGTAGAATGTACGAGTACTTAGAAAAGTAGAAAAACCTGAAATTGTTGGCTCCGCCATTTTGGATTGGGGTATCGGAGATGGGTTTACTTTAAACCAATATTCTCGTCTCAACAAGGGCTTTAAACTGTGGTATCACTCAATAGAGGTTGCTATTTAAAAATTTTGACTTGCACCCCACCCCTCAAAAAGGGTGGATTTCATTCGTTCCCCTAAAAGGTGCAGAATTTTTCCAATATAACTGTCTGAAAGTTTGAAGTTAATACGTATAACAGGTTTAAAATTACGAAGAGGTTGCAGAACTTTCGCATCACCTTGTATATTTATTTGCGTTAAATTAGCCAGCGAATTCCTTCTCAAGTATTGAAATGGCGGGCGTCCAAAATCTTTAAAATATAAACTTATCAGTTGCCTCTGACATTAAAACATTTAGTTGAGCGTTTCCTAAAATTGATACGTATGTATAAAAATTAATAGCATGTGTTATCATTCACTGATTGTATTAAAAAAATTCTTTTAGATATAAATAAATTCCTTTATAGTAACAAGTTCGTTAGATACAAGATTGGATGTTAATTTTTAAATGGCAGTCATTTTTTCGTGACATCTATAAGTCCAATTTAGTTTGTGTAGAGTTTGAAAAACCAATAAAACAGCCACAAAAATAATTAAATTTTTATTTGTTAACAAAACCTAAATTTTAACCGCATATACTGTAATAAATATTGGAGAATAATCTATAACAATGTACAGTAAATATATTAGTCGAAATTGTAATAGGATTTTAGTAAAATTATGGCCATGACTAGTTTCTACTGAAAACACGAAAGTTTTAAATATTAAAAATGGAAGCCTTTTGAAACTATTCTCGGAGTTTATTTTTATCTGTAAACCCAACTTTTACCTACATCAGCTTATTTTTGCAGCTAGAGATCTGAACCTTTTGATGCCATAGTTGAAGTTATCAATGATAAAAAAATAAACGTCAAAAATAATTTCGTTGCATCACATCAGCCCATTAACTCCGTGACGAATTATATTATCAATGAAAATTGTGAAACAACAAGAAAGCTAATATTTTGTACTTAGGTAAGATTCGGGGCCTCCACCTAGTTAAATATATTTAATTTTTAACAATGCATGTAAACCAGAAAAAACAGCATATTTCTGTACGTTCACTTTGCCAAGTAAAGGGGAACTAAGTCACACCATCACGTATTTAATTACTTACAAACTTATTTTACTCTGAACTAGGGAAACACGTATGCAATTATTTACTCAAGCACATATTTAATTACATACACAGACACTTGTTTAATTATACCTGGCTACTGATTTAATAATATAACCCAACATTCATTTAATTACTTACAAACCTACTTATTTTATCAATTATTAAAACATATATTTTACTAAAAAGAAATTGATTTATTTATTAATTCCGAGATTTATTTCTTTACATACCGTGGCATTCATTTTACTACTTAACTGCCACTTATTTACACCAGTCGTTTACTTAATCATTTATCACATATTTAGTAAACCCAAGCTATCGTTATATACTACACCAACCACTTATTGAATTACTTACACACAAATTGAATTAATTACTTGTCCATGAATTACTAACTTGCCACTTATTTAATTACTCATAAGCCACATATTTAATTACTCATAAGCCACATATTTAATTACTTACTCCAGTAACTTCTTTCATTACTTAATTGCCTTTTATTTCATTACTTACACTATCTAGTTATTTAATTACTTACGCCAATCATTATTTTAATTACATAACATGCATTTTAATTTTTTACACCAGCCACTTATTTGTTTACTTAGACTAGTCTCTTAGTTAATTACTTAACAGCCATTTATTTAATAACTTACATCATAACTTATTTAATTACTTACACCAGTCACTTATGTAATTACTTAACAGAACAGCCATTTATTTAATTCCTTACCCCAGTCACTTATTTAATTATATAACAGCCATATATTTAATTATACACACCTGCCATTAATTTAATTACTTACGCCAGTCACTTATTTAATTATTTAACAGTCATTTATTTAATAATATAACAGACATTTATTTAATTACCCTCACCAGCAACTTATTTATTTACTTACACCAACCACTTATTTAATTACTTAACAGCCATTTATTTCATTACTTACACCAGCCACTTATTTAATTACTTATAGCAGCCGCTTATTTAATTACTTATACCAGTCACTTATATAATACACCAGGCACTTTTTTAATTATTTACCACAGCTGTTTATTTAATTACTTAAAAACCATTTATTTAATTACTTACACTAGCCTCTTATTAATTACTTAAACCAGCCACTTATTTAATGAGTATACAGCCATTTATTTAAATACTTTTACCTCTACTTATTTAATTACTTACCTGTCACTTATTTAATTACTTACACCAGCCACATATTTAATAATTACACAAGAAATTTATTTAAATACTTTATTTATTTTCATCTAATTACTAACCCGCTACTTATTTTATTACTTAAGCAAACATTTATTGAATTACTTACCCAGGCTTTTATTTACTAACTTACCGAGTCACTTAATTATTTAACAATACATGCACTTATTTAATTACTTACACACATACATAATTTTATCAACCTACATAATTAGCTACTTATTTATTATTTTTCCAGTCACGTATTTAATGTCTTATCCTGTCACTTATAATTAAACACCCAGAGAGATTTCATTTTATTTGTTCAAAATAATTTTTACTATTGACAAACACTTTAATAATTTTGTATAAATAACAATTAAACAGTTATTTTCTCATCTATTTAATTGATAACTTACTAGGCATAACGTGGCACTACTACTAGAAGCAGATTTTACCACGTACATGAGAGGAATTTATTAAATTACTTACCCAGGAATTTATTGAATTATTTACCCATGTACCTTGTTTATATCTGACCTGGGAAAACATACTAGAAAGAAGAATCGTCAAAATGACAGTATGTAATAACTAAATAAAGCGTTACTGTCTGAACCAGCCATATATTTTACCTTCACATCTACGTTTTTAGCTCTTGTAGGCATGTTTGTACTAAAACAAAGAAGCAAGCTAAATAGGCAAACACAGCTTGTAACGTCAACTACATTCAGACAAGTAAATAGTTACATTAATTAAAAGCAGTAGAGTCAACAAGATGTACTTTGAATTTACGTCCATGTTATGACAGATGTCATTTAAAACAGGTATTTACTAAAACACTCATCAAATTACATCACCACCAACAGTTATTTTGCAAGTCTATTTGAAATGATGTATGAGATAATGACAAAATACATTATAAGCATAATAAAAGTACCATATTCCATTAAGAGTAGCAAAATATATTTGTAGTCTAGTTCAATGTTATGCAGCTGTAACTGAAAATTATTGTTTTAATTGTACAGTGATTTAATTGAATCTAAAATTCTGTAGTCACTTTTATAATTTTAATAAATGTGTTTTGATTTTATTTTTGTATACAAAATACAGCAATAGACAATATATTATAACTGATTATATATTCCATATTAGGGAATACTATTCCGTTGTGTTTAATATAAAACCTAGAGGTCAAATATATTGTGTGATCATCTGTAAGACAATTTGTAATTATTAAAACATTAAATCTTTGCATTTATTTAATGTTTAACTCACAATCTTTACTGTGAATTGGATTAACATATATTTAGTATTTGGTCTTTCTGAGGCCTAAATAATTTGTACCAATGTTACATTTTTATTTTGAATTTAAAATTGATTTGTTTAATCATTATTGATGGCGTGATTATTGGATACCATTTTGGAATCTGAGTAAAAAAAAAAGTTGATTTAATATCTTTGTCTGAATGTTCGAACATTCGTCAGAAAATGTTAGTCCTAAAACCGTTGCACTTATTTGTTTAAAATTTATACCAGTTTAGTCCTCTATTCTAATTATTTGAGTGACGAATTTATAATAACTATAATTCTAATTTGTGGGTTTTTTAAAAACCACAATGTAAAATGTCGGTTTATCAAAATATACATAACAATGTTAATCGTGTCAAATGTACATTTAACTGTACATCATGGCCAGACCCAGATTTATAAATGACCAGTCTGGGCATTTACCCAAGGCCAGAATCTCAGAAAGGGCGGAGTGTTTTTGAAGACAAATTTTTTAAAATAATATTTAATGTATATATTTATTTTAAAAAAAATGTTTCATCTCGAACATATTTCAAAGCCCCATGCAAACGGACATAACTTGCGTGACTTCAATAACTGTTAAATAATAACTTAATAAGGCCACCTTAATTTTCTGAACCATCTTTAAAACTTTTCAAAACTTCAACAACATTGTCTTTTATGTAATTTTTAAGACCAGTTCATAATTTCATGAAAAAATTTAAGTTTAAAACTTAACCAGAGCTAACGGGTGTTTTAAAAAGGAATCAACCCTATTTTTGATGACGTGAATGTATAAAGTAGTGTGAAGTGTGAATGTATTTTACTAAAGTTAAGTACAAAGAAACATAAAATTATAACTGACTTTAAAAAAATCAAACTTGAAATAATGAAAAATTGTATTGTAACATTGTAAAATAAGAATAAGGAATTGAAATTATTATTTTGTTCTAAAAATATCCGTTTTGGTTTTAATATACCTCAACACATTAAAAAAATTTTTTTTTTTAATGAACAAAATTAAAAATATAGTTTGACTTTTATTTTAAAACCTACAAATACAAATACATTAAATATATCTGTAAATTTTCAAAGGTTGACTATACTATATACTATTGCAATTATGAATTTTTAGAACAAATAGTTCTAATAAAATTGCAATAACAATTGTGCGATATTTTCCAAAACATAATTTCTATTATTTTCAAGAAATGATGTAATTTTTGTTAAGTGTAGCCTAAGTAGTGACTACATCACTTGCAATACTGAAATGCTATTAGTACTAATTGTTTATATTATACATGGGGGAAAAAAATCCAAATTTACATATTGAACAATACCTTGGTGTGGGGGGGGGAAGCAAAAAATGAAAGGGGACGGCTATAAGAATGCTTCGCTCACGGTACAAGGTACCTGAAATCGGGGGCTGATCATGGCATTACATCATATGAAATACAAATTCTATGTTCTTTGTCAGTGATCCGCAACTTTATTAAATTGTAATTCATTTTGAGAATTCTAGATACAAAATAAAAATGTACAAATTCTGTACTTAGGTTATGTTCAATTCGAAAATTATTTATATGACCGTCAATTTAAATAATTTTGTAAGATTCTTCTTAAGTTGCAATATGCTTCGGTTTTACATAATCCTAGAAATTAACTTATAATATCTTATGTGCTGACTTTTGTGGCTGTTATGGTGCTTACACGTACAAATGATAGTTTAATCATCAATTTAGTTTTATACATTAAAAAAAAAAATACTTCCTTGTATTTTTTAGGAAAAATAATATATATTTATACAAACTGTATATTAGATAGAATAAAACTCGAACACAAGATCTCACAAAAAGTACGTTTACTTAATAAAACGCGTTTCAACGACAAAGTCGCCATCCTCAGTGATACATGAGCTACAATAACTAAACTGAGGATGGCGACTTTGTCGTTGAAACGCGCTTGATTAATATTAAATGTTGAGCTTGACTTATGAGAAAAATTATACAGTATAACAAACACACAGAACACAATTCTCACAAAAAAATACGCCTAAGTATCAGACGCGTTTCAACGACAAGGTCGTCCTCTTCAGTGATACACGAACCACACCAATCAAACTATAACTTAAGTAAACGTATGATTAAGTAAACGTAATTATTGTGAGATCATGTGTTCGAGTTTTATTCTATCTAATATTATGTCACAAGTGAAGCTCAGTATTCATTTATAAACTGTATATTATATAGTTGGTAACCAAGTTTTTTACATGCATATAATTTGATTATATAAATACATTTATGTTCAAAATAAAAAAAAAAAATAATGAATTTATTAATTCCCTCAAGGAAATATGGGATAATATTCACCATAATTTGATTGAAATTGGTAGAGCCAATTCGTAGATCTGTTTATATTAAAAAAGTCTCCACTGGCTTTGCTCGTAAACAATATAATATAAGTGTCTAGGCGTTGGCAGGACTGGAAGCTGTACCTATGTGAAGGTGCCTCCAATCGCTACGTTGGCACCACTTTTCTTGCGAGGTAGAGGTTCGAAGTTACTTTTGTAGCCCTATAGTAATTTCGCTATTTTCCAACATAGAGAGGTGGGGTTGGTACCATTAGATGCAGAATTCTGCAAATTTGTATCTAATTTAGTGTGTTATACTCTGAAGAACAGATGAGATAAAAACTATTTAAAATGACTGGCATTTTTAATTAGATTTTTTTGAAATTCAATACGGGTTCTACATGAGTTGCTTATAAACAATTGCATGTAACCGTCTTATTATTTATTTATTTTTGCGATATCGAGAATGACGATGGACGGACGGAATATCTGAAACACCTTTTCCAGTTTCCTGAGGCCATGGACACGTGAAGATCATCAAATGTAACTTGTGGAAACTTCATCAACCAAATCTCAACGACAAGAGGACGTTTCAATGACTATGTTTCAGTAACCGTCACTGTCTGCAGGGTTTGTGTGCACTGAGGATGTTGACTTGGTCATTGAAACGTCCTCTTGTATTTGTATTGTAGAAAATAAAGTTTTTTTGTGGAAAATTGTGTTTTCATTGATTTGGTTTCTTGTGAATCAGTCAAAAAAACAGAGGTGACTTTTTTTGCGATTATCAAACAACCCTATACTTCGTTCACTGGATAAGTAATATAAAGTAATTCGAAATGTATTACTTTATACTTATTATTTTAAGTGAACACAGTTTCAAAATGTCTACTTGTGACGTTTGTTGTATTCTAGAGTCTCTTATAATACTGTTTACTTTATCATCAGAAATCTTCTTCGGTAGACTACACTTCATCTCAAGGATTGTAGGGCTCGTCTTATTCCTGTTTTACCCTTCATATTTCAAGCTTAGACGGGTTTTATCTTGTAAAGATATTATGGTATTTTAATCCAGTCTTAAATGAGAGGGTTGAAAAATAAACTGCACAAAAAATGGATTTCTTAAATCTACCTGTTTAGCTGAGTGGGATCATCCTTGTGAGAACCTTTCCGTTGGCTGAACAAACTTTTCGGAAAATCTGACAAATCTCCTTTCTTGTTTTGTTTAAAATAAACTATTGTTGGTAATATTTTTCTAGCAGTATTGGTTTTGTGTACAAATTCATTTTATGAATTTTTTTTACAACTTACATAAATTTAACATTTGTAGGTAAAGGATAAAAACTACAAAAATCGGTGCAAAAAGATTGCAGAAACTTACGACATGCACGTACATATACAAATTAAGTTGGACACAATTTGAACCAATCAAGTTATTTGTGGGAGAAGCTGTCATAACACCAAAACTCAACAATTTAATTTTTTTCACAATTGACAACGATTTTGATAAAATTTTGTTAAAATCTAGACTTTTACCATATGTCGAGTTTCTTCTTATATATATATATATATATATATATATATATATATATATATATATTATTAATAATAATAACTCAAATGAAATATACACCCTAGACTGGCAATCGAACCCAGGACCTTTGGCTTTACGCGCCAATGCCCTACCAACTGAGCTATCATAGTCGCTTCCCAGTACAGGGCGTACACTTCTCACGACTTTTTTTTGCTGCAATTTATGAGCAATCATATTACCTCGTTACACAAACGACATTGAAATAATATCTATTCAACCTGTAGCCCCTACGTATTTATTTATTTATTGATTTTAATTTTAATTTTAATGCTTATACTTTTTTTTTATACTAGCTAATTAATTAGGATAGCTCAGTTGGTAGAGCATTGGCGCGTAAAGCCGAAGGTCCTAGGTTCGATTCCCAGTCTAGGTCGTATATATTTTACTTTAAATATTATTTAATTATAATACTGCCTGGTGTAAAAAACGCATAAACATTAAATATATAATTTTATTTTTAACACATAATGAAAAAGCAATAGGAGTCTAACAAAAAATATTGAAAGAAACACTAACTTGGTTATACTAATAATTTACAATAGAACAAAATATAAAATATAATAAGCCTAAAATAACAGTTATACCGGCGCTCACTGCTATACATTCACAAGCCACAGGGGGGTCACTTATAGTGAATACGAGGTTAGCAGTCCAAAGGACCCTTGTTGGAGTCTTGGGTTAGATCCCCTCCCTCGTCTCTCCTATCTGGTGTTTTTGACAACTCTTGTTCTCTTCCGACCCTGATGCCATTAGAATATTTCAGAGCATGGGGGCTTTATTTTATACTCTTTCTTCTTTTTTTATATGGCGATGAAGACCAAGGGTTTTTTCGTCTTTAAGCGATAGGAAAAACTATCCTAGAAGTTTATCACACCCACTCCAAATAGAAGGTTCGGAGACTCATTGTACTAGAAGCCAGAAGTTGAGTTGTCTTTGTACAGATACTGTACTTTTTATTTGTAATCATTGTAATAATAAAAATAAAAAGTAGTTGATTTGATGGGATATTTATTTACTTTCTTTACTAAGACTAACATTGTGTAATTGAAATTAGATGGATTTTGTTATTGTTATTAAAATTTGTCAGAATTCAAATATATTTTGGTTATAGCCTAATCTTGCGTGTTATAGACATACACCAAGAAGTTATTTTTAGATTTTTGTAGATAATTCTATTATGCTTCGAGCCACAGTAAAAATACAAAAATCATTTTGTTTTTCATTAAAAGGTAAACTGTTTAGTCTCTTGTATTTTTTTTTTTATAAAGTTACCGATTTTTTAAATGTTAAACGTTAAAAATTTTATACGGCAGACATTTTGGAAATATACAAAATAAATTCGTCGTTTTGGTACACTTGTAAAACGTGACATAAAAAAAAAAAAAAAAAAAAAAACTTATACCAAACCTGAACTAAATATCCTATGTATTTCCAAAGTTGTAACTTTTTTGTATAAAAGTAAAATGGCGGATAGACGAAAAAGTAAACAAGATAGGACTATATCTTACATGGTTTTTGTTATATACTTTGTCTTACCCAATCAGTTCATGAAGTTTTGGTCGAGTACATCCTGTGTACTATATATCTAGTGTCCAGTGAGTAGTGTACTAAACTTGAGATAATATCAAGTTTTGCTGAATGTTTCATACTATTAGTTTGAAGCCTATCACAAAACTTTATAATTTTTCATTTATTTAACCGTTTCAAAGAGTTGTTCATTAAAAATTTGGATGTAAAATATCTCAACCGTTGATTTTATAAAGTTTATCTAACATGATGTTATCTTTAGTTTTATTGTATAACTAACAGTCGATGTCAATCAATTAAGATTTACGGTAGAGGTGGAGTTTATTTCAAATAGTGAAGCGAGCTTAAGTAGGACATTGTTTTGCCAAAATATTGTTTATACAAATTTCGCAAAAAGTCTTCAATACCAATTTGTCTTCTGTAAGAAATACACGGTAGTATCTCACTAAAGAAAATATTTACAATTATGGGAAGACTGTTTATAGGATTATTAATTTATTTGATTTTCTAAGATTATCTTATCATGAGATTGCTATTTTAAAAACTGTTATTTATTTGATAAAACTGTAGATGTTTCAACTAATCTAAGCCTGTAACATTGAAATGACCCTTTCCGCGAATACTAGGCCTACTATTCAAACAATTATCTTGTTTCTTTAGCATTATTTACGTTCTATAAGTGTTTTAGAAAAATTGACGTAGTTTTTTTCTGTATATTCACGTTAATATCAAAATTCTTTATAATAGTTCTTAAAATTTTGCAAATAAAATAAAATAAATATGTAAGACTAGGCTTCCGAAAAAATCACATACAAAATAAAAGTTAACCTTTTTAAACGATTCTGAAAAAATGATACTGCATAATTTTGTTGATGAAATGAAAGTTACTACAATAATGATGTTGATAGTATATATTATATTATTATTATGTATATTATTATATTTGTGTGCACTCTTGTGTGTGTGAAAGAGACATTCTTTACATAAATGAACACTGTGTTGAAATTAGCAGTATTGATAAATAATCCCTGAACATAATTACAGGCACAAAACAAATATTATAATAATTGCATAAACTAGCAGTAGAACCTTCTGAAGATCCTTTGTTTCCGAAATGTACATTAGGCTATATAAGAGAGTAAACTAAATCAGGATATTTTTTGTCATATTTAGCGAAATTAACAAAAAAATAATAACTGCCTTAAGGAAAAACAAAACAAAATTACGATGTTCTATAAATCGGCTCATCGCGGTTTTAATTAAGTGTAGCCTTTTAAAGGACTTAAACCTAAAGCTTAGATATTTTTAAATAATTCCAACCGTTTAGGACCAACTGTAACTTAAATGTTTAGAAAATTAGCAAATTTTTGAATAAATGGAATGTGGTAAAATCTCATCTTCGAAAAAGGTCAAAATAATTTTTCAAAACTACTTTACATTGTAAAATTTGCATAACAGCTTTTAGGCAATAAAAAGTATCAGTTAACTACATGATATTTATAAAGTGTTTTGCCAACAATATTTTATCCAGAAAAAATAATTATATTTTTCAAAAATGTTGCTATTTTTTAGTCCTACAACGGGCGAAAAAAAAAGTTGCTTTTCAAACTTTTCATATTGTTAATATTATACATTGAAGTCTATCGATGTTTTAATTTTTAATTAGGTTCAACTGTTTTAGGTACGGAAAATGGACTTCTAAAACTTCCAAAGCCTTGTAATTTCATAACTTCAAGTGCTTTATAGTTCCTAAACGGTTAAAAATATCAAAAAATACCAATAATAAAAATCTTAAAAAAATAAGTTTTATCTAAAATTGCCATAAAAATAGAAAGTTTTATAAAAAACATTTAGTTCTGACCGCCATATCGGAATAATGGGGGGGGGGATATAAAAAATTTGGTAATACCTTTAGTTTTAATTTTAAAACTCCGTAGGGTTACTTTATAAAGTTTTATGTAACCTTCATACTTATCGAATAAAACTGCAGACACCTGTTTCAATCAAATAGTACATATTGACTCAAAAATTAACCTCGACAATGTTTTATAACTTCGATTTTAATCAAATGCGACCTATGCTTGAGGACGTGCTTCTGGTACAAGAGAAACAAGTTTAACCCTTATTTAAATATAGACAGCACCCATAGTTCATATTCATTTTTTGATTAACAACAACTACTAAAATTACATTTTGGTAATGATTTTTGCCTTGTTTTATTTAGTTTTGGGGATGAGTTAGTGAAAAAGTTTGTGCAATATTTTTCACAGTTTATTAGTTTTTTTACCTGTAATTGTGGTTTAGGGAATTAATAAATAATATTGAGATATTTCTTGTCTTTAGTGAAAACTACAATTTTGTAAGTTTAAAATAAAACTGTTGCAGTGATTGTACACAGTGTTTAGGAAAGTTTGTTTAGGTTTCGAGATTGGATATGGGTGTCAATTTCGCTCCACTTGAATTAGAGGGTGAATGCACCCCCAAGTAAGGGAAGGATGCCTGTTTTTTCTTTTAAGAGGGTGAATGTGATTTTTTTCCTCAACGAGGGAGGGTTTTGATTCTGAAGGTTTGTTAGTAACTGACTGGATTGCTTTTGTGTTGAGTTTGTAAGTGAAAAAAGATAATTGTGTTTAGGACAACTATATTAAGTATTTTTCCATTATAGTCTAGTTTTTGATATGTTAATGATTATCCTTTTACTAAATGAGCTGTGAGGTCGTTAATAAATATGTAATCAACTGATTTATATGTTACACCCTGATTTCTTCACAATACAAGTAGTTAAATATATATTATTTTGTTCACTAATATTATTTTTAAGCGATTAAAGATTCGATTTTAGCTTTAATGACTTGACGTAATGTTCTACACTTAAAATAACCCAGTTTAATCCTTTAACCATGTAAATGGAGAAAACATTTTAAATAAATTGTGCAAAAACATTGCACAAACTTTCTCACTCACTCGTACATACAACCAAATAAAAATCAAGTCAGTCAAAAAGTGAAAGTTAACTCACGGCGCTGTCATAGAAGAAGGGCCTAAGTTTGCATCGCTTCCTCTGCGTAAACAGTATTTGCTTAATAACTTGCGTTTAACGACGGGATATAAGTTTCATTTGTTTTTTTTTTGTCAATTATTTTCGAACCTTTATAATTTTTACAAATGAAGATTTTGGTCACCGGTTTAGAAATTAATATTCAGTTATTAAAATTTGAACGATAAAAGTACAGCCGATTTTGAAAAATGACGTCTTTTATAATTACACCACAGCCGATGTTTTTGGGTTTTTCCAATAACTAATTAACCGACATTTTTAGAGACGTTAGCGACTAACACGTTTTATTTGGGGCTTTAGAGGAAAATCAAAATGGAGTCATTTTGTATTTATATCTCATGAGAGCTACATAAATTTCAATTAATACAAAAAAAAAATGTGAAGCTAAAATAGGTTCAAATCTAAATTAAAATCAGTCCTCCCGTTTGTGTTATAGAGCACCCATACGGCAGACTATAGAGAGACATCATTCCAGAAATTACTTTATTTGAACTTTGAACTAAGGGACCTACAAACTCATATCTCTGTAAATAGCTGAACCTAGATTTTTCGCAATCACAAGACTTTCTCTATACGTGAGAAGGTAAAATACATTAAATTTTTATTGAAATAGCTCTTAATCAGGTTTTTGCTATTATTTGTTTATATCGAAACTAATACGCGATGTTTCGAGGGTGTAAATCAACTTACGTTATCAAGAGATAAATATATAAAACGCCAAACTAGTCTAATAGCTTACGGCCATGTAGGAAAACTAAAATAAACGATATTCTTAGAAAGGAATCCAGGAAAGCTAGACCTGAGCAGTTGAGATAACTAAAACTAGATACAAACGTAATTAGTAAAACCACAAGTCACAGAACTGCAAAGAATAGTAAACACTATGTTGACACGAGAGCCTAGAGTGATCAACTAATTAAACAGGGGTTGTGTGAGCTTAGGTTTGGTTACCTAACTGTAACCCTTAGTTTTCTTTTTCAAAGGTTTAGCGCGTGACCAATTGATTTAAGAGATTTAATCGAAAAAAAGTCTCATTTAAAGTAGGTTTATCATTGACAACGAGAGTTGATTTATAATGTCGAAAAGTAGTGTATTAGTGTTTATATACACAAATGATGGCAAATGTCCGATCAATAATAACGTTTTAAACACTATATTTAGTCAGAAATAATATAATACATTTATATATATTTTAACTGCCTAACTATTAGATTTAACTAAATTTCTTTAAAGTAATTACTGCTGATTTGGAACTGTGGTATGTTTATTGATGTCAATAATTTAATTATTATTATTTTCCAACTAACCCAGTACTGAATTCTTTTTTTATGGATTGTTATTAAGAAAAAAACTATATTGGTAACCACCAAGTCAAATTTAGCCAAACCTTTACAACTAATTATTCCATTGTTTATGTTTTGTCTTATCTAAGTTTTAAGCTTCTCCAATTATGGATTGCGTTCTTGCTCATGCGCATTATATAAGACTAAATTAAGTTTGATCAAATCAATCCACAATCTCAGATATTATCTAGACTGTTATGAATATAGTAGAATAATAAAGAGAAATAACAACAATAATTTAGTTGAAAATTCCTTTAACCACAAACTTAGGAAAAACAGCAAATAACTAAACACCAATCAAAAATGGATAATCATTTGTTTATTCTCTTAATTTCCTGAAGTACATTTCGAGTTTTAGTTTAGAAGATCTATCTGATGATGATAACTTTGTTATTGAAACGTACATCAAGAAATTACGGGAATAAATAAATGATTATCCATTTGTGTTTGGTGTTTAGTTATTTGCAGTATTTCCTAAGTTTGTGGGTAAGCGAATTTTCAACTAAATTATCGTGAATTTCACTACAGTACTCACAGAAGATTTGTGGTAATAACAAAAACAAAATGTTACTTTTGTAAATTCGAAATAGATTTGAACAATTCTTTCATTTCATTATCTAGAAGCAACCCACTGTAATCATTCTATCCTATACACAAAATCATGTTTATTTTGTTCAAGGATATGTTTTTTGTTGTGACATGTCTACTTAGCCCTGTTTATTTTCAGTCTTGGTGACATCGGGACAAAATGCTTTTGTTAAATGTTTGCATTTCTTTGCTAATTTGCAACGGTAGGACTGCTGCATTGATAGAAAATAGTTTCTTTTTAGGTTTTTGAAAACTAAATCTATTACAGAGTTTTAAGGCTTTATACTATTGTACCAACAAACATTCAGAAATACAACAATCAAGACCAGAAGGACTGCTTTGATATTGTTATACAATATATTACGTAAGAAGACAATCTATGTTTTTTACGACAATATGTGTAGGTTAGCAAAATGCTTTATGTGTTATGTAGTATAAAGTTATGTGGTGAGTTAAACATTAGATGTTGATTTTTGTGTGTATTTATCCGTTTTGAAACCTCCAGAGCCAAAACGTAGCTTTTGTAATGATGTGTTGTGTCCGTCTTTTGTTTCACTACATCTCAAACTAGTGAATTGAATTGAATCAAATTTTGAATGTCCACATGTTTCGGTTATTTACATTAAAAAAATTCTTGTTAAAACTTTTAAAATTTGAGGGTATTTATCAATTTTATTTTGGACTCTATCGATTTTATTCAAATTTGTGATCACTGTAAATATTAATGTCCAAAAATAATGTGTCAAGCCCTAATTAAAAAACAATTAAGGTGTAGCAATAATTGTCAATAAACGAAAATGTAGAATGACAGCTGTTATTGAAAACACTTGATTTCAATTAAATATCATTTAAGCTCTGTAAAATGATATGCCGTAAGCGAAGATTATATAAAAATGTATAAATATTTGTCTAAATAAAAGCATTGAGTAACTCTTTATTTAATAAAGTTAACAAATGTTTCGAGAAAATTTTACATAAAAAAAATTACACTTCTGTTGTTGTCATAGTGACATTTTTGAGGAGGTTGCGAAAGAATTATTTTTGGTTTTATGGATGAGTGTAAGAAAGTTAAAATGTTATTGTTATCTTAATCATTTAGGTTTAGCTAAAATTAAACATTTAAAACAATAATATTTAAAAACTGATTTACAATTTCTAATAAATGTTACTTTTCATATTACGGAGTTAGCAATGCAATGTTATCTTCCAAAAGATGAACATCTAGACCATGTAGGAAAAATAATTTTGTTTTTTAATAATAAATAATAAATAAATAATCAGTCGGTCAATCATTCATTTGATTATTAGGTTACGGTTAATCAATTAGCGAGTCAGCGGATGAATCAGTTAGTCATCGAGTTGGTAAATAATTTGTTCTGTTAATGAATGAGGAATGAATCATTCATCAAGTCGGTAAGTTGGTAAAGAATTTATACAGTTAGTCATAAGATAATCAGTCAGTCAATCAAATATTATATATTATGAGAGATGACACACGGTAGATTTAACCAAATTCATTAAAAATATGTTTTATATTAAATTATGTTATTTTTAGTAACAGTTATTTAACTATACTTTGAGAATATATAACCGCTGTGCAAAGCACAATATATTTAACATTTTATATTACACGATATTTTCCTGTAAAATATATTAAAAATAATAAAGTTGACAAACAGGTTATAATAGGAATACTTCCTTCCTTTGAACAGAGGAACTTCTTCTTTGATGTGGCTTGGAACAAAATAAGTATTTTCTTTAGCTTTAGCAGAGTTGAAATGTGTCTGCGTTTGTCGTGTTGAAATTACTCCGAGATGGTCTACCTTTTGTAGGGGAAAACTTTGTTACCAATGCCTTCTAGAGATTCAACAGTCCTTTGAATATTCATCCTTTATACAAAACTGTTAAAGACCGTGTACAATTATAACCAGAGAATTTCTTGCAGTTTGTTCTTTGCTTTTGTTTATATTAAAGTTCATACGTACAATTAGGCCCATTCGTTTCTATAATAATTATAAATATTTCCGTAATTGGTAGAATCATAATTATTATTTTAAAGAAAATTTAAAAACATTTATATACTGGCATGGTACATTAAACTTGAGTGTGTTTTTTGTAGGCACGATAATTTTTGAATATTTTGTCTGCTTTAAAGCAAATTATTTAAGAGGCACTATTTTGTATCGTAGCCAAATGTTATGAGTTATAACTCAAAAATAAGAATTTCTAATGACCATTTAGATCTCATTTATTAGTTTTTCAAATTGTAAAAATTATTGGTTTTAGCTGTTCACTTATCATGACTATCTGAATTATTGAAGGATTCCAGGGACATAACAATAGAACTATATAGTGGTATATATAACAATGCCTAGAATATAGGTTGAAAGTACTAATATTTTATATCTAGGAATCTTATATAGGCCTATGAAACGACAAATTTGGAAGATATATTTTTTCTTTTTAAGGCAATAAACCTCACTGTCAACACTGCTAGAAAAAGTAAAAAGTATGAAAAAGAGACACCTGAATACTATAATAACTACAAGGTCGTAAGAGTTGGTCAAGAGAGACCTGACAGGAAAGATGAAAGAGCCTATATCTAAACCTCTACTAGATGAAGTAAAGTGTAAATCCAGCTAGACACCTCAGGATTGCCACTCATGTACTCACTATAATTGATCTCCTGAGGGGTAGATTTCACAAAATTATTACGAAGATCATCTGTTTTATTGGTTCATAAATAAATATTATTAAATAATATCGACAGTAAATTGGTAAGATTGCAGACGGCTGAGTGAATGTTTCGTTCTAGTCCTAGATACTCGTAAATATGCATTAAAAACCAAACAATATAAAGCCTATAGTTGTGATTCTTATTAAAAACAAAATGTTATACCGAGAAGCCTATTTACTAATTGGCCTAGTCATAATTATAATAATGCTTACATAAATTAAAATATTATCTCCAAGGGTATTATTCAAGATCAATATGTATGAAACTATAAAATGAAAACAAAACTGTCACCTTAATATTACGAAAAGTGAAACTATAATGTTTGACTTAACATTGTAAAATGAATTCAATCCTAAATTATTTGTGTACTCGAAAATTCGACACACAGAGTTGTTTCAAAATGACAGATTATTATGTGGCTATGGTTTTTTACACATTTTTCGAAATTTGTTCCTATTTTGTACACAATAAAAATTAAGTTATCTATATCCAAAGAAACAGAGAAGGGGGTTCAGAAACAACATACAATACAAGTACAGAGTGAAAATTCTTTGCAAACAGTTTCACGGAAAAAAATCTTCTTACGTAAGTTTTAAAGTATTGTAAATAGCAATTGCTTCTTCTACATATAGGCAATATATATATATATATATATATATATATATATTCTTCTTCTATATATAGTTTCTAATTTTAGAGTAAACATTATGTTTTTATAATCACATCATATAGTTCCGGCTATGGTGTTAAACTGCACTTCAGGGTTGTGTATGAGAATCCTGCCCATGTGTTTTGTTCCTGAGAAGGAATTCAATTTGAGAGTTGTGGGGAGAAAGACATTCTTAAGTCACCGATAATATTATCTTCATTAGATAAGAAGGATTGTGTTGAAAGGATACTTAACTTGAATTCGTCTGACTCTGCCATGAGGTACTCAATTTAAATGAGTTGAGGATCACAGAAGAGTTCAACAATGGATGATGGCGGGAGTTACCCTTGTCTTTTTATTATGTGAAGCAGAGGAAATCAAAGGATTGGGACATCTCATTATCTTATAGGAATAATTTATCACCATTTAACCTATGTTACAAAACTTGAACTCTCTAGCGTTCGAAAGGTTGGTTTGACTTTGTTCAAATTTGCTATTTATCTTACACTCGATGTTGTTAATCGTTAAACCATAAAATTCTGTTAATAATTTAGAGACTAGCGGTCGATTTTTAATTTAATTTTTTATTTTGAAAATAACTTTTCATCTGGTTGGACCAATAACATAAGTTCATGCAATTTGCACCCTTCAATGCCCACAGTTTTTTACTTATCACTTACAATGTTAACAATGTAACCTAAAAATTAAGACAAATTCAACAATAACAAGAAGCCGACATTGTAGCAGAATTTTAGGAAAATTTAGAAAGAATTAGTTGAATATTAAAATTGTATTTTTACATTCACATTTTTAAAAAAGTGAGTGACAGAAATGAAAATTCAGTGTAGGACTTATATTTCGATGTAAATAAATAGTAGAATATGATAATACTGTAGGCTTAGTAGTTAACATTATTTGACACAATTATTCTACTTTGTTAGATATCTAATTATTCTTAAAATAATTAACTAAACCATAAATTTATTTACGTTGTTGACTATTAGGTTTACTTTTTAATAATAAATGGGCACCTTGTTCCTCACCGTCAAGGATTGTTATAAGTATCCTGTTGGTTTACCGGTTTCGGCAGATCAAACCACCATCATCAGATCAAACATCAACAAAACGTTTTTTCAATTTACTGTTAAGGAACATGGGGTTAAAAACTACATACAACTATGACATAAAAACACTGATATGAACACAAACACTTGAAAACATGTATACTATACATCAATGATAAAACAGTTTAAGGATTAAAGAAACGACATATTATGTAAAGTATCAGCTACCCTTGTTATGTTGTAGAGTGTTACATGTGTTCAAGTGTTTGTGTTCATATCAGTGTGTTATGTCGTGTTTTATGTAGTTTCTTACGACATGTTCCTTAGCAGTGGAATGGAAAAAAAATCATTTTGAGGTTTGTTCTGATGATGGTGGTTTGATCCGCCGAAACCTGTAATACAACAGGATATTTATAAGAAGTCATTTTTTAATAATATTGCATTCCTGGAAGCTGAAACATTAGGTTTACTCTTTAGTTTTGATTGTTTTTATTCATCATAATAAGGAAATAAATCCACCATGTTTATTTTCTTTGAAACTTTTTTGCAGAAACTTTTCATTCTGCGACCGAAATTATAACTATTGAGGAAATATTTATATGATTCAACTAGAATTCCTTCTATCTTCCCTAGGCTCATTACGTAACAGTTCTGATCAGTTTCCTAAATTCTTCATTCCTTTCCAAGGCTTGTCCACGTACAATATAGCCTATCTCCATCGTCTAACTTGTACTAGATCAGTCAAATAGGTTACGATTTACATTATAGAAGAGATTATGACAATAGTAAAGCAAACTTAAACTGTATTTAAATATATCATATTATGAATATCTTTAAAATACAAACAAACAAAATCATAAAAAGTTGTTAAGAAAGACTGCTGAGGAAAAATCTAAGTAATAAAGAAATTTACATTATATTTCCACACCTAAAAGTGGTAATCTACCCAGATATTTTGGGGAGAGATAGATATCGTTTATCAATGATCAAATTTAGTTTATACGAGGGGTATTTAAAAGGGCATGTAAGTTCTTAAACGTAAGTTAGTTATTGCATACAAACATATGTGTTGATTATATAGGGGGTTGTGTGGGATCCACGAAAACGTTAAAATAAATTGTATTTTAGGACTCGCTAATGTAAACAAGTTTATGTTTTTTTAGTACTTCTGTGTTTATTGGACTTTGGTTTAATCAATACTTGGTTTTATTTAACCAAAATTAGTAATTCATTATCATAACTCTATTATAGAGTTCTTTTCAATCTAATCAGCGGATAGTTCACACTATTCTAGAAACATTATTCTAATCGATACATAGTGAATCAAAAATATCATTTTTTTTTTCATGGAAGATTCAACCAGGTGCCTACATTAATCTCAAAGTTTCAACACATCTGTACTCTTTAAAAAACAAAATGGTGAATTAACCCTTCATAAACAAACTCTCTCCCTAATATTATTTTATAAACACCCATAAAAAATGTGTAATACTATGAATTGAAATCTGTGCTACCACTGGAAAGGCCTATGTCAACTCCCTCGGTGTACCTTGGGGCGGTTCTCTACCACCCTTCCCTTGCATGGGGTGAAATGAACCAATCACAGAACAGTATAGATCCACAATTCCCCCTTCTTCGTTCCCTCAGGCTTATTCCCCCTTTAGCTATGCCCTCGAGAAGGGAGAAGTATAGATTTTACCCGGAATACGGGATAACCTGAACTGTTCCCATGCATTGCATCCCTGTTGGGAGACTGTCTGTGAAGCATTCAAAGTTTTTAAGTTAGCTATGTTGGTCCGGAACTAAAAGGAAACAGTAGACTAAAATAGTTACGAAATTGTAACTACATATAGTGTTCTGTGCGGATTTTTAATAAAAGGTGTATGTAGAACAATATATCCAAAATTTGATAAGAATACAACTATTGGAAAGCATTTAAATAGAATGATTTAAAATGTTTACATTAAAAGCTTAATATCCTTCTCCCATACACAGTGAATCAAGCACATCTCATAGAAATGCAATCGACAATTTATACTGTATTTAGGATTTAAGTTTCTCATAAACTAAAAACAAAAGAAATATACATTTTTACTAAAAATCTAAGTTTAGACTATATATTTTGAGTGGCTTATCAGATGGTGAAATCGAAATTTGAAAGTGTCAAACGAAATGAGATTTAAAATTTTTGACAGATCACCATTTTGAAACACACACACGTATATATATATATATATATATATATATATATATATATATATGGGTTTCTTTATTTAACGAATCTGATATTTAATGAGATACGAATTTTGACCACATTTGGAGAAAATAATTGAACTTCATATAACGTATTTTGACTGAACACATAAACTCTATCGTTCTAGCCCACGATAAGAAAATTGATAAATTCAAAATTGTGAATATAATAGTCTAAGTTTACTGAAAAATTCACTGTTATGAAATCAAATTACCTTCTAGATCTATGTTTGACAATTTTTAAATCTAAAGTTAGGTTCTTTAACTAATAATAAATGATACTAAAAATGGGTTTGAAGGTTTTTTTAACAATCAGTTTGTTTTTTAATAGGAGACATCATTGCGTGGGTTATGGTTTAATAATAGTTTTCGAACCATTAAATATAATACAAAAAGCTATAGGCTATTAAATCAGCATTGGAGGTATCAAAGACTTTGTCTTTTAAAGTTATTTTAATAAGATGGGAATGTGGATGGTCACTCAGTTATTGTAAATAGGCTACTCTCTCCTAGTAGTTAAAAAAAAATCCATTTATTAGTAGTGATCACAGTTCAGTTTCTGCGGTAATAGACTACGAGTTAAAACTAGATAAAATATATTCAATTACGAATTCTTGTTACATTGCTAAAATTTTATTTAAGAACATACTTAACTATTTACGTGATTTAGATATTTGTTCTGTTTATTTCTGGCTGTAAAAAAAGGTTTATATAATACATTTTTTTAAACCTCAAAGCGGATATTTTCACTAAAATTATAATATTGATTTTTGACGTAAATTTCTATTTATTAGGTACCGGTACGTAAAAAATGAAATAAATGACAACTTAAACTTTTTGTGTAATTTTTTTATTTGACATAGCCTGCAATAGCTATAATAATAAGTTTATTATTATATATTTTCTTAAGCTCTAAATATTAATATTAAAAAAAAAACCTAAACATTAGAAATATCTCAATTTACGACCTATATGAACAAACTTGGAACATAATAAATGTCAACCAAAGTTATTTCTATTTAAAAGTGTTTAAAACAATGTGACTGTATATATGTAATGGATGTTTTTTAAAGGCGAAAACCCTCTTGGTGATCATCGCTTTAAAAATTAAGGAAAAGTTCAAAAAATAGAGACTTCTAGCACTGGAATATTTTAATAGCATCAGGGTTGGAAGAGAACAAGAGTTAATCAAGAGAGACGTGAAAATAAAGATGAAGATAAAGATCTAATCAGAGACTAGATTAAGTAAGGTGTGTATATAGCTAGACTAGTTCGGGATTACCACACCCGTATTCATCTATAACAACTTCATTGAAACACTATTCCGTAGATTTTATTTGAGAAACCTTTAATACTTTACTGATTAACCACGGTTTCGATTTAGATGTTGTTCATAAAAAAAGAGTTTAACTTACATTTAATGGAACATAATTGATTTTGATAAACCAACTATTTTTACTTTCGATTGAGAAGTTCTAGGTTCAATTCCGGCAATGGTTCAAACATTTACTGTGTTGTCCAAACATCGTGAGGATGATTGAAAAACTACAATTAGTAGTGAACTCTGGTTGAGAAAGCGAGAAAAATGGGGACGGGAATCTCGATGTGCTAACCACACATTACTGAAATGAAAGTCGTATAGGCCACGGGCTGTTGCGTCACGAAGTTTAGTTTTCATTTTGAAAAAAAAAAAAAAATATGCACATATATATATATAAAAAAATATATTAAAATGAAGGAATATAATAAATTCACATAACAAAAAAATACACAATTTTCACAATAAGTAATTTATTTGCAACAAGACGACGTTTCATAGACTAAGTCATCATCTTCAGTTTGTAGAAACGTTAACGGCGCTCATCCAAAACTTGCTTTTTGTATATGTAACACTGAAAGAGGATGACTTAGTCATTGAAACCACTTCTTGTAACAAATAAAGTGTAAATTGTGTTATATTTTAAATTTGTTGATTGTAGTTTACACAAGTGAATAATAAATTGAATTTAATAAAATGTGAAATATTAGCCTACCCCAAGTAGATTTGAATTATAGTCTATATTCGACTTGGTTTTAAAACATAGATAGGCCTAAATCTTCTCTCTTTATCCAATTTGACAAATAAACAAATATTACTTTTGTCTTAACATCAGCTGTTATTGAAATGTTTCAATGTTTAAAGTTAGTTTTTAAATAGACAGTTATAATTCTTCTTCTTTTTTAAAACAATAATAAATTATAATTTTTCTATCATAATACAAACTAAAACAAAATAATTGTAATAATTATTTACTAATTAAGTACTGAGATGACCATTTCGATAACGAATTTATCACCTTCCAAGTGTTCTATTGTTCAACTATTGCTAGAAACAGTAAAACTCTCGAAAAATTATATATATTTTTGAAAATGTACATAAGGATGATAAATTAGATATAACTAAATGAAAGTTGTGTTTAAGTTATTACTCCTGATAAGGGGATTATCAATTAGACTTATTTATTGTGAATTTCATAAAAGCGGTCATTGGACATTGTTTTTGTATTGTGACAACACACTTATTTTTATTTACTTTTTCTGTTTTCTAAGCATAGATGAATAAACGGTACAAAATACAAACTTTCTCACTAACCCACCAATAACAACGAATCAAAACATTACAAAAAATGTCAGTTCGGTATTTGTCAATCAAAAAGTGAAAATGTTACATGGACGCCATCTTGAAAAAGTGTAGTAAGCTATATTTAACTTACACTTGCTTTACTTGTGTTATTAACACATTCTCAGAATACATTGTACTTGTTACAAATCCAGCTTTCAATGACGCCAGTTAGAGTTCGACAATTATTTCCGAACGGAAATATTTATTTACTTTCGATTTTATACACAGGGTTGAGTCATTCTGTTTTGTTTGAGCCTTTAGCAAAATTTGACCACAATCGTTAGAGTCGATTTTGAAAAAAATGTAATTTTGTTTGTTTATCTCTTATACCATCTTCTCCCAAATTTCGAGTTTATCAAAAAATGAAATAATCTTGAGATATTGCAAAAATATGCTCACGTACTAAATTTGATCAAAATCGGTTCACGAGTTTGGGTTTTAGAGCACTGCACGTATAACAGATAGACGACAAACAACAGACAGTCATAATTTTAAAAACACATTTCTCTACTCTGGAGACATAAAAACGGATTTATCAACAAAAACCTTGAAATCGATTTTTGACTCGTTATATATAGCCTATATAACCTATATATATAGCCTAACTATAGGTACTAAGTGTATTTGAAAAAATAATAATAGTCTTTAACGATAGTGACAATTCTTTAGATGAAATTATTATACAAAGTAAGTTATCAAATTATAGACTAACATATATATTACATGTATAGCTTTGCAAAAATAAATTTTTTTTTTTTTTATATTCTGTTAATGTAATTAGTTTCTGCCCTTAAAATATGAAATACGTGAAATCCAGTATATTTTATTTTTTTAACTAATCAAAATGTATAAGTTTAACTACATTATCTTACTGTACTCCCTTTCTAATAACAACTCAAAACCTCAACAATACCTAGCCCGATGCTCTGTTCAAGTTGCTTTGTCAATAAAATGACACAAATAAAAATTACTGTACGTTATTATCCCGCCAGCACATATCAACGGGCATATTATTACCTCCCATCGAAATCTGCCTCTTGGCGATTCGCCGCGACAGTGCGCAAACTCCTAACCCCTCCCTGCGCTATATCAAACCACCCCCACCGCAGGACCAACCCCTATGGGGCCCTGGAGTGTTGCCCCAAGCATCCAGATATCATCTTGTACTCGACTCTTACAGATTTACCCCGAGGTTTTACATTTTTTGTTTGCACAAAATAACTTCGGATTTTGTAGACTAAATGTTTTTCAAGGTCGTCCGTTCGCGTTTCTCTGTGAAGTAAAATATATTTTAGTGTTGTGATGTGATTTATACAAATTTAATTTAGTGCGGTTTTCAGTGAGAGCTGTAGAAGTGGGGGAAGACGATCTACCGTCGCCGAGTGAGTGAGTAGCTATACATTTTTCAGTAGTTTCATTTGAGTTCAATTAAAGTTCATTTTGTTATGTGTAGTGTTTATTTCTGTTTTATTTGTGTCAGGCACAAAATTTTATTAATATTTTATAATAAATATTAATTAATATTTAAAAAATAAATTAATTTTACGATAAATATTTTTATTAATTTCAGTTAAGTTATTTTTAATTTTTATTATATACATAATCATATATTTACGGAATAAATGCAATTTAATTACTAAGACTGAATTAAGAGAATAGCTAACAAAGTACGAAATGCAATATTTTAGGAGCTACAAGTAATTTTAGGACTAGGGTAAATGGGATAATCACTACAGTTGTAAAATATAAGCTTATGGGAAATTGTTAATATTTTTAAGGTTTCGAGTTAGTGAGAGAAAAAAAACAATTTAGCGCTAATTTTATCATATTATCCATAAACACATTTGGTCTACTACCAATCCATTATTTATAAATTGCTTTATATGACCTAGAAAACTCATAAATTTTAGTAAAAAAACGCATGATAAAGATAGTTTTCTAAGTTGATAAAAGTGAAGTTTATTAATTAGAAAACAGGAATGCTTGTTAGTTTACTACATATATAACGGTTTACTGACCAACATTCTTGTTTTCTAATTCATAAAGTAAATTAATAAACTTCCCTTTTATAAATTTAGGAAACTAATATTTATTACAGTAACAAATAAAATAACGATTGCCAGTATTAATGAATCAAAGAAATATTTTAATGATGTTCGTTGGTTAATCAACAACCTTGATATTAAATATTTTGTTTCAGGTTATTTTTGTAAAGTTGTAATTTTTTTAAATCATGTAAAATAAAAATGTTCACATTGCCTAAATACAAATTTATTTCTTCACGTACTTTCATAACCAATGGAAGTTTATAAAATATATAAATTTTTTATTACGCGTGGTTATTAAATTTAGTATTAAAATAAAAATAATAAGAAATTAAAACATAAAAACCTAATTATTTCGTAAGTCCAATACAATTTATTTAAACAAATGTTGTTTATTTATATAATGTGAAATATTGATTTGTAGTCGTAAAACAAAATATTGTATACATTCGTAATTAAAAATAATTCAGAGTTATATCTAGTTTTAATCTATTTAAAAAAAAATACAAAAATTAAAGAGTGTTATATATTAACTAAAGATTAGAGTAACGGTATATTTTAATTTCACAATATCTATTTAAAAACACATTTAGAATGTATTAAACTGGCCTGTATCTGTGTTACTAATTTAAAAAAGTAATTTGATATTTCCTAATTATAGCTAATTAAAACCTTGAATGCAGGAAATATTTTATTTGATTTGGATGTCTCATTCTTAAATTCATAGTTTCATTGTTTATTATTATAAGCCTTCAAATGGTATGACGGTTGTTCTTAATTAGGTTTACGTTACCAAATAGATTTTTCCCCATTTAGAAAAATTAATAGTTTTTAATTCTTGCAGTATTAAAATATTATTTGAAGGATCATTGATATACTCGTAACACTAAAGAAAAGTAAAAATCTATATTGTTTATTTGACTTACAGCTACGTAAAACTAATTGCTGAAAATTTTAATATAACGATTAATTACGTATTTTGATTAGATAATAAAAAAATAAGTTTGTTTAATATTTCCTAATTTAATAAAATAAAATTTAATAAAATATTAGGAAGGGAGTGACGTATGCCACATATTGTGGGCGAGATATTCATCTATAATATGTTTTAAAATATAATTTAAAATCGTTAAACAAAGTTATTGTGCAATGTAAAGATAAATTTTGATTAAGTGTTCATACATTTTATATTGTTCAGACTAATAAATAAATAAATTTGATATGAGAGTTGATATATATATATATTTCACTTTTTTTTCTTTCTTTAATTATTAAAATAGGCTAAAATGTATTATTGCCTACATTTTGTGGGCTATTAATTTCAGTGTACATTTTGTTTCGAAACTATTTAATCTCCATATTCTGAAAATTAATAAACTGTTCTTAAACTTAATCCCTCTAAATGAATCTATTCTAAATCATTTTATATTTCTGTAATGCATTGTTTGTTATTCTAATAATAATTTTTAAAACAATAATACTGTAGTATTGAAATAAAACTAGGAGAATCAAATATTTTGCGTTAACGTAAGTAAAATCTAATATCTTGTTTATATTAAATTATTACTATGTCTTATCAAATGTTATTTTTTGGAAAAGAGCAATGTTAATGTTTACATACTGTAAATAATTTAAATTGAAAATGTTTACGGCTTGTTTTGGACCGTTATTACAAATAGAAGGAGCGTAAGTTATGTGTTAATTTCGTGTATTTAATACAATAAATATGGTTTATTTATTTTAAAACTAAATCTTGTTCGATATTTTAAAAATATTGAGTACAATTACTTTTGGTCGACGTCTTGTATGGAATTGTTTTACTAGTCTAGTAATTAGTAAAATTGGTATAACTTTTTTTTCAAAATCGTATCTCTGTTATTGTTTGCTTTAATTTAGTAAAAATAAGTAACTTATTTTGTAACATAAAATTATCTTACAAACTTTATTATTTATATAAAAATCAACACTATACATCTTAGTCATTAGGTAATATGCCAGAATAAAGACAAATGTCATGTGGTGTTAAGTAACAAATATAAAACATCTGACTTTATAAACATCTCTCTTTTTTCAAACCGAAAAACATATAATTCTTAACAAAATAAGACGTTAAGTACTTGACTTTGTTACAATAATATGATGGGTTTGTTTGTTTCATAAAGTATAAAGGTTTCGCTATAATCTAAGAAATGAAGAGAATTTCCGAACGAGAAGTGAGTGAAACAGTTTTTAAATACGCAAAACTACTCCTTCCATTATGAAAGGATTTTTCTAATTCTTAGGAGTATAATTTTCTCACCGTATTTACAGTTAATGGAATTGTAATAGTTACTATAATTATTACCAAAAAAAAAGAAAAAGTTTCTCAATGGTTTTACTACCCATGTAACCTGTCTTCTTTACGGCTTTTTAAAAAATTCTTTACGGCTTTTTTAAGCTTTAACTCTTGTGAGTTTTATTATTTTTTTAACAAATTAAGTAAATATATGGTGAAGGAATATTTCGGTTTTAATTTTTGTGGGTATTAAAATAAAATTTTAAGTTGCTATTAGGCTTACGTATGGCATTACTTAGGTTGTATTCCTATAATTCTGTAGAAGATATAATATAAGTACAATCAATCAAAAAATTAGTTATATATTTTTCCATAAGTTTGTAAAATAATAACGATTATATACCTTATGTCCTACTTTGCAATTCTTTCGTTTGTTTCTCACAATAGCTGTTTCGCCGATCAATGCGGCATCATCCGGTAAAAAATACAGAATTATACAATATATACTTAATAATACAAACACTGTATACTTAATTTCTGTTCAAGACGTCAAGTTATTAATATCCAAAAGAAAATGATCCATCTTTTTGTCTTGTTCTGCTTTGATGGAAGTTGGAAGTGGGCACAGTTTAATCTAAAAAAAACAAAAAAAAAAAAACAATAATAAATAACGCACTTTAATATTCGTTAAAAGTGGAAAATCATTTGTATCTTGTAAATATTTTGTAATTTTAATGGTTTATGATATATTCGTTGATGTTGCGATAAACGAATCGTAATATGTTTATATCAATTATTTTTCTTATTATTAGTTTTAGAATCAGCTCCCAAAATATTGTAGTGCAAGGTTGAATCACTCTATATGTATGTAGCACTAGCTTGCCTGCTGCTCCACCCGTGTTGAAATTGGCCTTTATGTGCGTATCCAAAATTGCATTCGGCTCTGTACAAGTGGAATGCAGTTTGCATTATTTAGTTTGAAGATAAAAATATAGGTTTATTAGATAATAAATATATATTATTTTCCTACACTGACGTTATTAGAGTATTCGAGATCTAGAGGTCTTTATTTTAAGCTCTTCTAATTAATTAAAAAATAAAAAAGGGAAAAAATCAGATTTGTTTGACCATTTAATTAAAGATTTGTACATTTTTCAGAATATTAGGTATTTAATAAAAACTATTCTTTCACGGCAAATCACATTTTGAAAATTTAATTAATAATTGGTAGAAATACACATAGTTTAAAAAGTAATAGTTCAATATCATTTTAACTATTTCTTCCACAAAAGGTCTTCAAATTATAAATTAAACAAACAAATATTCAACAGGAATAATTCTCAACAATCCGGTATAGAAATAAATTACATCAGTAAACATATAGGGTATATCATGAAAGCGTATCTTTGATTTTAACTTTTGTTGCCAAATTGATACAGTTCAGTACATTTTAGTGAATTAAATGTAACATTAAAAAAAAAAAAAATTCTATTTAAAAATCTTGTTTTACCATTAAAAATTACAATAGATAGACAGAAATAAAAAAATGAGAAGACATAATAGAAAAGTGGTTTTACCTGAGAGCCTGTTTATAAACAATATATTAAGTTTTATCATTAAGGGCCAGGAGGAATACATTGGTGCTGGTACTTACATGTGTCCAAAAGTGAAGCATGGCTTTGCATGGGTTTGACTCTCACTCAAATTAACAACGTCGGCTTAAAAACAAAACAACTATAACTTTGAATACTTGAAGGATTTTAATAAATCTAAAAAACGTATTAATTTAGTTCAAACTTTGTTATTGAAAAATGTACGTTCATTCTGAAATGTAATAGATATAATGAAGAATATAGATTTTTTTTAATCAATATCAAAAAATAGAAAGTTTTTAATTACAATTAAAATTTAAAGCATACACTAATTTTCTTACTGACAATTTCAAGAAAATGCGTAAAACGTGTCACATAATCTGAATTTTCTTCCGTAAAACTCAAGAGCTCACTTTAGTGAGTAAGGGTTTTGCAATCTACAACTTTTTCATTTATTCTTTCATCTTTCCTATCAGGTCTCTCTTGACCAATTCTTGTTATTTCCTTACACTGACGTTATTAGAGTATTTGAGGTCTTGACGTCTTATTTCATGCTCTTATAATTAATAAAAAAATTTAAAAAAGAGAAAAACATAAGATTTGTTTGAACATTTAATTAAATATTTGTATATTTTTCATAATACTGGGTACTTATTAAAAACCATTCTTTGACTGCAAATCACATTTTGAAGATTTCATTAATAGTAGATTAAATACACAGAGTTTAAAAAGTAATAGTTCAATAACATTTTGATTATTTCTTCCACAAAAGGTCTTTAAACTATAAAGTCAAACAAACAAATATTCAACATGAATAATTCTCAACAATCTGGTATAGAAATAAATTACCATAGTTTACTTTGGAATAGTAGGAATGAGTTGGTTTTAATTCCTCAGTTTATCCAATAGTTGCTGTATACTCACCCACCCCTCCAAACTATGCACTCTGTACTGTGAATTAAATGCAATATAACAGGGTGTAAGAAACTCTGTATCACATACTTCCTTTATTAATTAGCAAAATGTTGGAATTCTTTAAACAACTTATGTATTTCCAAGATAGGTATTTATCTAACCAAACCTCTAAATATATATATATATATATATATATATATATATATATTTCAAGAAGGTTTTATTGAAATATTAAATATGAAAAATAATATCGTCTGTCATAATCAAACTTTTATAATACAAAATTAATAAATTTACTTTTATAAACATTAAAAACCATTAAATTTGTACACACCATGTTTGGCAAATTTCCTGTTCTACAACATAGCTTTATTTACTAGGCGAACATCTATGTATTTTTCACGAATCTCGTCCAGGTGAATTAAATAATATGTAATTTTTCTTAAATGAAAATTAAAACTAAAATGCTGATAAAACTGAGCATCGAGCATTTAGAATCATTTAGATAATCTTCATACAGTACTTACAATTTATTCGCCACCTTTTAGTAGTTTCTAAACTAGTTGAAATTGGTCCTCTACTTCAGTATATTCAAGTTTTCTTAAAATGTTTTTATATCAACCACATCAAAAGATTTTTGTTTAGATTTCAAAACTCGACAGAGCATTTTCGGTTGCATTTTCTTTTATCATCACATAATATTTACTGCTGAAAAGAAATTAATACTATTCAGTAAACTTTGAAATCTGTCTTTCATTAATTCATCTAGCTGAACACTTAACAAGTTTATGGATCTTAACCTTATTGCCTACGTTTTTATAAACAGTTTTGAAAATAACCCTATTTCCATATCATAGCTTTGTGAATATATAAATGCTCTGTTATCTGCGAATCCTGTCAAATATTTATCACTCTATACAGCAGCGCTATTTCACAGCTAATTATCTATTTCATCAGGCACAGAAGGTTTAAACTTCAAACATTGTCACAATAACTGAATTAACTGAATAATAAATATATTATACAAATACTGTTAGTACATGTAGTCATTAAAAAAAACTACCAATTAAATACGAAAAACCTCTCTCTTAAAAAAAAAAGAAAAGAGTAAAATGACTGGCAGTCCTCGAATACTCTAATAGATTCAGGGTAAAAGAGAACAGGAGTTGGTAAGGAGAGATCTAATAGGAAAGATGAGAGAGAGGCATCTAACCCAAGACTTAATGAAGAAAGGTGTAAGCCTACGAATTCACTCTATCAAGTGTACTTCTTTTGCAAAATATTGCCAACCCTTTTTATACATGTAGAGTTATTTTTTATATGAGATTTGACAAGATGATACGCTTCAGGTTTCACAATAATTAGTTGTAAATACATTTTGCTATATTAGAACGTCAATATTTGCCTCCAATTATAGATTTCACTTTGTAACCAATATATTAGTCATATTGGGGAAATAACGTAAAAAAAAAGGTTTTAGATCACCATTTAAAAAATATATTGGTTGTAGGCCTATGTAACCTATATGTAACCGAGCAGACCAAGTAGTTGAGTAAAATTAGATATAAAAACAATTTCATAGGGGGGGGGGGGTGATAGGGGACAATGTGTTGCTTGAATAGGTTTTTAGTAATATTTTAAAATTACGTAAAATCTATTGGTGTGCTTAACTAGTTATTGAGAATTTAATTTGAAAAATAGTATATATATATATATACACACACACACACACACACACATATATGTAGATAAATTTTTATAGATAAATAGTTATGAAGAAATTGGTTTATTATTAAATTATATAAAATGAAGATTGAAGTCGATTAATATATGTCAGCTTTAAATTTAAAAAATGAGTTTTACAATAATTGACGGTTTATGAAACAGGGATTTTTTAAAGAAAAGATGATTCTTCTAAGGATTAACAAAAATGTCAAATTTCGAGACAAAAATAAACTAAAACCATTTTTTTTTCAAAAAGTTTGAAGTGTTAGAAATAATAAACCAAAATTGTTTACAGACTTGAATTTTCTTTTAAAATGTAGCTATATTAAAGTGGTTCAAACGTTCTTCTATTGGGGTTGAATTTTGGTACCATAACAATTATTTGTAAACGTGATGGTTATAAGGATTCAATAGGTGTAAAAATCGTTAAAATCTCTTTATAGGTACGTTTCGAATCCTCAACTACTTCATCGTTTTCTAATATTAATCAATACAATTAGAATATAACTAATATTATACGAGTATATAGTCAATATTTCCGATTTCTTGTTTGATTATTGTTGCTGGAGAAAACATATTATAACACAATTATTTTTCCTAAAAAATCTTTTATAGATTTATGTATTTTATAGGTAAAATCTAAGAAATTATCAATCATGTTTGTTTTATGTTTATTGATTTTGTTTGGTATTGTTATGTGTGTGTGAATGCAATGTGACTAATTTTATTCTTAGTCATGTAATGTTAAATGAATTTTGATTATAGCACTGTAATTATGTGTTATTTGAGGTCAAGCTGCCTACCTGCAACAGTCTCAATGTTATCCAATCAGGTGTAATGCAGTGAAATGAAATAAATAAAAAAATAAATTACTCTCCTGTATACTAGTATAATATATACTCTCCTGTAAAATAGTATACAAGCTATTTTGTAACATAAATTACTTGTAACATGTAACATTCAAGTACAGAGTATTATGATGGGTTTCAAAATCGGTGTCGAGGTTTTTGCTGATGTAACAGTTTTGAGGTCACCTGAGTCCAAACCGTGGTGTTTGGAATGATCTCTGTCTGTCGTCAGTAGTATGTGTAGTGATCTACAGCTTAAATTCGTCTATTAGCCTTATTTTGACCATATATCGGAGGTTTTTTTGGAATATATGATTCAAAGTTTAGCTGGAATTAAAAATACGCCATTAAGATTTAATTATAATCAACTCTAAGGATTTTAACAAAATTATGCTCAAGCGTAGCGCAGTGGTGACGATAGCGGGCCCGCAAAGCCCGCGGTGCGGGAGGGCCCGCGGTGCGGGAGGACCCGCGGTGCGGGAGGGCCCGCGAGCTGGGTTGCCCACGAGCCTTGACCGGGATTTTTCGGGAAATTTTACTGGGACCCGGACCCGCGACGGGCCCTGCCACACGGGCCCCCTTATCATAACAATATTTTTATGAGTATTATCAAGAAATTACTAAAATAAGGTAAAATGTCTTTAAACAAGATTTTGCATCATGCATCCAAAACGGCAATAACCATTATTTTTTAGAGAGAAGTATTTATTATTTAATGTCATGATACGAAGTATGTGTATTGTTTACCGTTGGTCGATAAGTAATTACCTATTAGCGATTGACTCACCGGCGCCGGAAGGCGAAAAGATAAACATCCGAACCGGAAGGGGAAGATTAAAATTTTAAAATAGCATCAGATATCAGGTCAACAAATAAACTTTCATATTGGTGATTCGTTAGTTGTAGTCGAATTTCGGAACGGTACGGTCGGTTTATTGCGTGCGTTCTAAGGGAGAGGGGGGGCCCGATGAACAAACTTGCGGGGGGCCCGCCGGTTCTTATCGCCGCCACTGGCGTAGCGCATAAGGACATTCAGAAACGTATTAGTTCTTATCTCTCCAAAAATCTCAGTTCTTGAGTAATCGGCGAAAAAACAACTAAATTAGCCACGAGGCTGTTCTAAAGGCGTAACTTCTCAAAATGGACCAATTTCGTTAGAATTTTAGTGAAATGTGAAGAGTAATGATCAAAACCCGAGTAAAAATATTACCGTCCATAAATAATAGGGAAAACCCAAAAATGAATCATGACCAGCGTCATTAAAAACTCGATTTCGTCAAATTCGTTTTACGCTGAGATCCCTCATTGAAATATATAAATATTTGTTCAAAGACGGCGGCAATTTTACGATGTTTTTATTAGTTTAGCTTTCTTCATATCCATCTGTCTGTCTGTCCGGGTGGAACTTTGCAATCGAGTTTAAACTAACTTCCCGATAAGCTATAGACCTGGAATTTTTAACATAAGTCAGAATTGGATGACAACACAATATTCAGTTGGTTTTTTGTCTCTACATTTGTTTAAACAACAGATAATAAGAGGTAATATTTTGAATTTCAGACATTTGCAGCTGAACAGGATGTGTAATGCATTGGGAATTTCCTATATATGTCCCTGTCAGAGCTTCATCAATATATACAAAACCGATTGAAATCTTTCACCCGGACATAAGACTAAAAAACAGAAAATAAAAAATCAAATAAATTTTTTTTAACATACCACGTTTTTAAAACGGACTAAAAAAGTATAAAATAATTCACCCTTCTACTATTTTGAGGGAGGATTGTTAGTGGCTATGGGTATATTTGGAATACTTGGAGAGAAAAACGTGGGGCGCAGCCAGTAAATAATACAAGTAGACAATCCGGATGAATTTACAGCTAATTTCAGCGAATCGGAAATGAGATTCACTGTAATTTAATTTATTTACTCCTCCTTAACTATCAGATTGCCTGCGCCCCACGTTTTTCTCTCCAAGTATTCCAAATATATCCATAGCCAATAACAATCCTCCCTCAAAATTGTAGAAGAGTCATGAAAAATTATTTTATACTTTTTAGTCCGTTTTAAAGATGTGGTATGTTAATTTTTTTAAAATTTGATTTATTATTTCGTATTCAATTTTTGATTGACTTGTAGTAAACTGAAATTTTTGCTGTCTAATTATTTTGGTTAGTTTTTGTTTAGCTTTGGGGTTGCTTGTGTGAGAAAGTTTGTGCAATATTTTTTCTTCATTATTTATGTTTTCAATAGTTTTAATATTATTGTAGGTAATCATCTGTGTTATTTCTTTTTCAATTCTAACCTAAATCGACTATTTTAAAATTTGTTTGCATTGTTCCAACAACAATACAGGTATTTGATTTATCTAATAATATGGAGATATGTTCTAATTTGTAACATTGGGCATTGCTATTTACTTTGGTTAATTAAGTTTATACAGACTGTATAAGTTTTACAAATACTGTACTATGTATATAGTTTAAAACACAAAAAATGTTAAATAAGTTATGGTATTCGAGGACGTATCAAACGAAACCGAAAAAGCAAATTTTTCTGCTTGTATTTTTTTATAAGGACTTACAAATTGAATAAAACACTTCTTAGTCAATAAGGAGGGTCTGTTGTATTGATCGGAAATAAGGATTTCCCATCAGAAAGTGGCAACAAATGTTACCAACATACAGATAGTACTGCTTAAGAAATAGATTATAAATATTTTGCTGCAATTAGTTTTAAAGTTTAAAGACTCTATTGAAAATCATGCTTAACATGTAAAATATCATGTCTAATATTTACAAAATTGTGTATTATTTATTTAGTCATTAAAAAGTATAGAATCACAATGTTATTAAAAGAGAAAAGTACATACATTAATATTAGCTGTAACAATATTCTACTATGTATTAGTACAAAATATATTAAAACAGATAATTTCTTTTTTAAGTAATTGTTATTACTTTCTTATTTTTAATGAAAAAGGAAGGTCTCTAAGAAGAAAAGAAACAGAAAAATTATATCTGGGAAAATTAATTCATGATTAGATTAATAAACACTTGACGTGTTTGTCTGTGCTTTTTGTAATTTTATTTTGTTTTTGTGTCTTGAAACAGCTTCAATAATTTTGGTAACTATATTTCTACCAATTAAAAAATGAATTTTTAAAAATTCTTCTACTCTTTTCAAAATAACCTCCATTTAAAATTAATTTTTACATTATAACTTTCACCCATAGATCAACTGTTTATTTGACACAGATTGACAATTAATTAATTTATTACTAGTTACCATTTACAACTACAATAAATACGGGAATCACCACTAAAATTACAATGTTACAACTATAACGTACAAATTATATCAAAACAAATACCAAACTGTTTAGTAATGGCACTTGTAAACCTATAATTCAAATTTGCTATGGTTATTTCATGAGGAAGCGTTATTTCATGTGTCCTCACCCACAGTTGTGTTAAACTTTACTTTCCATCCTCAACATTTCACACACTACGAAGTGACGTCAAACATACTCTACAAGCAGTTGTTATTTCAACAATTTCCTTTGGATCGGAAAGTCAGTAAAAACATTAGTAAAAGTAATTAACTTGTTAAAACAATAAGATGGTTCACTGGAATTTGATAAAATGACAAACTGAAGAATAGCCTATATCGTTGTTATTGACTGATATCCATCGTTTTTACTTTTATATGCATCATAAAAAAGGTATAGGCCTAAGTGTCCAACGCAATAATTGTAATTCAATGGTAAATAATTTATGATTGTAGCTTTGTAACATTGATATCTGAACTTAATAATCTGTCTAATCTATGATTTTAAAATTAAGTTTGAATTTTTTACAGTGGTGTCTAGTAATTTTACTCCACCATTTCTGTGTTGAGTTTACACTTAAAAATCAACAATCAAATCCACACATTTCAATATTTTTAAGTGCTAGAATAGAGTGTATTCTTTACCACCTCTAGATACTAATATATGCAACTGAAGTTTACATGCTTCAGTAAATGAAGTTTACTGTTGGCCAACTCCCTTTTAACATTCTTACATCTAAACCGATTGCAGTAGTTTTGACATGCTTTAAAACGTTGTTCAAAGTGTCGGTATAAAGCTTCGTCTGGTTGCTGTGAGAAGAAGATATATGTGTCGTAAAATACAGCCCACCACATTAGTCAAGTAGAATATATGCTGTAGTCTCAATGACATTCCCATAAAGCCTACATTTAATCTGAAATCTGGGGAAAAATAAACTTTATGCAAAAGCTTCTGAAAGTAACCATGTTCGGTACTAACTCGTCGAAGGAACTCTTATGAAGCGGATTAAGTGACCTTGTATATTATTAACGTCTCCACTCGCTTCGCTAGTATCAGTGTTTTGAGGGCGTCGACACTGTACATGTGAAGGAGTCTTCATTTGCTACGGTCGTGTCAGTGATTTGACCTTGCCGGATCTCGTAACTATACGAATTACATTTTCTTGGGAGGTCCAGGAGTCGGAATTTCATTTTGACAAAAACTTTGTAATTTGTGATAGTAGGAAGGTGGTGTTGGTACCAATCTTGCAGTAATCTGCAAATTTGTATCTAATTTAGTGTGTTGTATAATGTGTGTGTTTAATTTAAGTTGAAACAATATTAACAAAACATGTTTTTAAACAGCCCCTATTTTGACATTTTCACTTTGATTTTTCTGAATTTTAATTGAGTTCTATATGAACAAAATGTACCAAAGTTCCTCTCTTGTGGGCATTATCATGCTTAAGTTCAGGCGACAATGACGGACGGACAACGTGAAGGTAAATATAAAAACGTAGGACGACATTGTTGGCGATTACCAAACTTACTCTATACTTAGTATATTTGGTAAGAAAATGAAATGAACAAAAAAGGCGAAAGAAGAATAAAGAGCAGCTTTTATTATACCAATTTATTTAGAATCCCATTAAGAAAATTCTGATTTTTAGTAATTTATATTTAATTTTGTTTTGGTGTAGCGTAATTTTAAGAAACTCAAATTGTTATTAACTATTAGTCGTAAATCTTGATCAGTCTGTTTTTCGATGCCCAAATATTACACCCCAGCATCTGTTGGAATGTCTCTACCTCCTATTTTAAAATATAAAAGAACGTTTAAGGAAATTACTGATAATATCCTCGTGGAAACGCTTTCTTCTCCCACACACGAGATTTCACATATTTCCCCTTCTATGGTTCTCACGCTTGTTTTGCGTGTAGAGCATGTGCCGTAAGGGAGTCTGCCACAACACGCACTGGGTCCATTGTACCGATATTTTGTGAATGTTTCAGGCAAGAAAGGCTTGGTGTATGGAGTATACTGATGATTATCTCTTCAAACGTCTTGGAAGTTAATTTTACTCCTTTCCTTGGTCTTTTAAAGTCAAAACATAAAATATAATTTTGGTTCAGACGTCCAAAGTTACGTTAGAGATATTGTATTCTGTAACAACTCTATACCAGAACCTGGTAACAATGAGGAATCGTACAAAGATTTTAGAATATTAATTTTATAACAATCTATTTGAGCTTGAATCAACTGATTATCTTTGTTGACGTAAATTGTCTATGTTGTATGGTTTAAGTGTCAGACGTACTTCCAACGGTTTTAACTAGAGAGTAATAAGCTAAATTCTTAAGCTCTTGAGTTGGAGGAGTATACAAGGGCAGAAGGTTATTTCTCACAATTGTTTTTCATGAGTACTATAAAATATTAATGAAATAATGCGATATTTAATACCCAATTACTTGTGATGGCTACATTTTCAAGTAGAAATGAAAAAAACTGAGGAAGTTACTATGTAATAGTCTACAGTATTTGTATTGTTTGACAATAATAGTCATTGGAACAGCGGATATTGATTAATATTAGCAATAAAATAGGTACTTTGTACTTTATACTGATGACCGACGGTACTTGATAGAATTCCATGTTATACAAATAAAACACACAAATTCTTTTATTAAATTCAACATTTATTGGTCTAGCCGACCATGGTTTCGCCAGTTACGGCATTCACGAAGCATAGACTAAAATGCTTTTTATATAGTCTTTGTATAAGATTCGTCAATGCCGTAACTGGCGAAACCATGGTCGGCTAGACCAATAAATGTTGAATTTAATAAAAGAATTTGTGTGTTTTATTTGTAAAGGTATTTAAAAAAATTCCCCATGTAATTTTTTATAAGATAAACGTCATTTAACTTCCCTTAGCTTCCTCTTGAAATTTGTTAAGTATTTTTAATTTTATTGGTGTATGTAAAGATGAAAATCGGGCTTTGTGGTACACAATTATAAACTACCCAGAAAGAGATTAGTAGAAACAGCATCAAAATAGGTTTAGCTGTACAGAGTTGACAATTAATTTTGTTTTTAGATTTGATTCTAGAAAGGCTTGAAAAAAGGAATATAGGGCAATGTTAGCATTGTCTTGCAAATTCATAATTCCAAAACCAAATGACTGAAAAAGTATTACAATGTTTAGGTTTCTGCTTCAGATTTTGATTTATTACATTTCCTGTGTACATTTCTTCTAAGGAATTACCAATAGTTCTTCAGGTATATTTTATATTATAAATAAAAGAAAGTAAAAAATAGAATATAGAAATATTTAGTTTATTAGCAACTTATTCGTAACACAAGAGAAGATATAAATTTATGAAAAAAGAAAAAAAAGTTATTGTAAAAACAACACGATCAGCTGATGTTAGAAAAACCATAGTAATTTACCAAAGAGGTTAAAGAAAAGTAGATTTATTTATAGTTTTGGGCAAAAGGGAATTTAAATTTTAAAACTAGTTCACATTTTCTTAAATTCAATTTATTATATTCTCTGTTTTCAAAATTATGCAATTATATTATATAAATGTTTTATTTGATATGTGAAAAAAAAAGAAAAAAGAGAATATTACAAAACGCAATAAAATAAATAGCCGTGTTAGCAGCAATTAATGCTTGTTTTTCATGTTGAGATTCTAAAATTATATTCTACATTGCAGGAAAACTTTTTATATATATTTTTTCCTTTCACAATGGTCGACTAGTAATTACAGTTGTGGGTCAAATTTCTAATGAAGACTAAAAGAGCATAAATGTACGAGTTTTTATAAAAATTCTTTACTCTTTATACAAATAAATCAGTGATTTTATTAATGAAAATATTGTATTTTTGCAATAAATATAAAAAATGTACGAATCTTTCTTCTAAAATCAGCCTTTAGCAATCGGTTTTAAATTATGTTATGAGTTAAAAAAAAAAAAGTTAAAATCACTATATATATAAACGGCTTTGTCCTGACTGACTGAATGAATGACTGACAGAGAATCAACGTAGAGCAAAAACCAACAAAGATATTGATACCAAAATTTAAAGGCATATTTGTATGAGGTCATAGACGCTCACTAAGAAAGGATTTTGCAAAATTTTAATTTTAAAGGGTATTAAATACAAAAAGAAAAACAAGTCAATTTCATTCATTTGATTTTAAACGTCAACATACACGCGCCTAGCGGCAAAAAGATAAGACTCGAATCAAAACAAATTCTAAATCTAATATTTTCCGACCCAATTATAACTAATCCAGAAAATTGTCAATCTAAAACAAATCAAAACCTATATTAAAATTGCGCCTAAGAATTTGATTAATCCATAAAAAATAAAAATACACAGTTAAAGACAAGAAAACTTAAATAATTTGTTTTTATCTAGACGTGAAAGGTCAACTTGGAAAATAACCGAATTGAAAATATAACTCCGATCTTTCGCCGATTATAAAAATACAGAAGACCTAGAGACAAAATGAGATATACAGAAATACGAAGTAGATATTTCTAAATATAAAACATCACCTGAGTTCATATAAATATTTAATAACAAAGACATAATCTGTCGAAATATGAACGAAAATCTGGAATTAAGATGGCGACCATTAGAAGCAAGACGTTAGTTATAAAATACACGCCCACAGAAGTTTGTGATTGGAGAAGAATATCGCGGGACTTTCTTCGCCGATATGAATAGAAATTGTGTATATATATATAATATATCAATATAAGATATTTTTCTTTATCCTTTGAGAGAATTTATTTAACCCTATTCAACATTCTAAATTTTAATTGAATAGGCTAATGTAAAATCATATTTAAATATATAAATTATTAACAGTTTCTTGAATAAGTAGGATCATAAATTACATTTCATCTTTCCCCCAAAAATAAACAAGATTGCATAAGAACAATGAACTTATAAAAACAATCTCTCTGTACGCCTTTGTTGAAAAAAAACAATTGAATAATTTTTTTCAGTGTATATTTAGAAGCCATTAAAACTATATGGATGCTTTTCTGGACAGTTCAGTTTTCCTAAATAATAGTATTAAAATTTATTAAATAGAACATCAGAAGATTTTAAATTAAGGCTCTAATACTTAATCTATCTATCTATCTATATAAATAAAAACCTATCTATATAAATAAAAATGTAAATGTGCGTTTGTTCAAAATCGATAATCTCAGAAAGTTCTTCACCGATTGCTTTGAAATTTGGACACAGTATTCCATTCGAATCCACGAGTGTTTTTATATACTTTTTGAAAAACTGTAGCATCTAATGAACATAAAAACAACAAAATATATGCTCAATATTTAACAAAAATGCAAGCGCCATTACATATGTTTATGGACTATAATAATAACAGCTGTAGTCAACTGTTTCCTATATTTCCATTATCAGCTGATTTCAAACATCAAACAACTGAATGTATTTGGATTTCTATCTTTTAAGATAGGTTTTTGTGAACAACGACATCTGTTGAAGTAAAAACAAAACACACTATATTAAATATTTTCAATGTTTCCAAATGTATTGTTGTAATTAACAAATGTTTAAATCAATTATTTTGTAAGACATTCCGTTAGTACAATAACATTTACTATAGCATTAATTTCGTGAGTATAAATAAATAATTTTTTGTATTTTTTCACCGTCTTTCATTTGGTTAAACCAGATTAAATAAAAAAATTACAATAACTCAAATAACATTTTTTGTCATAACCTATTTTCATCATTATAATATTAATAACTATATTAAACCATTTGATTTATCAATATAAAATTAAAAATAATTAGGCCTAAAAGGTCATATTTTTATCTTTCTTTTAAAATTAAAAAATCTTAATAAATACAAAACATAAAATTGTAACAACTAGGCCTACAATTCAAAAAACCCATTTATTTTATAATCTAAACTGTATTACACTTCCAAATTTTATAATAACATAACTATATAATTAATTACTTCTAAGATAATTAATATATCAATATGAAATAAAAAACACTTAAAAGACAATATTTATATCTTTATTTTAAAATTAAAGAATCTTTATAAATACAAAACATAAAATTGTAACAGTTAGGCCTACAATTTAAATAAAAACTTATCTAAATGTTACATAAATTATTTTTTTTAAAACAGGTTATTGTACACAATGTTATTTTCTCGGGAATATTAATTAGGACAGAGATTTTGTATTGTTATAAATAAAAGAGGCAATTTTCAATTTATAAAATATATCATTTACCATATTATAAATAGGCCTAGCCTACTATTAAATTCTAATGTCTTTTTTTTTAAATTAGATTGTAACATATTGTTTTCTTAATTTTAAATATTATTATCTTAACGCAAGCTTTTATTGGTTTGTGTGTGTTGAAATATATGTTGGTTCAATCTAGGCCTAACTTAAAAATATTATTTGTACTAGCTGGACATCCGAATCAACTGTTTCATCAGTTATTTTATTAAATTGGCTGCTATGGTAATAAATGCCAATAGGTACATTCAAGAAATATGTATTGGTTCATCTTTCTAGGCCTAACCTAAAATTATATTTAATTTATTTTACCTACCTTAATAGCAACATACACACATAATTTATGTTGTTGTGCACATCTTTGGCATAGTACGTTTCTATTGATATTTATAAATTTCATCTTTCAATAGTAATTTTTTAGTTTTTCATAATGTTGTTTATTTATTGATACTACAGCTGCTAGACACTGGGTTTAATGCCCTAAGATTTTTTTACGATTTTCAAAATAAATTTACAAATAATATGGAATATAAAAAATGTTTTTATCAAAATGAATCCTACTCTATGTTACTCTGGGATAGTATAGCTTTTTATTTAAAAAAATGTTTCAAATGGTCCCATATTTCCAACATAAAAATGTTCAAGTATTTCCCAATATTCAAACCAATTATAAGAATTGCGATTGGCTGAGTGAACGAGCTATTCTTGCCTCCAAGAACAAAGACGTCTACGAACTAAATAATATTATTCAGACTAAAATTCAAAGCGAGGTAGTCACATACAAGTCCGTCGACACTGTTGTAGAAGCAAATGAAGCAAATAATTACCCAACAGAATTTTTAAATTCACTCTATCTGCTAGGGATGCCACCACACTTAATGCAATTGAAAATCGGTGTGCCGATAATCATCTTGCGAAATATCAACCAGCCAAAGCTTTGCAACGGCACAAGACTTGCAGTGAAACAATTAATAAACAACGTCATAGAAGCAACAATCTTGACAGGACCTTACAAAAATGATGATGTCCTCATTCCTCGCATTCCTTTAATTCCAACAGACATGCCATTTAAATTTAAGAGATTGCAGTTCCCAATTCGATTGGCATTTGCAATTACCATTAACAAAGCTCAGGGCCAAAATTTAGAATTGTGTGGCTTAGATCTAGAAACGGATTGCTACGTTAACCAGATAATCTGTATATATACACAAACAATGGAACTACAAAAAATATTGTGTACCCACAAGCATTGTTTAAATAAACATATTTTAATTTATGTCTTTATTTATGTCTTTTATTTATTTTCCATTTAACCAGATGAGCCACAGCAATGCGTGGCCGGGTAGGCCTACAGCTAGTCGGATATAAATTGCTGTCTCTAGACTGATTTGTACAAACTACTATTTTCGACTTCATTTACTACTATATTTTTGAATTATAAATTTAATATTTTCTATCAAATTGTTACACAAAAACAGAATAAACATGTTTGAGTTGGTTTAAATATTCTTGTCAATGTGTTTGAGACAATAACTGGGTCACTGCACTAGTTTTACAGTTGTTAATTCGGCACTGGCCAAAACTATAATTTTATTAATCATATTTTTCTGTTTCACATGAAACAGAATTATATGATTTTACTATTATTGCAGTATTCGTGTGATAATATTTTTAATAGTAGTAAAAAGAAAGAAAGCTCTGCAATCTACGGTTAGTCAACGTTAAATTCACTTCGTGATCAACTTAATACCTTCTTTTTTCGTATATTTGCTGTTATTTTTTCTTTTTGTTTAACGGTGGAAAATCTTTCGGTTTTAAGGAAAAATAAGCCAGTAAAAATAAGGAAGAAAAGAACATACATAAAAATATACAATACAGCCTTTGAATACTGTAATAGCGCCAGAGTCGCGGAAGAGAACAAGAGTTGGTCAAGAGAGACCTGATGGAGAGGGATCTAACGTAATAACAAAATACGATCAAAGTTCTTTAATACAGCTGTAAAATAACAGCACGTTTATACATGTAGATAAACATTTCTTATCCTTAGAGAGTCACTATAGTGAGTAAGGAATCTTGAATGATCCTGGCTGGGTCTAAATATATTTTATAAAGTACTCTTAGATACCTCTCTTTCATCTCTCTTTTGTTCAACTATTGTTCACTTTTGACCCTGACGCTATAGAGTATTCGAAGGTAAGAATTTTATCTTTTTTCTTGTTTTTTTATAAGTCTATGATGACCGAATGATGATTTGCTTTTGAACCAGAAAGGGAAATTATATTTCTCACACAAAATGTCACCCTTATTGAATTATATAATATGTTGTTTTAATTTCATACATGTATGTTGAAGATTATTTTATTCCAATTATTATTATCGTATTTTTTAAAGATGGATGTACCCCGAAATGCATCAACTAGAAATAATGAGGTGACAAGGAATGGCTGAAAATTGAATTCAGCATAACTATGTAATATCGAAACCTAGAAGAAATATCGAATATTATAACAAATATGTATATTATATGGTTTTAATATTAAGGACACAAAGAAGAAGACTAAATATAATGCCTAATGATGATATCGACCAATCAAATGTAAAATTGTACATCTATCAAAATTTTTGTAAAATATAATCTTCATTACAGGTTTTAAATATTATGCAAACTAGCTCCACAATCAAATGTAAATCTTTTTTAGATTCGTTCCCAAGACATTTTTCGGATGCCTTTTGAATATTTGTATTGCGTGGGACGACATAATGACGAGCTGAGTAGGGTAATTTGGAAAGAATCCAGAACCTTGTAATTGCAGTAGCATTGGTGGTGGTGTCTTGTGCGTCGACGCACGCGAGAAGTTCGACAATGAAATATTCCCATGATATCAAAGATATCATTAACCACTGGAATCGAACATCGTTGTCTTTGTGCCCTCTGGTGTCTTCGTTCTAAAGTAGGGCGCCCTTGATCAGAATCAAATTAGACTTGCAATTATCGATGTCGTGACGTTCCCATGACAGTCCTTTATTTCGTTTTCCTTCCAAATTTAATTTTCAGAAGTCACGCATCAAGCTTTAGTTCTATATTATGACACTTCATGCATAGTTTCAGACAGAAAAGTTACATTATTGTTTGTAGGACTAGTTTAGAAATTCTATATATTAGTTTCCGTCAACTAAGTTAAGATAATGATTAAGTGGTGTAAAAAACATTGCATAAACTTTCTCATTAGCCTATCCCTAAAACAAAGTAAAAACAACTAGAAATGTACCTCGCCAAAAATGTCAGTTCAGTAGGTGTTTGTCAAAAAGTGAAAATGAATAATAGACACAGTCTTTGATGAAATATATATAATATATTTAATTTTGGTTAAAGTTGTGTTTTAATTCATTTGGTTATTGAAATAGAGGTTCAAATTTTCATCAAACTTGTGTCATAAGTTTACCATATGGATGAATAGTGGTAGATTAAAACCGTGCTTTCGTTGAAGGTTTTCAAGGATCTTTATATCTATTTGATAATTATTTCTGAAGAGTCAAATTTTTACTCTTGGAATTTCACACATGTATTTCGGTATTAATTTTCATATTTTACTAAAATTTGAACCAACGTTTCTTATATCAACAAAAAGGCGGAATTTATTTTTATCAATCACTCACGAACCCAAATGTTTGGAAAGATGTCGACAAATACGGGTAAATTGTTGGCGTATTTTGAGGCCATACTCAAAATTAGAGATAAATCGTTAGTACCGATATTTGTTAAATCATAATTTTGTATTTTTTTCTAATGGTAGGTACCGCGAATTTTGAGTTATACAAATGAAAACAACTTCTCGAGCCTAAATATGTCCACATAAAACATTTGATTGAATTCGGTTCATACTTTTGCGCTATAGTCTAGAGCACTCAAAAGATACGACAAATAGGCCTTATTTCAAAACGGGAACCCAAAACTGATACAATCGCAACAAATTAACATAGATTTTTTTGACCCATCACATAAATTTTACTGTACTACGTGTATGTGCTAAAGGTTTAAATGGAAACAGCTGTTGCGCTAAATGGAGTGGTATTTACATTTGGCCTAAAAGTCAGCTGATTACTCTAAAGTTCGACCTTGTGAGAGAAGGGAGGTCAGAAAATAAATGGGTGTTTTCTGATGGACTGATGTTTAAAATTATTTCAATATAAATATTTTGTTACGACAAATTTTCATTTATTGGTTATAAATGATAAAATTAATAAAATAACTTCGAAATTGGAAAACAATTTTTGAGTAGTCATGAGAGTCGAAGTTCAATTTTTGGTTGATTTTAACCTGTTGTGACGTAGACATGACTTATCACAGTGTTGCTATATTGGTTTCTATTTCTAGAATCACATGTGTAATTCTTCGCTATTTGGATTCATTTTCTTTGTAATGATAATGCTACTTAATACCTGTGAGATTAAACAAATTATTTATTTTTTAGTATTGTATATTTAGGATTTTGGAAGGAAATATTTTGTAAAACTAGAAATTTTCAATGATTAAGTTATTATTATTGTATATTAGTATTTTATATTATTTTGTACCAAAAATAAAAATATAACTCCATTTTAAAATAAAACTAGAACACAATTCTCACAAAAACGCGTTTCAACGACAATATCTCTACCTTCACCTATGCAAGAGCTACAAACTAACTTAATATTAGCTCGTTCAAACGTGTTTGATTTAATGAACTTATTTTAAGATTGTGTTGCAGTTTTATTTTATCTTTAAAACAACTAACTAGTCAAGTTCAATATTTATTTATAATCCCAGTTCTTTTATATTGTGATGCAATAAACGTGTACTGTTACTAAGTTTTTCTTAATTTAACAATAATAGATCTTTCATTTGTTTTCCTATATTTAATTTCATTTTGATACTTGTTTTGGATTTTTATTGTCTCAGTAAATTAATACAATACTTTGTTAAAACTAAATTAATAAAAACAACTTAACTTAATTGAAAAACTAACAGACTAATTATTTACTGAAATTTTCCTATTTCACCCAAAAGCATAATTTCAAGAAATGTGCGTTGCTGCTCTATCATGTTGAATAAAGCCATTATTAATTTCAGTTTCATTGAGTGGTCTATGAATGGATAGACAATATCTCTCCGAGTTGTGTGTCAGAAATTTGCTTATCAAATCTCGCGATTTAGAGCAACAGTATTTGGAAACAGTTCATTGAACATTTGTTTCACAATATCTGGTAAACGTTCTCAACAAAAACTTACGTGTTTTAATTCTTAATAAATACATACACAAAATATGGACACTACAAGGTATGAAATTAACTGGAATAGCAGAGGACCGAAAATGCCTTGCGCCCAGCAGTAATATCTGTGTTCACAATCAACAACAAAAGTTCATTACATTTCTCTGACTTTTTTTTAAAGCACGGAAGATTTGAATCATGGTGGATAATATGTTTACAGAAAATTAAAATTTTACACAACGCCATTTCAAAATACTGACCATTTGCAATTTGCTGATTCGAAAAATATTTGATTTTAAAAACAATGACAAGATTCAAAATCATTAAACACCACACAGAGAGACATTTACTGTTTGAAAACACAAACGACTTATTCAACAATTATAAAATGGTTTCGGACTGGCTTTGTGTTTTAACTCAATTACACGATGATTTTGTTACTCACATATTTTGACAGAACTGGAATGTAGTGATTGTAATTAGTCACACAATTAAATTCATCATCGTTGTTCTACCACTCTCCAACCAATGATAGGAATTCATTCTGTTATATTGTATAATAATTTGGACAGTATTAGAATGAAATGTTGAGAGTGTTGGACATCTAACGAGTGTGAGTGTTTCTATAGAGAATATTGTCTCTAAGGAGCGATATTGTCTAGAGTCACTAATGCAATAATAGCTTTATGTCAAACAAATAAATATATTTATATAGTTATTACCTTATTTATGTTACTGGTTTAAAATATTCCATACTGCTCTTACTATACGTGTAGCAATATATTTCATTATAGTTGTATTTTACATCTTTAACATTGTTATTTTATGTTGTAATACCTCTTTGCCAATTCCCTTCAAAAACTGAATTTAAGAACATTTATAATAAAGCCCTCAAATACTCAAATAGTGCCCGGGTTGAAAAAGAACAAAAGTTAGTCAAAGAGACCTGGTGGAAACTATGAACGAGATGGATCTAACCCAATACTATGTAAAAAAAGGTATGAATCCCTAGGAATAGCCAAGCCATACAAGCTCAATACAAGTTTTTATTTTTCATGGAATTACTTCTTTCCTGTAGTTTATACCATTCTAGTAAAAATTCCTTGAAGAAACTGGGATTTGTGCACAATTAGGGTGTGCAGATTTTATATTATTGGTTTTAAAATTTGTATAATTATGACATATTAAACCAGAATGCTGTTTCCATAAACTGTGTGTAAAAAATAAAATTAAACCACTTAATATTTCAAGAACTTCTTTACGAAGAAAAATATTCGACTTCTTATTTTAAAGCTCTCAACTGGACCTCAACGTGGCCTTTTAAAAACCTATATCCATTCAGCTAAAGAGAGCTTTAAATTAAGATGTAAACTTGGCCCTTAACAGTTATCACTAACCTCTAATTGAACGCAAGCTCTTTTACTGGGTCAGTCTTTTGCCAACCCTACAAATCTCTGGAATGCGGACCCTCCAAGAAATCTGTTTACTGATTTTTCCACCTTTCGTAAAAAAATATAACCTCCATTTGAACACCGAATTGGAGTCTTCAAACTGCAAATCCTCTTGCAGGCTACCTTAATCATCCATTTAAAGACGTGTAAAAAGTATAACAATATATTGAACAGGTAAACTCACCATGAAAATTACGCAGTAAGAAAGAAGAGAAGGAGCACAACCATTATGACACAGTGATTGGGAAGAATCTTTGATCCGAATCCTCGGAGTAGTTCTCTCGCGATGGTGTAAAGAAATCTGGAGTAGATGGAGTCGTCCATGGAGTAGAAAAGGTAGTATTTAGTACACAATGGAGTGAAATTAGGTCTACAATTATTTTTTAACTCGTACGTAAAAATCAGAAGTCTAAATAAATATTAAAATATCAATTTATTATAAAAAATCGATCTGAACGTTGCTATCTTCAACTTAACGTCCAAAAATAAATACTGCAAGAGGTTTTCTGGAAAAAGTGTTATTTTGAAATAACACTTGACTAAAAAGAACTGTATTTTAATTCCATTCAAGAAGATTAGTTTGTCTCTTTACTGTGTTCCGCATTTATTTAAGTTTCTGTTATTTTGGAATAAACTTTTCCAAAGCTTTTTACAGTCAGTCTCCACTGCATTTTAAAATCTCAAATAACTTTATTATTACTTACTCATGGTGTAATATTTGTAAATAAATAAAGGGACGTTCATCATCGTCTAAATAAAATCCAAGAATGGAAATCACAGGTTTGATGTCCAGTAAAACCAAAAAAGTGATTCATGGCAAGGTCTTATGATTTTGTTGTTGAAAAAGTGGAATTTTGAATATATCTCAAGACATTTTTTTTTTTCATAATTAATTGTAAAAGTAAGGGAGGGTAGGGGATTTCTGTCTTGCCAGTAAAATACGAAAATTAAAGATGTGCAATACCAAAACGAAACTCATCAATGCATCCATCTTCAAATTTACTCTTTCTTACAGGAATGTAAAGAGAACCCGATGTAATAGGCAGTAATTTATTCATAAATAACAAAACTGTAATGTGTAGAAATCACAAATTTTAAATCATTTGTATTATCTAAAAGATATGGAGAGGAGGTTAAACACGACTAAAAGCAGAAATAGTTGAATAAATGGTCGTAATGATTTTCTGATTTATAGGATTTATACTCATAAATAAGAGTTGTCCAACAAGATTGTAAGACGTAGCATTTTAAGTACTTGCGCATAATTTTATAAATAATATAACAGAGCGAGCCACTTAATTCTGCTGTTTTATCTCCGTGGTAGTGTGCACCCTTAATGTATGTTGTTGAACAGAAATCCAAAAATAAAAATGAAGAAAAACACAAGATACTCTTATCTCAAAAAGTTTCAAACAGGACGTCAAAGACTATGATATTCTTAAATTTTATTAAGAATAAAACTTGACACAAATTCTAACAAATAGTAGGTTTATTTATTAAATATATTTATTTGAACAAATAATTATACTATGTATAAATTGGTATTCAAGTTTTGATTATAACATTATTTCACAAGTCAAGCTTAATATTTATTTATCTCTATTAAAGTTTTATGAAATATATGATGAACGTTTCATCAAATTTTGATAAATTGAGATAGTTGATATTATTTAACGTACCAAAATTATGATTGAAAAAATACTTTTCGAAAATTATAGGTTAAAATATGCAACTATAAAACTGTTTTTAACTAAAAAAAAATAAAATATTTAGTAGCATTGCTCTATTTATCTTATTTGTATGTTCCAAAGTAGGCTAAGTTCAATAGAGAAATATGTGGGATGTTTGTAAAATTTAAACTTTTATTAAATTTAATTAAACATAACATAATTCTTGAGATAGTTTATTTACAATATTATCTACCCTCAAGAGCTCATTATTCTGAATCCGGGTGTAGCATTTCGGAAGGAGCCTAGCTGGATTTAAACTTTTTCATGTAGTCTTGGGTTAGATCCTTCTCTTTCATCTATCCTCTCTTAACCAATATTTGCTCTCTTCCAACCCTGACGCTATTAGAGTATTCGTGGGCTAGGAGTCTTTATTTTATGTTCTTTTCGCTTTTATTATTTAAACAACAAGAAAAATACATTGTTATCTTTGAGTATATGATCCGGTGTCAAAATGTAATATTATTTAACTTTCAGCAATAATTATTTAACATACAATATATTATATTATTCGTTATAACAATACATTGTTGATGTAAATACATGCACAGTTGATTTTAAACCTAATTTTTGTTGGATGAGCCGAACCCACCCTCGCAGAGCGCACAGAGCGATGTCATTCACAGAGAAGATATTGCAGAGCTTGTTTATTGTAAGGGGTGGGTTTGGTAGGGGCTGTTTTCCAATTTGTCAACGGTGCGGTGTGTTTATGTGTACCGCAATGAACTGGAAAATGGGACTTACCACTTCAATAAAAGCTTGGGGACAGCTTTTTCAATCTGTTCTGTTCTATTCTGTACCTTCTCTATGTGTATATAGTTATATATTGAAATAACTCAAAATATATATTAGCATTATGTTTCTATTTATGTACCAGATGCGAACTTGATATGGGCAGTAAGTCCAAAGTAAAATGTTTAAAAATCTTATTATATAGTGACAAGCTGGCACTGCGAAGACATTTTGCTCATTCGTTTACAATAACAAAGTTGAGTCTGTTTTTAAAATGAAGAGGTAAAAATAATATACTGTAAGAAAAGAAACTTATGTAACCGAAAAATTATTGAAGCCTAATATGTACAAGTAACAGCGAATCCTACTAGAAAAACCAGAGGAAGAAATAATATCATTACTGCTTCCATTAACAAAAAAATAAAAGTTCCTCTTACTTAATTAAGGCTAATAATTTTCCGGTTAATTCTCTATAGAGAGTGATTACAAAACTATGAGAAACAATTTTGAGAGAAGGGACAAAGGTCGTTCACCTTTTTATTTCTTCTCAATTGTGTATCCTGGATACTTGCCTCATGTTATTAGTTTCAGTTGTAGTTATTAACACTGTCCTTGGCTACTATCTTTTCATGTTCTAGTTTTATCACTTGATAACGAATGTTGATCCCTTCTTTTGAAACGTCGTGTATTTTTTTTTACATATACACACAATTTTGCAAATGTTGAAATAAACTGTACCATTAAAATGTAAACATAAATTAATAATGGATTGAAATCGGTAATTCAAATAATTAACATTGAACTCCACTTTGTTTTATTGAAGTGTTTTATAATTATGAGTGAATTAAGTCCTATATTTTCCCCTCTTACATTTTAAATAGGATTTTTCAGATCATAAAGATACTTAACGCACGTAAACTGGACAACAACTCTATCATTTTACGATAATTCAGTGTAATTGAGTGAAACTTTGTGCGACATTGGTGCAATATTGTATTCATAACTTTTATAACTATTGAATGGATAGTTTGGTCATCGATGAATAGGCCGGCAAGGACCTATACCTTGACCTCCAAGCAATCCAGACCTGACAACTTGCGATTTCTTCTTGTGGGGGTACATCAAAAACATTGTTTATCGAGAAAAAATTCGTGCCCAAAATCACTTAAGGAACAGGATTAATGAAGCAAAGACATGTTAACTAACTTTTGGGCAGAACTTGAGTATCGATTGGACATTTGCCTAGCGAGTAATGACGTACCGGTACATATAAAAATGTATTAGGTATGTAAAACAACCGTTTTAGATGACGATTTAGAAAAAAATAAACAAAATTAGCTGTAAGTAATTCTATTTTTGTTTAAATCATGTGCAAAACTCCACCATTCTTTTATTATAACCCTGTATATAAATAATACTAACGGCGATAAAAAATGTTAGTCTAAAATATGATATTATGATTTCTCATCATAGAAAAACACAAATATTTTATAATTGGCATATATTCTGTTAAATCAAATTTGGATAATTTAAAATTAAATTCAATACACTAAGTCAATTCATCTAGTAATTAAAGAATATTTTTATTTACATTTCTATGATCAGTATACATTTAACGGGCAGTAGATTGTTTCTTCAAAAATATTATTGTCAAATTCACATGTAAAAATCTTTTTAAATTTTCTAGAAACTGAAGTAACTTAATCCTGTATTTGAACGCGGACAAGTTGAGTTGGGCGCAAAGTTAAGGGTTGTTTGTGAGAGTCAATGATGCTGAAGTGTCATCCCCATCAACCCCTACCCCTAACCACCGCACGTGTCAAAGCCTGCGATAGCGACACAGGTCACGTGAGCAAACATCCCAACTACTTATTGCTCTGTTTTATTAATCAAGTTGCCCAGAAAGCAATAACAGTGACACATTGCGTGAACTAGACTTTGTACTTTATTTTAAAACTTTTTATTCAAACAAAACAACTCTGTCTTTTGTACTAAATTAAAACAAGTTTTAAATCGGTTTACTGATTGCAACTGAAGATGATATTTTTTAGTTGTTTGAAACGTCCGCACGATAGTGTTTTATTTGATGTGAAAATTGCTGTTTTTAAAATTATTAATTGTAAATTTTTTAAGTTTGACTCAATATTTAAACAAAATTTCCATGTTGAATATATTTTATATTTATCAAACTATAAACTGTCCTGTTATTTATCATATTTCTAAGTTGTAGAAGATTAGATTTTGGTTCAGTTCTAAAAAGCCAAGGCTTGTGTATATGTGATGTCTAACTGAAGGCTATCACTAGACATTGAAATATGGACTATTTGCAAATAAAGTGCTCATTGAGGAATATTGTGTTTTATTTCATTTTGTGATTGACGTTTCTTTAAGCGTTGCTCATTTCATATTGTTAATATTGAAAAGACTCCATAATAAACTGAGCTAGAGTACTTCTACGCACAAACTATTGTTCGAAGAAATAAAGGAGCCATAAAATTGAGTAAACATTAAGTAAAAATATATTCTAAGATACAGCAGATATAGTAAAAACTATACTTGCTGTATCCTAGAATATATTTTTTATATTATCAAAAAGAAAATTCTACGAAGTTCTAAGCTCAAAACAAGTTATTTATTTTTTAGTTTAAGAAATAAGAAATGTTTGAGTTTGAATTCATTTGTTAAGAATCATAGTATTAGCATTAGTATATTAAAAAGTATGTTACAGTGAAACAATTTAAGAGTTTACAATTATTTATTTTTACATCCAATATTTTTTAACTATCGAATATATTATACTGGAAATATCAGACTCTATATATAACTTTAAAAATGTATAACTCCTCTGATTTTGCTTTGAATAACAATTTGGAATTACAGTGTAAAATAACAATTAGAAATTTAATTTAACATTATGACAAGCTGCGCCAATTTTTTTCTTTTAAGATGTGAAAATTATCATACGCTTAATAAAAACTAATTATAATTATCGAGGAAACGGTATACATTTCTCTAAACATTTAAATTGATCAACAATGCAATCGTTATAATCAATGATATTATTTGGTAAGGAACCTCGTGTTCTCGTGTAGGACATGTAAAGACGTCCTCGCTGAATCGCTACTAGTTACAAGTTAAACGCTTGAAGATTGATTATAGAGTGACATTTCATAAGTTAGTGCGGATGTAGTTTTCCGTCCTAGTCTCAAATATCAGTATAGTACAGTGGCGAAAACTCTAGTGGTCAATATTAGTTATTTTGGTGACCCAGTCACACGTTGTTAATTGTTTGTTTCACATTGTGTAAAATGCCATTAATAAATCAGTGTAACAGAGATTGTAGGGTTATTAAATGAATATGGATACTCGTAAATCTCGTTGATAATTAATTATTATATGACTAGTAAGTAATCACCAATATTTAGATATATACTATTATTATCGGTATATTTTAGTCGTTATTATTAATAATTTTTCTTGCGATATTAGTCAACATTGTACACGTTTTAAGACATTCTACTAATATTATGATGGTGTAAAAGCTTGTGTTCTGCCCTACTATTATCCTGCTCATAATTTTTCCGTTCTTTCTCATCAGCACAGACTTTATTATAAATTATTCGACAGCTATTTATTCTGAGAATATCTGTTATGAAGAATTAATCCGAAAAATGTTTCTAGGCTAAGAAAAATAGTTTGATTTAATACACATTGCTGATATTACACAGTTGGTAATATTTCCGAATTCCGCCTATGTGACATAGACAGTCACATTGATCCTATGTTCAAACTGAATCCACTATGTTTGATTCTGGGATTTTTATAAATTTGTAAAATTTAAGATCTGGAAATAATACGAGACTTGCTTTCTAAAATATTTTTTAAAGGAGTGATCCATAAAATTCTTTTAGTGGGGTGAATTTGTTTCATACAATTTTAGTATAATTTTTTGGGTTAGTAACTGGTTAACATATTGTACTGATAACTGGCAGGCTATGTTAGAGAAACAGAAAGTTAAGTATCTTTTGATCGAATCCTTCGCTTATATCTCTTATAGTTTTATTGAACACATTAAAACAAAATTAGTTTATAAAAAATACGATACTCATAATGACTGATAGAACATTTAATTTACTGTAAAACAACAACCCTTTTACAACAATTGTAATTATGTTCAGTTACCGATTTATCTAATTTCATTACATATATTAAAATAGTAATTTTAATTCAAAACAAACACCGGCAATTGCTTTTGTTTACACTATTTCTTGGGGAAACCATAATATCGTTAAACTGATTAAAAAAAGATTGTAATTATAATGTAGGGTAAAACAATAAGATATTGTAGGATATTAGTAAAAAATGATAAGTTACAAGGACCTTTTTTGGAAGGGTTTTAAGTTACCTTAATTTAGTTGTAAAAGTTGAACGGCAGGGGGAGGGGAGAGGAAGAATACGAGTCCTTAACAACTATATCCGTTAACAGCGTTCGAATTTTAACTCTTCTGGATACATTTTGAAAGTCCTTTATGCCGAAATAAGAATGTAAATTTATGCTGAAAACTTCATTTGTTAGTACATTTTCAGCACTGAACAAATATATAAACTAAAAATCATTTTAAATATGACCATATTTGGTCAAAAAAAAGTTAATCTATGAACTAAATAGAATGTTACAAGATTTGAAATCAGAAATAATAAATAGTTATAAAATATACACGTGACTTATCAAAAACACAGCCTATTGTGTACACAAAATTAAGCAATTAAATGTTTTAAATCATGAATACGAAAAGTTGTTACCGTGAAGATTTATTAGGTTCAATTTAAATTCTTCGGGATTCTACTAAGTACTCACAGATTTTTTCACTCATTTCAGCTAAAATGAGACGATTACACCGCTGTCACTAATCACCAATCACCAGTCACATATACATCGTTGGAGCATTTTAGCAAGTGACTCTTCTTTAGAAATGCACCGTCTCCTAAGCAATTCGCAACATACTGCCCCATGATATCTATAGAGGAGCGCCTTTGAAAACAACTATATGTAATCATAAAAACCAGCTGATTACAAAACTTTGCAGTGTATTTTATATATTTTGATTTGATTCTTGTTTTCGGGTAAATCCATTTACTGTATATGTTAGGATTATAAAGAACACTCTTTGCTTTATTGTACTTTATTTAATTATAAAAAAAGTTTTTTTTCCCTAAAGAAAGTATAATCAGACAAATCTACTTTGGTTGGTATCCTCCTACCAACAAACTACTAAACTCGAGTGGTTTTTAAAAGAGCTATAAAGTTATATCAATTTAAATGATTGAAAAGAACATCTCGAAATACTTACTGCTACTAGTCTCGCTGTATTTGTGGATGTGCATATTTGCGTTCTCAGTTCTATATAAACCCATCCTTAATCCAAACAATCATTAATACCTCTGTAAACTGTTTATTAAAGTTTGAAAGCAATTTAATTTCAAAGATACAAGCTTAAGCTTTAAACTAATAGCAAATAGTTTCAGCAGCATTCATCAAATAGAATACGTATTTAAGTAATTATAACTATATGTTATTCTTATATGTGTCTTCGGTGCCAAAATTATATTTCGCTATGAAACCATAAATAAATTACTCGTAAAAGCTCAACAAGATGAGTTGGGATTCAGTATTAATTAGTGCTTTATTATAATTGCACGTTTATTTGAAATTAACACACATTATAACCAACAAATAATCATAGATTACTTTAAATACAGCTGAGCAAATTAATGTAAAGACTTTATTCAGTTGATTGAAATTCAACAGATTTTAATCGTTAACGTCAAGATTTCCGCATCAATATTGAAGATTTAATGACTCATTTTTACTCCCTTAGGAATCAGCAGGTGTTGTATGAAAGGAGTATTTATTATTGATCTCCTAAGTTCTAGATTACAATGGTTTTATAGGTCTGAAATTACTGAAATAAAGTCAAACTAAAATTTTGAAAAAAAAACGTTAAAATTGAACATTTCGATAATTGCTAACATCGTTGTTCAAAATTGGCCATTTAAATAAAATGTTTAATACACATGTACAAGATGTGTCACACTAGTATCTCAATATTTGTGACATTGTTTCTTGTGTGATTTAAGATATCATAAACCGATCAAATCAAATTTACTCTTTAAAGGATACAGTCAATTTTTGGATTTCTTACTTTTTCACAAATACACAATAAAGAGAATTTTATTTGACGTTAAAAACAACAGGTGTCTAGTGATTTTTTCGGATTGTATCCGTTTCGAAGTCACCTGAGACCAAATTTTTTGTGTGGAAAGATGTCTGTCCGTATATCGTCTGTCTATATGCAGTGTTCTACAACACTCAAACACATGCAAATATGGTATTTGGACTATTTTGGCCATTTCTCGGGACTTTTCTTCATCGTTTAATAAGTCAAAATTTGGGAGTAGCTGCCATAAGGGGGGAAAATGATTTTCTAAAACAATGCCGGTGTCTGAGTTATCGGTAAAAACAAAAAAATCAGCCATGGCGCTGGTATAAAATTCTCTAAATGACTAAAATTTTAGCGAAATGAAAAGACTAATTCCTAAACCCGTGTCAAAATATCTATTTCTTTAGGTTTTATTAATTTCATCAAAACACGTAGGAAATTTCTGCTATACGAATAAAATAGGCAATACTTATGCAAATTTATACTTATCTCTGATTAAAGTTATTTCTAGTGACCATTTCTAGTTGACAATCGAGTAAACCATTTCAGTAACTTCCAGTGTAGTTAAGTAATTTTTTCACACTACTGGTCTATTCTTGTACATAACATGGTTGTTTGAAGTGTGACATGGAATTATAATTACTGATGTAATAGGTTATACATCAATACATTACTTGGACAAATATATCGTTTACGTACCAATTAAAGTGATAATTTTTAAGTATGTTTGAAAAGGTTTAGTTAAATTTTTTCCACAGACCAGTAACGCTGATTAGGAAGGATTTGATACAGGAACCTGTAATACTCCACCCCCTTTGGTACACCACCTGCTGATAGTTAAGGGAGACAGATTAATGATTAAATGATGACAGATTAAATCTTTAATGTTGATGCGGAAATCTTTACGTCAACATTTAAAATCTGTTGCCCTTTAATCAACTGAATAAAGTCTTTACATTAATTTGCTCAGCTGTATTTAAAGTAATCTATGATTATTTGTTGGTTATAATTTGTGTTTAATGACATTTTCTTCAATTGATCTCTAATTACAATTAATCACATCGAATGCTAATTGTATATTTACAAATAATTTACAAAAATTTAATTTTTATCGGGAAACGTTAATTAAAAGGCTAAAGTAAAAGATTTACTTAAAGATATTTATTCTTCTTCTCTTTTTTTTAAATTTGTGAACTTATTTGCCATTAGTTCAGCGTGTATATTTGTTCGTTTGAAATTAAATTCCCTTCAAATTTTGAGAAACCTTCGCACGAGTTTTATTGATGGTTTTGATTAAGGATCGGTTTATATAGAACTTGGAGTGCAAAATATGCACACCCACCAACATGGCGAGACTAACACTGGTGAGTACATTTTCTGTATATTTTTACACTCATACATAAGAATAACTTACACTCAACACTAACTAAATTCCTTCTTTGACTTATATTCGCGTGTAAAATTTTCCAATAACGTAATACTTCAAAGAAATCACTCATTAAACGATAAAATAACAGCTTATAATCTTTTTAAAACTGTGAAAGTGAAATATCGTTCCGATAGTACGACACCAAAAATATTTTACCTAGTAGACCTATTGAGCTGCAATCTCGCGAGATGTTTTGTGAGTAGAGTGACAATCGGTTGCAAGAGCATTGCGAATGTTTAGGCTAGTTTAATTCGGATTTTATATTATAAATGAAATATCAACTAACACGTCATCTTAAGTATATAACGGTTCTAAATTAACCAAAACTAATTGCGATAACTGTAGAGGTTATATTCATTCAGTGTAGTGACATGTTTTTTATTACCTTAGACAGACTACTCTACTAAACGTTGCTATCTTTGCTACTATTTTATTTGTTTTTACAAGGTTATTCTTTATTGATGTGAGACGTGGAAGAAAATAGTTGTCGGTGATAAATATTTAAATTGACGATAAGTTTACCCTCATTTAAATGAAACTGACAAAGAATAATAAACAGGAACAGATATTTTGACAGCTTTTTCACCATAACAAATTATTGAATTTTGAATTAATATTTATTTTCATCATCAAAATGAAAATGTTGTGTAATTTGTTATTTAAAAAAGTTTTACTTCCTAGCCTAAAAAATTGTGTCTTCGTCCAAATCATTTTAACAAATAATATAAGTATGTTAAATACAAATTTAATAGTTTAGAACTTAAGTAGAGTTAATGAATGAAAATATATTCATTTTGGTGTGATTTACATGAATTTTTTTTAATTGTATCAAATAAAACACTAGTCTCATTACAATGGTCTCGTAGTGTGAACACTCGTGGAGACTTCAATAATAATAATAAAATATTAACATGAATATTGAAATCTATTATTTAATGGAAAATTGTGTTTTATTTTATTTGATGAAAAAACTATGCTATATTTCATTATTCAAATTTAATGGATTTGTATTATTAAAAATTTACCTATAAAATTCTAACATATTCAATGTTTTAAATGTTGTTAATTTATCAATTTCATTTATAATGCAGCAAGCCGTTGGCCATTCTAATCCTGACATCAAAATGAGATCAATATTTATATAAGGATATAATTTTAAGCATGTGCATATCACAAGTACTTTGTTCTCTTATTTAAAAAAAAAAAAAATACAATTTTAACAAGACTTTATTGAACAAAAAAAAAAAAAAAAAAAAAAAAAAAAAAAAAAAAAAAAACATAATTAAACAAATTAAAAACTAAGACAAATTATAATTTGGTTATATTATTTTCACTGGACAAAAGCATCAAAGTCATATTAGTCTAAGATTAAGGCTAATTTATAATTTAACACAAATATTTTCAATTATACAATTATTTGTACACGTATTTAATATCTGAAGCTATCCAGTCCGAGGATAATTTAGGTTTTTAACGTTTTAAAATTTTATACCAGGTATTTTCTTTTTATAAACGCAATTTCTTTCAAATCTAAAATTTAATACACGGTTATTTTTACCTTTTTATATTTTATTTCCCGTTTCATATTTGGGCCAACAAAGTACAATTTCTCTGAAAATATTAAACTACATTAACTATTCTATGAAGTAAATAATTTTATAAAGGACTAGAAAACAATTTATGTTTATAATATTAAAAATGATTAAAACTACAACAAACAAAAACACAATTAATCAAAATTACATTTACAGTAATTAAATGTTAATATCAAACACTGTATTTGTACTTCCATTTTAGTTGGTCGCTGCCTTCTTTTTGGTCATCGCGATAATAACGGTTGGAGGAAATCCTGTGTATAACAGTTATGGAGCCTCGAACAAAATGAGTGGTGGCAAAGAAGAGGATGGCGGTGGTGATGAAGAAGATGCCGGTGGCGATGAAGAAGAAGAAGAAGATTGTTATGATGAATACGAATATGAAGATGAAGATGAATATGAAGAAGAAGAAGAAGAAGAAGAATGCGAAGAAGAAGAAGAAGAAGAAGAAGAATGCGAAGAAGAGGAAGAAGGCGACGGTGGTAACGAAAAAGAAGAAGGTGGTGATGAAGAAGAAGAAGAAGAATGTGAGGAAGAGGAAGAAGGCGGTGGTGGCAATGATGAGGAAGGAGATGAAGATGTATATGATGCTATTGGTATTGAAGGAGATGAGGGTGGCGATGAAAATGAAGAAACAAATAAAAAAAGTAGTGGAGGTGGTGGTTCGAAAAAAGAGTACGGATACAAATATTAAATGGCGATTTCATAATCCAGAAAAATACAACTAATTTAAACTCTCTGTTTGAAAAATGTTTGTTATAATACGCAATAAATAACTGAATATTTGCAAAAGTTTCATGAGTAACCAAGTAAATTAGGATAATTATGTAATTTATTGTTGTATTTCGTTTCAGGAGAGTAAGTGTCTAAAGCAGAAATGGTGAGCTATTCGATATAATACTGGAATGGTAACATAATTATGGATTTATGTTTTGTGCCATTACTATAATATGATGTTCGTAAACTGTTCTGTAGATGGTGTTCTTAACACACTAGTTGCGAATGATCAACTCAATTATAACACATTTAAGATTAATGTTGTTTTGTTTTAAAATTTATATTACAACAAACAGTTGAAGGAAAGTATTGAAAAATAAGAATATACATTTTTCTATAAGACTATTTTAATAAGGTATATTAATTTTATGCACTGAATATGGTCATGCATTTAATAAATTTATATAGAACTATATAAAGAAATTTATATATGTTGTGTCCGTAGCTCATACTAACACAGGACTGTCCTGCTCAATTAGAAACTAATTATTTTTTTATATAAATTCTACAAGTTAATCAGCCTTTTAATGAGGTTCAAGTATGTATTTTAAAAAATAATGCTTAACAACAGTTTCTTTGCTATCCGATCTTTCTGGTGTTTCCCTGAAAATAACTTTTTGTAATAACCCCATTTTAATACTGATCATATTTTAAACATATTCCAAAAGGTATATTCGTTATTACATGTAAATAAAAAAGTTCATATTGTTTCACCAAATGCAGTAAACACACGCATTTTCACAACAAACGCTTTATTTTTAAGAAGAAATGATTCAACTACAAAGTCAACGTTATTTATAAGACACGATCTTCGCGGAATTTTAGAGTTTTCATTTATTGTAATATTATAATCTAAAAATATAATGTTTTAACTGAAAATGGAATTAAATTTAACACCCACTTCTACCAGCTTATGGTACAAACATGATTAGAAGAGTGATTAATGATTAATGGTGCTCTCCACTCATTGTTAATCAATACACCCTCATTACAAGGTAATTAGTTATTGTTGTAAAACACAGGAGGCTGGTGATTAAAAAAGTTTTCTTTTGTTATACAAATAATTAGCTTTTTGTTTTAAAAATGGTTAGAAATAGTAGAAGTAGTAATGATGGACTTACTTTAGCAAGTTAAACTGTACTTAATTTCAAATTATATACATGGTTTGGCCGGTTAAAATTTCAATCTAGAATTTTGTAAATTAAACCGTTTATACTAGAGAGTAGGGAAAGACATGTTCCTTACTATCATAGAAAGTTCCAGGTCTACCATAGAAAGTCTACAGAAACAAATATTCAGCAAATTTATTTTATAGCTATTAAGAAAGCTTAAGAGTACTACAATTATCAACCCCAATACACTGTTAAAATGGCGATGATTTCAATTAGGAAAACACGAACAAATTAATTCAATATCAATAACTAACAAGGGCGTTACTAAATTAAATATTTTTTTATGAGTTTTCAAATAATGTTTGTAATAAAGTCAATAATATTTAAAAAAATATATTGATGTGAAATTTAAACATTTCCAATTGTAATCCAACAAGATATGTTTCGGTTTCAATAAAATCATCTTCAGTTTAAAAAAAAATATTTTGCGTGTTTTTAAATTATATATAGTTGTACATCAACATTAAAATTTTAAATGTCAATGTTTTGCAGTTTGATAAAAAAATGTTGTGGTTGTTTAATTATCATAAAAAATACCACATTAAAATAATAAAAAGTAATAAAAATTAAATCATAAAATGAAGGAAGGTTAGTTTATTTTATTAAGGTCAACACATAAATACAAGTTATTTTATTCAAATAATAGAATTAAATGACTACTTTTCTGATCATATTTTCAAGAAGCACTGTGGCGATAATCACAATAAGAAAACAAGTATTCACCGAACCACAAAAACAAGAAACAAAACTAAGACTGTGATAAACCCAGTTGTTTATTACATCACCCTAATGTACCTACATTTCGATGATATAGTCAACATCCTCAAAGGTAATAAACTAATACTGACTTAAAATAAACCTTAAGCTAAGTACCAAGTAACGTTCCATCCCACTCTTATCCTGCCAATCACAGGGGAGCGTTTTGCTTCAGGTAACTCTTGGTCAATGCTCTTGGTAACTCTTGGACTACCTATACAATCTTTATAAATATAAACTAATAAACTAAACCAACAAGCAAATACACTTTATCTAATTTTTGAAAATAAAATAAACCAACCAAAATCTTATCACACTGAAATATAACTTAGAACTAATCTTAAATAATAAAAAATAAAAATGAATCACAAAAATAAACTTAACAAATTATGATTTAAAATACATGAATTAAAATTGGAACGAAATATGTATTTTAAATTGAAACCAAACGAATAATATAAAATGAAACTTAAATTATGACACAAACAAATAAATATTCACAATTATCAACTGATCCCTTAACATTATGTGGAAGTTATCTTGGCTTAATTAAGGAAAAACAAAGACGAGTCAGGAATTTATCTGCTTTATCTGCTTCAGTAACATTTTATTGTCTGCTTTAAATATCGAAATACCTTCTTCAAACCTGTCAGATGTAACTCATTTTTAAATATAATATTATTTTAATCTAAGTTGTGGTTGGTTTGAAGGATGTGCTCAGCCACTCCAGATTTTCATACTAGATTAGAAGGGAATCGCAAAAATTCGATGTCATAACTATTACCACATAACTACCATAATAATACCATATCCACTGAAAATTACCTTTTTCTAAACTCCAGTGATATCAGAGATTGAACTAGCTCAATATGAAGGTGTTTCTTTTACTTTAGACAATTTTGGAGTGACCGGCTTTGGCTGATAATTGAGTTGACATAATAGTTAAGAGTATTACAGGCGAATACCATGTATAAATATGCTCCGCTATTGTAAGGAGCTGTAGGCCTGACAGAAGAGCAAAGTGGTGATTTTATTTTAAATATTTTGTTAATCGAATAATCCTCACTATATGAAAGACCCTCAATATCTTCTCTTGGTGTATAATTTCCACAGTGAACAGTTTCATTCTTCAGAAAAATTTCTCTGGTTATCGTAGAGTAATGTTTATAACCAGGCATTGCTTTAAATCTTCCTGCTAAACACCTTCCGTAGAAATTCTATTGTCTATTGATTGTTTGCTGTCTCACCTATTAATTACAAAATGTCTCTACACATATAAAGTTATTCATTTTCACTAAATATAAATGATTTAATTCTGAAAATAGAAATAAAGTATTTGTTACAGCCGTCTAAAATTGATGGTGTATTTTATAAAATATTTTAATAGTTAGGTACTTCATTGCAGGTTTCTGGCCAAATAGGTAAATATTTTCGAATGAAGAAATTTACAGTTTTATAAATAATGGTTAAAGCGGTTTTCTAGTGCCTGTGGTTTACTTTCCAATCAAAGTATATGAAGCTACAAAAATAGAAAACTTGAAGAATGTTTAGACAGTTTGGAGTTTACAAATTACTATAGATTTTTAAATGGAAACCATGTTCGCATTAAATCATATATTTATATTACAAACATTATTATTCTATTGTTATTCCAACAGTATAGTGCACATTGGTGAGCTCTAGGAGTTGTTTAATAGAACTTTTCATATTATCAGCGAGCCAACTACAGATGTGGAAAGCGATATTTCTTTGTTACAGGTTTTGTTGTGCAACACTTCTTGCTCACCAATGCTAGATGTTACTACGGACTAACTCTAAATGACCTAGTTGGTTGTGGGTGTCAGAGTTGTGGAGTTACTTAGAAACTTATCGTTTGAATTTGCTATTTAGAAATAATAAACAATGATTAATATGCGCAATGATTGTAAATTGGCGTTTCATTTAAAATAAACCCATTGAAAACTGTTTTCCAGTAAAATATTAAACGAAAAGTAGGTAGCTTCTAACAAGTTCATTTCAAACACTCTAACGAGTGTTGATTGTACCTGTGACATAACATAAAATGGAGAATTCATAGTGCTACTATTGAAAACAATGAACAATACTGATGTTTTAGTAAAGTTTCTTGCTACTTAGAATTTATAATTTCAGTACAGGTTCTTCATCTTTGATTTACCTTCTATGTAAGATAAATCAGTTGTCAAGGAAAAATTAAGGAATATCTAAACTTTGACATCAGTACAGTAACAAAGTAAAAGTTACTCTACTAGGTTTATGTTCTATTTAGTTTGTCTATGATGTTACGTTTGTAATTAAAACAATCATTATAATTAAGTCACAAAGCTGTATTGCAAATAGTTTTGTAGCGGTTCATCATCTATTATTGGCTATTTGTGACTGATGTTTTATTCTTTAAAATCTAAACAAATGAGAAATTCTAAGTCTAAAACAATACAAAGACACGGGTAATTAACAAGGCTTGTACGACCACGACCACGTTTAGGAAAGCCTTAGTAAGCTTTACTCAACCTATTAAAAATACTTGTTGAAGGGGCGTCGTAACGTGTTTAATATATTTATACTAAACATTTATTAAAATTTTCAGTAAAGAATTTAATTTCAACATTCGAGATATTTTAATCTCCTTATCAATGATTTTCCATAAATATATCGCCACATAGAAGATGTTTGCATTTTTCTGTCTCATCTCCCATATTGTAGAAAATTCCTTGCCAATTAAATACTTTTTTTTTATACATTTTGCGAGACTTCAAAAAACGACAGAACAAACGGTAACTGCTTGGAGAACGTCAACATGAAGGAGGTAGTCATGGTCTGGAGTCGACTATACACAGATTAACGTTTAAACTGTTTAACAGATTTTGTTCTTGATGTATGAAGGACTACACTTTCATTTTTCTTGTGGTATAAAAGGCAAAACAGTTTGCTTTCATCATCGCCATAAAAAAAAAAAAAAAAAAAAATTAAATAGAGTTTCGTAGTCCTAGAATATTTTAACAACGTCTGATTTTGAAGAGAACATGAGTTGATCAAGAAAGACCTGATGAGGAAAGATAAGTGTCTAAATAACGATTAGATAAAGAAATGTAGAGCTAGCAAGGTTATCTCTGGGATTGCAACTCTTTTACTCACTACATATGAGCTCCTGACTGGACCGCACTTTCATATTACATATGTTTGTGTAGTTCCAAAAATAAGTGTGCTATTAAGAAATTACTCAGTAAATCATGTTTTTATATTACAAAGATGTAAAAATTACAAGAAAAGACATCTTAAAACACATCAAAATAAAGTAATTGTGGGAATAATTGGCTTGTAATATTTACTGGAATGTTCACAGCCGATGAGCTCGTTTTAGGACATGTAGCCAAGCAGCTGCAAAGGCACTCAGTTATGTCGAATTTAACTCTCAATTGATATGGGAATGTTATCAGACCTTGGTGAACTTCTCAACCTTTAACCAGGTGGAGTTACGATAGATACCTGATCATGACGGAAAGAAAGGGGAAACTGACGAACTGGCTAAGAAAGGATCTCGAGCAGCATACATTGGTCCGGAACCTGCTTGCAGAGTGAGTTCAGCTGTAGCAGGAATTACCTTAAGAAAATCGGTTAAAATAGAAACCTTTAAGGACCCTCAAGAGGAAAGATCTATATTTCAACCCAATCTAAACATCTCGAGGTATTTAGTCTCTCTCAAAAGGGGTAACCAGAGGAATATCTTGATAAATTCCATATTGCCTTATGAAAGCTTTACAATAAGTTTATTACTAAACTACTTACGTCTTAGCAATATCTTGAGCCTGTGACACGTCATGGAGAGCTCAAGAAAAATCTACAAGCCTTGATACTGTCAAAATTAAATCTGAAATGCAGATTGTGTTATAAACACACAGTATCAGCAGAACATGTACTATTAAAGTATGAAAAACTGTAGTGGAAGGGATTCCTCATCTTTGGTAAAAGTATTGAATTAATATCTGTCAATTTATTTAGTACATGTAAAATCCAATGATAGGTAAAATCAACCTTGCAAAGCAGGTTTTAAATCTCACGAAGGATTTAGAACTAAACTGGATTGACTAGGCTACAGGAAATGCACAAAATGGCGGAAGTGCTTAGAGGGAACAGCCTCTTCCATTCTAATAATAATACAAAAAATTCTAGAATATAAATATTTGGATTTAGAAAAAATATTTTCTTGGATTTGATGCTAATAAGAGCTTTGAACACTGACACTGCCGTACCCTTGAAACTATCGAATTTTGTTAATAAATTATTATTATTCTTCACAATCAGTGCTTTTACAATTACTGTTTCGCAAGTATTCACAAGACGCACATTTTTTTTAATACTTTTTTTATTTTTCATCTTTAAAAGTTAATTAATAGGTAGTACATTGAGGCCAGATCCAAAAAGACCTTTTATACTTTATCTCAGCAGTATAAATTTATCAAGATAAAATATTAAAGTTATTTAGGATTATATAAAGTGTTTAAATATATCAATCAAATACATTTAGTAAGGAACGTTCAGTTGTAATAAATAATAAATATCTAAAGAGTCATGATAAACGTACTCAATACTCATTTAACAACAATAACAAACAATTACATTTCCTCAGGACTATAGTTGATTGTCAATATATTCAGCAGACAGAAGTTATTCAGATTTAGATAACTAACACAGATTTACATTAACCATATCTTTCCAATTCAGCTAGTTACTTGTCCTAACGATCCTTAGTACTTTTAGTTCCTAACAAAAACATATTTAAACCAGTACAAGATAATAAATTTTAAAATCACTAATGCGCATATTCCCCCTCCTTACACAGATTTACACATCGGCTAGTTTAATTTTTCAATTATAGTTCGTGTAAAACGTTTATTCAAAGCAATAGAAATAAATAATTAATAATTTCTATTAAAAAAATACAACATGTTCACACGAAATCGATAAAGTGGATCTCTAAAATAGTGGAAATTGTGTATAAATTTATTTACGCGTTTTAGGCTTTTGGCAAATTAGTGGTGGACACTTTTCATCATACATATAACATTTCGTACAAATTCCTTGCCAAATATTGCTAGAACATCTTCATGAGTCTATAATCATTTACTTGTCTATGAACTTTTATCGTTATCATTTTTTGGTGTTATTTGAAACAAGTTTCATGACAATCGGTTCATCAGAATCTCAGAACTTACAAGGCAAAACTTTAATAACACTATTTTGTATACAATATTTATTCTCTTTAGACCTTTTGTAAAATTAATCATTTCTACACGCCTAAGGCTTAGGTTTAACAATCATTCTTTGGAAAGTGGGAACACGAAATCTAAACCATAAAATGAAATTTCGTTTGTAATTTTACAAACTGTAAGAGTGAAAAAATATTTTCTTGTTTCAACGCACAAAATAATTATTATGTGGGTTTCTTTAGCCCAAAACATTTCCAGAATCATATTGCAAACTTTTTTCTATCTAACTTATCGGTATGATCACACATGAACAGACTTTCTTGTTTATATTTGTGTATTAGGTCTAAATAGAGCCATTTTTGTTTTTTATTAAACGATTCATTTAGACCCAAGAACAACATTTTATAAGCCCAACTTAGTTAATAATGACATTTATTCGAATTAACTATGAAATTTTAAAAATCCCAAAATGTTTATTTTAAAAAGATGGGTATAGTTGGGTATAGATGGGTACAGTCATGGTACCTACCCACCCCATCATAATGTTTTAGCAGATCCTCTAAATATAATACCCAAAAGATGGTCTCTTGGTCAGTGACGGTAGGCCTCGAAGCCTCTATTATCTATGCTCGTGTCGGTGAGTCGGCTCTGACCGATCTCGTAACTGTAAAAACATCACATTTTCATGGGAGGTTAAGGTATGAAATTACATTTTTAACAAAAACTTCGCTATTTGTCTCGACAGAGTGTTGGGGTGGGGTGTTAAAATTTGGAATTTTTAAATCAAGCTTGTGTGTTAAATAACAAACGACATATGACTAAAACAGTTTAAAATGTTATATTGACATTTATATCACAATTTTTCTGAATTTCAATAGAGTTCTATATGAGAACACTATAGTTTCCTAAACCAAATTGAATGTTTCTATCTTAATATTTGTGTCCTCTTGCTTGTGTTACGTAGGCTACAGACTACAGCAATGACGACAAACATAAAACATGTTGAAAATCACTTTTTTTTTGGGGTTTCTGAGACCATTTTTTTTTACCAGGTCAACAATTTTTGCCATTATCAAACTTACGTTATTCTGTTGGTAAGTAAAATGACGACTGAAAATTACTATTTTTGGTTTCTCACATGATATGAGAAAGTCACGTGATGGGAAAAAATTATGTCGATTTTTTGATATATACATTATGAGGTCTCTTAAGTGGTTTTTTTAAAAGATGTCTGTCTGTCTGTTTTGTGTAAATATATTTTGGCCTAGTATCGAGACATAAAAAAATGGTTATAACTCAAAATTGGGGATATCTGACATAAGGAAAAAAACAAAAACACGAATTCGTCTTTAACATTTTTAGCCCCTAAGGACCCAAACCCAAACTGCAATTAATTCATCTCTCAAAAAATACCGGTTGTTGAGTTTTGGTAAAACAGATCATGCTTCTTAAAATTGGATATTCTAATTTCGTTCAAATAATTAGTGAAATATAAAGATTAATAAACCAAACCCGTGTGCAAAATCTCAAATCAAAATTTATTACGGTTCAAGAAATAAACAAAAGTTAACCTGACCGACATGAAACACGATTTATGTTGAGGATGCGTTTATAACTATTATTTAAATATCTAAATGCGTATATATATATATATATATTTATAGATATTTAAAAAAAATATGTCCATGGCTCATCTACACTTTTTGACTGACAAAACGGAACTGAAATTTGGTTTTGGGGATGGCTGAGTCAGGAAGTTTGTACAATGTTTTGACCCTTCTTTTAAACATACGTTTTTAAAGTTTTTTTTTTTTTACACCACCATTCAGCAGTGTAAAATTTTGTTATATAATAAAGAATTAATACGAATTATTAATAAGATCAAGTTTAAGTATTCTTTCAAAATTTAACAGAATTTACAGAAATACAAAAATTAACAGATACATTATAATTGTCATTATTTAATACTTTATGCTTTTTCAGTTTTTCTATATTGAACCTTTTTTTTCTTAGTCCCTTTTATTAATGTATCTTTTATTTTCTGTATATTTGTTTGCTTATCTTAATTTCGGTTAATTTCTCTATATAATTTTATTCCCACATATTTCGTTACATACATACATATTAATTTATATATAACAACCAAAGTTAATTCATAATTACTTTAATTTGGTTTTGAATTTATAAATATTGACTCGTTTTAAATGAAATAATTTTTTGATGTTTTTCGGAAAAATAATAGATAAGTATAATAACAATTTTGTATTGACAAATAATTATAGCCTAACATATTATAAAATACTTGATTTTAAGGAAGATAATGTATATCTTTAAATCAGGAAATCAAGTCCTCATTAAGACTGGAAGTGATTGTTCAGCTGAAGAGCAAGATTGTTTGAGTTCATTAAAGATACTTGGAATTAATTGAAAATAATAACAGCGATTGTGATTTGATTGTAATTTGGAATATAATTTTACGGAGCTATTAAAATTCGTTTTTGAAGAAGAAAAATGAAAATATATAAAACTTTAATCTCCATGTTTGTATTATGAAATTAATGTTTCTAAAATGGAATTATTTTATTTTAGTAATCATTGCATAGTAACGCTAGGACTGTGCAATATGGAATATTTTCTTTAAATTAAAACCCCCACCAAATCATTTATAATTATGAAGTGAATGTTTGAACCCTTAATTGTTAAGATATTTATATATAAACACGTAGAACCGTAATGTCTGTACAGTACCACGATGGGGAAGCTGACTATAGTAAGTAGATTAAGAATAGAATAACAATAAATATACAATACATTCATATACTTTAAGTATTAGAAGTACAAATACTTTATTTTCAGACTAAATCATCATTATTTCTTTAACGTTTTTGCTACGGCAGTTTCGTCTTCTTTAAGACATCATCAGGCTGTAATTGTTAACTTAATAAAATAGACGTACTTGAACATGTAAAATTAAAATAATATTTGTGGTTAACCAATACCGTCAAAAGTTTTAAATTTAAATAACTGAGAGTTGCGCGTCCCAATATTTTTAAACCTAATTTCCATTCAATACTAATTATCTAATTACGCCATTTAAATACTAATACCAAATAAATAGTAGCTGCAATTATGTCAATTAAAAAACACATAATTATTTTTCCGTAGGATGAATATATAGATTAATAAAAAGGAACGCATATTTAGATATTCTGACATATCAAGTTTTTCTACTCAAAGACGAGAAATAAGTTTTTTTTTAAGTTAGCCAGTTTGTATGTCATCGGTCTTTCTGTTGGTATAAGTCATCATACCTATCTACAGGTCTAGTTATATGTAAGCCTATGTGCTTGTTAAGTGGTATGTTTATATTTATATTTAAATTTATATAAACATGGACACAGTTAAAACTTTTTATCCTTGATTATATATATTTTCAAGGTAAAATAAAATAAAAACTTCGTTATATAATATTACCAGGGTAGAAATAAAAACGTGTACATTACAAACTAAAACATGGAAATAATTACTGTCTAATGTTATCTATAGTAATTTTCATAACCAAACTGATAGAAATATTTTCTTTTAAACTGACTTGAACTGGATTTTAGCCCTTGAAACTTTTTGTTCCATATTTGTATGTAATATCTTAATTGATGCGGGAGAAAATAAATTAATCAAAATAACTAATTAGAGATACACTGAGTGTATTGGTCTAATTTTTTGTTGTTGTCAGATTGTCATTGAATTTGGTTTACCCAAGTCATCTTTCGTTATGATGTTTTAATGATTACGTTTGGACAACATGTTGCTCAATCAACATTTGATTTTTATCGATTTGTAAAGTTTATTTACTTTTAGCTGCAATGTATATATATATATATATATATATATATATATATATATATATATATTTAAGTTTTTAAAGAGCACGTAGAGATGGAGTAATTTTGTTGAGAAGAGCTCTTGTTGCCTTAAAAATAAAAATTTAAGTTGAAAAAATATTAGATCTTGATAAAAATACATATTTCTTTGCTACAGTGAATTGCTGCATAAACCATTCAATTTTATTTGTTTAAGCCCTATATAACTTTTTATCTTTGAAATTATGATAACATAATTTACAAAAGAGATACATATTTATTTTATTAAGTATTTGTTGGTTAGTAATCGAGCTAAATACGGCAATAGTCAATGTATTCGCCTGTTTTTGGGATATTTTGCCAGATGATCGTGTAAACTCAGCAATTGATTATGTAAACTATTTTGGGATTATTTTGAATTTCGTTAATATAGAGTTTTTTTTTTAAAATTCGGCTGTATCAATAAAATTAAACTGTAAACTCAGCATAGATGATTAACCAAAACCTATTATATTTTACAATAATTGCTTCATCTTAGTTGAAATGACTTCATACATACGAGTATAAACATAATAAATATGAATGTATTAACTAATATAAAAACAAACCATCTGTAATTTTATACAGTAGAAATTGAAACTGATGATCTTGTTGTGATTAAATTTTTGGAGCTCTTAATTTAGTCTGTAATTTCGTTTATCCCTTTCTTTGACTTTATTAAACTATACTATTAAAGAATTTCTAATATAGACATTCCTATGTATTTGATTCGCCGATATCCTACTCGGTCAAAAAGTATAGATACTCGTGTAACGTAACCTGTAGACCTATAGAAAAACAAGTTGCATCAATTTTTTATAAATTTAATTCTGCGTTTATTCGTGTCAGTTTAAATTTTTTTACACGGTATCAACTTAGTCTTTCAGCGGGTTGAGTGAAAACTGTCAAGGTTTTTTTGAGTTTCTCAGACGACTTCTGACTTTGAAATTTTATTATACAAAAACTACTGCTCCAATTAGTTGTAAAATTTTGATAGCTTGTAGAACATATATTTCTACACCATATGTGTAAATTTCAGAATTTTTACGTCACATAAAAAATTCGTTTTAAACGCGTTTTTTGCTAAACCACGTTAATTCAGGACCAGATGGAGATAGAATCGTGGATGAAAGCTTGAACTTCACATTAAAAAATATTCTAATACAACATTGAGCGATAAACTGGTTATACGATTCTTCATAAATTAAATCGAGTAAAATGTTAGCAGTACCGAGGCACAGTAGTGAATGAAATTTTCTCCCGCTAGCCGTGTCGCCTGCAGGGAATTTTCCCGTCCGTGACCAGTTTTCGAGAGCCCGGGTGTTGTGTTGTTTTCTTCTAAAGTTTCCCTCAGATTATTAAAAAAATAAATGCGTTGCAACATATCATATAGTAATATTCGAACATATTAAAATCATACTCATGTTCGGTAAACAACTCATCTTTACTCGGCCTGTGTTGGTACAATTTCAGTTTGTTACTTTTCTAATATGTAAAGTAAATATACAAAATTATATATAAAAACAAGAACATATTATTATTGTTGGTATCGTATAATATTTGCCTGATAAGAAATATTGCATTCATATACTAAAAAAAAAAAAAATAAAAATAAAAATTCAACTGAACTGCTTTAATAATAAATATATTGTATATTTAAAAAAAAAATTCTTTTTTTATTTTATAGTGTGATATTTGAATTATTATGAACTTTTAATAAATCTACTTCTTACTATATTAGTACTTGTTACGCTAGAAAATCGCAAACCCAAGCCAGGATTTTATGAATCTTCAAGCTACAGAACGTTCTTAGGCCTACGTACTAAATATTCTCAATTTGAAACTATCAATTATTGAAAAACCAAACACAGTGCACCTATCTGTAAAAGCGTCGGTATTCCTTTTAACTTCGTTATTGAAAATATATACACAATAACAAACAACACTGAAAACACATGTATAATAGAAATTATGGAAACACCAGAAATATACAGGAAAAGATTTAACTCGCTAATTTGTGTTGGAGAAATAATAAGATTAGATATTACAACCAACAGGGTATTAGAAAGTAAGCTATTTCATGTTATTTATTGTTACAGTGTTAGGATACATAATTTAACCACAATGTTGAATAGAAAGTATTTATTGGAACAGACATAACAATTAATTATTGTTGAACTTTAATGAGGGTTGGAGTACTCATTCAAAGTTACGAACTTTAGGCTTACAGACGTATTAAGATGAGCGCAGCCTAATATTTTTTTTTGGTTTTAACTGTACTATTCAATAGACTACATGCAATAAACGTTCCAATTTCAATAAAAGGATTTTCTTCAAATAACACAATAACTAATTAATTAAAATGGTAAGTACTTTGGAAAAAACAGTTGCAAAATATTAATTTATTCCCTTATTTGAATTTCAGCTGTTTGCAGTTTTGTGCTTGGTCGTATTAATATCGGCAGGCGAGTATCAGTCTAGCAAAGATGGAAATGTAAAATCAGGTAGTTCTGGATCTAAAGGAAGCAGTGGTGGTTCGAAAGGTGGAGGATCCAAAAGCTCAGGTGGTAGCGAAAAAAGCGGCGGTGGTGGATCCAAAAGTAACGGTGTCTCTTCTGGAGGTTCCAAAAGTTCCGGTGGCTCATCTGGAGGCTCCAAAAGCTCAGGTGGCAGTGAAAAAAGCGGTGGTGGTTCTGGCGGTGGATCCAAAAGCTCCGGTGGCAGTGAAAAAAGCGGTGGTGGTTCTGGCGGTGGATCCAAAAGCTCCGGTGGCAGTGAAAAAAGCGGTGGATCTTCTGGAGGTTCCAAAAGCTCCGGTGGCAGTGAAAAGAGCGGTGGTGGATCAAAGAGTAGCGGTGGCTCTTCTGGAGGTTCCAAAAGCTCAGGTGGCAGTGAAAAAAGCGGTGGTGGTTCTGGCGGTGGATCAAAAAGTGGAGGAGGGTCTAAAAGCTCAGGAGGAAGTTCTGATAATGAAAAAAGCGGAGCCTCTAAGCGAAGCACTGATTCTGAAAAAAGTGGTGGTGGTTCTGGCGGTGGATCCAAAAGTAGTGGTGGTTCTTCTGGAGGTTCCAAAAGCTCCGGTGGCAGTGAAAAAAGTGGTGGTGGATCCAAAAACTCCGGTGGCAGTGAAAAAAGCGGTGGCTCTTCTGGAGGTTCTAAAAACTCAGGTGGAAGTGAAAAAAGCGGTGGTGGTTCTGGAGGTGGATCAAAAGGTAGCGGTGGCTCTTCTGGAGGTTCCAAAAGCTCCGGCGGCAGTGAAAAAAGTGGTGGCGGATCCAAAAACTCCGGTGGCAGTGAAAAAAGCGGTGGCTCTTCTGGAGGTTCTAAAAGCTCAGGTGGAAGTGAAAAAAGCGGTGGTGGTTCCGGAGGTGGATCAAAAGGTAGCGGTGGTTCTTCTGGAGGTTCCAAAAGCTCCGGTGGCAGTGAAAAAAGTGGTGGTGGTTCTGGCGGTGGGTCCAAAAACTCCGGTGGCAGTGAAAAAAGTGGTGGAGGTTCTAAAAGCTCCGGTGGAAGTGAAAAAAGCGGTGGTGGTTCCGGAGGTGGATCAAAAGGTAGCGGTGGCTCTTCTGGAAGTTCCAAAAGCTCCGGCGGCAGTGAAAAAAGTGGTGGTGGTTCTGGTGGTGGATCCAAAAGCTCCGGTGGCAGTGAAAAAAGCGGTGGCTCATCTGGAGGTTCTAAAAGCTCCGGTGGTAGTGAAAAAAGCGGTGGATATTCTGGAGGATCAAAAAGCTCTGGAGGCAGTGAAAAAAGCGGTGGTGGTTCTGGAGGTGGATCAAAAAGTAGCGGTGGATCTGGTGGAGGTTCCAAAAGCTCAGGTGGAAGTTATGGTGGTGAAAAAAGCAGTGGCGGATCTGGCGGTGGGTCCAAAAGTTCAGGTGGAAGTTCCGGTTCTAAAGGAGGGTCTAAAGGTTGATCATGATGACATATGTAATTTCAAATTAGGGAAGGAAACCAACTTTCTTTATAGTATGTAAATAAAGAATTTGTTTAAAGAAGTATACTTCATACTTTATTCAAAATATAACCTGATATTTTTATTCCATAATTTAATAAAGTAATTTATAGATTTTCTTTCTACGGCAGAATAAACTACTGCTACTATATCATTTATATTTAATTATTTATGTGTCTCAATGAAACAAAAATTACTTGAGGTTATTGGATATTAAACTATCAATTACTGCAATGATAGTTATGTTATCAAATTTTGAAAACTTTAAGAAAGTTTAAGTTGTGTGATAGATTATTTGCAAGTTGTAAAAAATGCTTCGATTTTAACGTCTCAGAGAGGAATACTTAAAGAGGAATTTCTTATGTGATATTTAAGAAAAACTCAGAAATAACGGTTTTTCTTAATAAAAATAGTTTCGTATATATGTTGTAAAAAACGTTTCATCATAGTCTTAAAAAAGAAAGGGGGAGGGGGTGGGAAATAAAATATTGTCCTCTAGACCTCGGATACTTTAACAACGCCAGGGTTGGAAGAGAACAAGAATAGGTCAAGAGTGATTTGATGGGAAAGATGAAAAAGAGGGGTCTAACCCAAGACATCACGAAAAAGGTGTAGATCTTGCTAGGCTCCTTCCCTGACTATAAACCTTATTTAATAAACTGATAGATTACGGTGTATTTTGTTTTTGCCTAATATCGAGAGATTCCATACTTACTATATCTAAATCAAATATTATAACTTATTAGTTAGCATTTAGGGGTTTTCTTTTAGTGAACACGGGTGTAGCAGACCCGAGCTATTTCACTGGATCTATGCCTTTATTCATTTAGCCCTGGCTTAGATTGCTCTCTTTCAATTTCCTGTCAGATCTTACTTGACCAACTCTTGTTTTTCTCGATTCTTGCACTATTAGAGTATTCGAGGACAAAGTGTTTATTTTATGTTCTTTACTTCTTTTATTTTTAAGGCGATAATCACTACAATTTTTTTCGTCATCATACACCATGGGAGAAAACCCTATTACATTAATTAAACACAATTGCCGTCGAAACTTTGTAATGCCAATAAATAACCAGACTATTTAAAGCGATTTCGTCTAGCTTACACCGGTCACATTAGGTAAATAACTATTTCCTAAAACCTAAAGATTTATTTAAACAAAATCTCCTGTTATAATGTCTTGCATTAATCTTGGTGTTTCTTCCGTGCCTGGTTGTCTATAACTGCTACCATCATCTCGTCATGGTTTCTGACATAATCATCATCAGGATTTTGCTTCAATCACTAGATGAACCCGTTGATATTAGATAGCTAAATGTTTGACTTATCGTTTTAAAAGCTTTTAGTCTGAGCTATCTACAGTGTGGTACATAAGTTTAGTAGGATATATAGGGTGTTTTAAAAATTATCAAAACGTGATTTTTTGAACTTGTTTTAAAATTAACGCTTTTTTACATATTGAAATAGGCCAATTTAAAATATTTAAAAGGAATTTTTAATTTATATTTAAGAACAACCAACCAAGTTATGACGTTTAAAAATTCACGATTTTGTAGACGCAATATTAAACTTTCTCTGTAGGGGTGAGTAAATAAATACTTATTATTCAGTTATTATTATGTAAAGTAAGCAAAAATCTATTGAAAATTACGTATCTGGTACAAGTGATATAAAAACCAAAAAGTAAACCTACATATTTCTAAATTACTATACACAAATTAATAAAAAAATCAACTATACTAACATATCAATTAAAAGTCTAAGACAAATCAATAAAGTGCAATAAAAGTGTTAAACAAACAAAAAAAAAAAAAAAAAATAAGAGCAAGTTGTATTAGATTAAAATCGACTATTTAATGGCAACAGTTAAAGTTAATTTCTGTTTTTACCAACTATTAGTAAACACTAATATTTCTTTACTTGCACAAGAGTTTGGGTCTATAATGTTCACATTTAACTCAAATTTTAGAGAAATCGGTAGAGCCGATTTTGAGAAACTAAGTGTTTTATAATAGCATAGTGGTAGATTTTTTTCGGAATTTTTTACAGATAACTCACAAACCGGTATTTTTGAGAGATGGCTACCAATACGTTAGGTTTGGTTCCCTAGAGAGCGACACTTGAGCAATATCTTCTAAAACCTGTTAGACCCGACTTTCAATAAACCATAATTTTGTGTTTTTTCTTCTGCTCTCAAATTTGGAATAAAAAAAATAATAAAAAAAGGTCTTGAGATATGTCCAAAATATCCTCACATATTAAAATTGGCATTCGCGTTTTCGGTTTAAAGCACTGTATTATACGACATTTGACAGAAGACAGTTGGACATCATTCCAAAACCAGTTTTATTTAATCAGACTACAAATGAAAAATACAATGATTTTTGACCCATCACAAACTTTCTCTATTCTACGTTTACGCGAGAAAGTAAAAAAAAAGGGTCCCAACCACAGGATATTTTTATGTGCAGTTTTGCTGTATCATCCAATATAAGCATAGTCTTTGCTAACAAATCTGACATCATTTGTATGCACATTAAATATTTTTAGCTTTGCTAGATTTTTGAAATCTAATATAATTGTAGCGGCAAAAGATGCAATAGACGTCACTCGATTGATAAAAATCAATGCAAAAATATTGCACAAAATTTCTCACATAAACATATATATATTTAAACTAAAATTCTGTAAAAAATTGAACACTCCAATTATTGCCTCTTTATGACGTAGTTTCTAACTTAAATATGCATTAAATAATAAAAAATGAACCATTAGAAATATATAATATTTTTATTACATATATTGAAAGTTTAAAATTGTTTTTAATTTATTATTAATTTTAAAAATTGATAGTTGAAGTTTTCACTTCTGTTTACCGTCCCGCGACGGTAACATTTTCTTTTAAAGCTTCTTTTGGTCCAAGTAATGAACTATTTTTTTCGTTATACTGCAAACAATATAAGAAAACAATTTAACAAAAACTACAATGTTATAACCTATTTACCTTCAAAAGTTTGGACAAGTTACACAAGTTTGCAGCTATTACAGCGGTTTAGTTTGTGTTAGAGGTACTTATTTATAAAATCGATGGTAACAGCTGTTTTATCTGTCATGTACAATCGAGAGTATCGGTTGATTTTATAAATTCTTTAATCGTTAAATACGTATAAGGGAAGTAACAGCTGATGTCTTTAGTTCCTAGGACCAAAAAGAACTTTAGCATCTCAATACATGTATTGAAAACAGCTGATTTTGAAGCAATATGACGAAAAAATTGTTTTTGTTTGTAATGAAAGTTTGCTACATGCTTGATAGAATTTCATTTCTTTGGAAACATCATCCCAAAGTTGATGTTCGTATTCATAGAAAATTGCTTGGTACGGGGGGGGGGTGCAATTTTTGAATAAATAAAATTAGTTTTTAAAGAATAGGTCCTAAATACTAGTTAAGGAAATTTGCATTAAAATTACATTTTGTCTACATCATTAAAGGAAATAAATATCCTGAAGGAAATGAATATTTAATATCTTACAAAAATCTTTGATGAAGCCTTTTTAATAATAAACAACACAGTTGTACTGTATTTTTTAATATAATGAGTAGGATATACGTATATAAGACAAATTTATATATTTGTTAAAGGTAAAACATCATTGTAGTCACTATCCCCTAAGTAGAGGTTATGTTTTACTAAAATTACTATTGATTGATAATATCAGTTGTTACAGGCCAATGATTATTGATTTAATAATTTTTTTTAACTCTTAAAATACAAAACGACCAGAATCATTTCACATTTAGATTGAAGCAGCATATGATATAATTCCACCCCCATTCCTAAAATATGTACATGTAACAATTTTAATACTTCTAATTTTATCTAATTTATGTCTTCTTTAATTTGTAGAAGAAACTGAATTTTTGTTTTTCATTTATGACTATAAATTAAGGCAACATCGTGTTTTATTATTTTTTTTACTCTATTATACTTGACTGACTGAATTTAAACAGCCGTCTTTGGAACAATAACACAAAGAGGTTAAGTCAGGGTCAAGTGGAGTCTGAATATAAATTGCAAATATTTGCTCATTAAATCTTTACCTTAGGCTCAAGAGATAGTGGACAAAGTTATTTCATTAAAAAAATAAAAAATAAAAAACGGAAGTAGACTATTAGAAAAGTCATAATGACCTTTACAAACTTATGTCAAGGCCAAATCATGTAATGTCCAAAAATATATTTGATGTCTGTAAATTACAAATTTAAATAAAATTATCATTGCAAACACTTTTGAAAACTTAAAAAATAAATAAATAAAAATTTAACTTTATTAGTTGGTATTTTTTTATACTTTCAGACATTTAAGAAGATTTTTTTTTGCGGATGTATCACTTTTTAGATTTTCTGAGTTAAAAAAATACGTTTTTGGAATGTCTGTCTATCTACATGTTTGTCTTAGGTGCAATGCTCTACAATATTTTAATCAAATTTGGTATGTGGGCATATTTTGGCAATAACTTGGGACATTTTAATTTTTATCTTTTTGCATAACTTAAAACTCAAAATTATGATTTTATAATGTAGCTTTTAAGAACCGAGACATAACGAAAAAGTCGCATTTCTCCAATAACGTTGGTTGTTGGACAACATATTTTTTTATTTAAAGACAATGTCTAAGGTATTTTCACTTTTTGATCGACTATTACCGAACTGACATTTTTAATGACGATTTAATTTTGTTTTTTATTTGGTTTTGGAAATGGATGAGTAAGAAAAATGTCGTGCAATGTTTGTGCGCAATTTATTTCAAATATTTCTGCTTCAGGACAAAATATATCAATTAAATGATTATAAACTTTTTCATAAAAAGGGTCTATATATTTTCTTCCTAAAGCTAAAATTTATAACGCAAAGTATACTTACGTAGAAACAGGTATGTCATTAGTGTATCTTTCCCTCGCCAACATCTAGTACCACACTACATCTACCAACAGGTAGGTCTAACACACAGTTTAAATATTTCTTCGATGGTACTAGTTGACAGTCTCATCAGTGAAGATAACTTTCGCAGACGTTTTGTCGGTGAACGAATTAAATGTTGAGACACGACATCTAGAATGTCGGTAGTTGTTAGAAACTGCAGATTGAGGAAACTTCAAATGAAACTAATCACTCATACGTTTACCGGACTGAAAATAACTCTGGAGGATAAATATACTATCAAGACAAACGTATAAACTCTTACGTGAGACTCGTGTAAGTCATTTCATCTTAGGCATACCGTCCAACCTACGCAGCTCGCGGGGAAAAAAATTGATTAAGGTAATAAAATATTTGGCAATTTGAAAATGTATTCCAAGAATAGAAATTTCAACGTCAGCTACTGGTGAAATACTCGTCTATTTTTCGTCCTTTCTGATTTCTAATCCTCGTTACCTTGCGACAAATCCAAATCAGCTGTTGACAGGCAGAGGTGGACAGGTACAGTCTCTGCTAGCGTGTTGCTAGTGGTGTATAAAGCAATAGCTGCGGTACACCTACCCTGACTGTACAGCGTACAAACAGCCACCACCTTATTCAAGGTCGACGCAAGGTCATCATCGCTTTTCTAGCCTCTCCAGTCCAGTGTCACCAGAAATAGTGCGGGCGAAGGTCGTATAACACGTCGCTCTTCTATTTCCAAGTGTTCAAATTAATTTAAGAGTATTGTAAGATGCAAATAACCGATAGTTATAATAGTAAAGAGTTGGATTTTGTTTTGTTTTTGTTTTTGTAACAATGACTACCAGCAAGAAAAGGAAAATCAATTTTGAGTGCCGTGTATTTAATCAACAGTTGACATATTACTATTTTATGATTAAAAACAATAACAAAGTGCTGTGCCTTCTATTGTAATGGTACTGTTGCTATTTTGAAAGAGTTTAATGTCCGCAGATATTTTGATACAAAGCACAAAAACAAATTTTTTAATTTGACAGATAAACTTCGAGAGGACAAAATATCTTCTTTGAAAAACTCATTGTCATCTCAGCGACAGATTTTTACAATAACACAACAAAACGAGTCTGCTGTAAAAGCCAGCTACATTTAAGCTAAACCCAGCAAACCTACATTGATAAAGGAGTGCTTCAAGATGACTGTGGAAGAATCTGCCCTGATAAACTTTCATTATTTAATGCCATTAGTTTGTCTGCGAACAAAATTTTAGGTAACAAACAAATGCAGTCTTCTACAAATATGACATTACATATTCCCCTTCTTCCTTTGTTACAAGGGGAATACATGGCACTAGTATAGCCTAAAAACACACCATTGAGCAATACATTTTAATTTTTTTCAGCCAGCAACATTCCATACCCCCAAACCTCCCAGAATGTTGCTGGCCCGCCAGGCTTTCTACAGTTCAATATGACCATTGGGTAAAAGAGGTTGGAGACCCCTGAACTAAGGGACTACCAACCTTGAGTACAGTGTAGCCACCACATACAAATTGTGGCATAAAATATACCTCTGTATGAACTAAACTATCTTATGTGTTGCAACGGATTAACGGTTACAAAATAGAAAAATTTCCGATTTTTGTAAAAATCGTAATTTTTATAAAAATTAGGAAATGTTAGTGGATGTTAGTCGTATTCAAAGTGTTTGTACAAGTCTAGAACGGTTGGGGACAACCAAAGTCCACAAGTTCAGCGACGGCGAGGAGTCCTAGCCTTGCATTGATACGAGAGCGCACGAGCTCCAACAGCAGCTTCTTCATAAAATTTTTTGACGTAAATATTAAAAAAAAAGTTTTTTTTACTATAAAAAAGTTCAAACCACAAGGGAAAGATCGAGGGAATGCAGTAGCTGGACCAGGGAACCAGGACGGGATCTGAAGGCAACAGACCAGGCTAATCCTCCAGGGTAATGAGCAGCTAACTTAGCGAATTCCGATATCATTAATATACAGGACCTGCAAGAAGGGATTCCTAGAGAGATCAACACATCCAGGCTAATATCGACATCACTCCAACAAGGTTCAAAACACCGCAAATTGTGAGTTTTTCCCGTATAATTCGATTGCCAAGACTTTAGGAATTATTTTAAAATCTGAGCTGGAAATATTTTTCAAATTTTTATATACACTTTTTTATATTTTTAATATCAAACTAAAAAAAGGAGTTAAATTTTTAAAATTAAATAACATTTTTAGACCTAATATTTTAACGCATAATAATTCATTTAATTTGTCATTGTTATTATTTATGACTCACTGTGGAAATAACCTGTAATTTTAATTTTTTATTCTGCCTTACAATTGAATATATTTTATGTATGTTAGGATAAGTTTTATTTCATTTCATATATGTATGTTTAAAGTAAGTTCCAAGATTTGGATAATCCAAAATTGAATTTGTCAACATTTTATGTGTTTTCGTTGTTCATTTAAAGATTGAAAGAAGAAAAAATTATATTGATTTTATTAATTTCATTGCAGAATTTATTATTGTGTTGAACCTGAATAACAAGGCAGAAATAGTTTTCCATATAATTAGTGAGAGTAAATTTTTGCAATACCTCCAAATTTTGATCAAAGCTAAGTAATTACAGAATTTTTATTAACATTAAATTTGAATTAAAATATACCAATTTCTGAGGATAACTTATGTATGTTATCGATAGTAAATTGTAGTGATTGCATTAAAAAAATAACCAGTGAACTTCACGGCTCTGAGGGGAGAGTATTTTTTAAATAACTGAGCTAGTACGTGAGTCACGTAATTATAAATACAATAACTGGAAGTATTTAAAACAAATAGGAGGTTTCCAACGATCTCGGGATACTGAGTGAGTTGAAGGAAATCAATCAAGCCAGGCTAGATTGCATAAAAAGCCTAAACTTCCAGTGGCTTGGTCGATTTCTACTTTGCAAAATCGGCGTACAAACTCCCAAATAAGAAGTGGCTCGTTGCAGTGTTTTGTTGAGTTCTCATATATACATATATATATATATATATATATATATATATATATATATATATATATATATATATGTGTGTGTTACGCGCGCGCAAACGTACCACATATATCTTTTATTTTCAAAGAGTAAACAAAATATTTCCATGCTGATATTAGTTTGAGTTTGTGTCATTCCCTGAATAATTTATCTCTTGATGACAAATCTGGACCTGAATCTTTTCCCTTATCTTTAGGGAGTAAAATGGTAATTAATTTTACAATCATTAATATTTAATTGGCCTATTTTTGTCATAGAGTCAATTGTTTGCGAGACGTGTGGAATAAAACTAAATTATTGTTCCTTCAGCAGGCTGTAAAATATTACGCTTAGGATAAAATAAAAATCATGTAGACTTTTAACGTTACATTATTAACGACCTAATAAAGATAAGTTAGTGTAAAAACCAGCTAGCTAGAAATTTGTTTCTATGTATTATATATTTCGTTCCAGTATTCTGGCCGTTATAATATTTGTTGGAAACTATTACAAATATTTTTGGCCTACATGAGAAAAAGTGCCGATAAGTTGGATCGTTGTAAGGTTTGTAGTTCAAAGATAATTCTAGAATTTCTATATTAAAAATACCCTAAAACTTAAGAATACCTTCAAACAGGAGTGTTTTGATTTTGAATGATATGTTTCAAATGTTAGGAATGATAGTAAAACTCAAAAATATATACACTTGATAATAACTTTTACATCATTATTTAAGTCACTATGAAATACTATTAGCAATTGAACGATTCCATATTTCTAGAACAAATTACAGAGATATGAAATAACAGAGGTGTTTAATATTAACCAATTACTGCATCAAGCGGACTCATTCTTTCAACTAAAATTTTTCCATCAGTCGCTAGTTCCGCTACCAGAACCATATCCTATTCCTATTCCACTTCCAGAACCTGTACCTGATCCAGAGCCGTATCCTACTCCTGTTCCACTACCAGAACCAGATCCTGTGCCTGATCCAGAGCCGTATCCTACACCTGTTCCACTACCAGAACCAGATCCTGTACCAGATCCAGAACCGTATCCAACTCCTATTCCACTACCAGAACCAGATCCTGTACCTGATCCAGAACCGTAACCTACACCTGTTCCACTACCAGAACCAGATCCTGTACCAGATCCAGAACCGTATCCAACTCCTATTCCACTACCAGAACCAGATCCTGTACCTGATCCAGAACCGTAACCTACACCTGTTCCACTACCAGAACCAGATCCTGTACCTGACCCAGATCCATATCCTACTCCAGTTCCACTACCAGAACCAGATCCTGTACCTGATCCAGAGCCGTATCCTACACCTGTTCCACTACCAGAACCAGATCCTGTACCTGACCCAGATCCATATCCTACTCCTGTTCCACTACCAGAACCAGATCCTGTACCTGATCCAGAGCCGAAACCTACACCTGTTCCACTACCAGAACCAGATCCTGTGCCTGATCCAGATCCATATCCTACTCCTGTTCCACTACCAGAACCAGATCCTGTGCCTGATCCAGAGCCGTACCCTACACCTGTTCCACTACCAGAACCAGATCCTGTACCTGAACCAGAGCCGTATCCTACTCCTGTTCCACTACCAGAACCAGATCCTGTGCCTGATCCAGATCCATATCCTACTCCTGTTCCACTACCAGAACCAGATCCTGTTCCTGATCCAGAGCCGTACCCTACACCTGTTCCACTACCAGAACCAGATCCTGTACCTGATCCAGAGCCGTACCCTACACCTGTTCCACTACCAGAACCAGATCCTGTACCTGACCCAGAGCCATATCCTACTCCTGTTCCACTACCAGAACCAGATCCTGTACCTGATCCAGAGCCGTACCCTACACCTGTTCCACTACCAGAACCAGATCCTGTACCTGAGCCAGAGCCGTATCCTACTCCTGTTCCACTACCAGAACCAGATCCTGTACCACTTCCAGAACCAGATCCACTACCAGAACCATCACCTGTCCCTGTTCCACTACCAGAGCCGGAGCCGCTTCCTGAACCGTATCCTATTCCTGTTCCGCTACCAGAACCAGTTCCTGTACCTGATCCAGTTCCTGTTCCAATACCAGAACCAGATCCTGAACCTGATCCAATACCAGAGCCATATCCAATTCCAGTTCCACTACCTGATCCAGAGCCGCTACCTGAGCCGTATCCTATTCCAGTTCCGCTACCAGAACCAGATCCTGAACCTGATCCACTACCAGAGCCATATCCGGTTCCTGTTCCACTACCAGAACCACCAAGACCTCTGCGAATCAAAGTTGCACCGTATCCACTTCCTGAGCCATATCCGGAACCTGTTCCACTACCTGAACCGCTTCCGGTTCCCGATCCACTTCCCGAGCCATATCCGGTTCCTGTTCCACTACCGGTACCGTAGCCGCTTCCTGAGCCATATCCGGTTCCTATTCCACTACCTGAACCGCTTCCGGTTCCCGATCCACTTCCCGAGCCATATCCGGTTCCTGTTCCACTACCTGTACCATAGCCACTTCCTGACCCATATCCGGTTCCTGTTCCACTACCTGCACCGTAGCCACTTCCTGAGCCATATCCGGTTCCTGTTCCACTACCTGCACCATAGCCGCTTCCTGAGCCATACCCAGTTCCTGTTCCACTACCTGCACCATATCCGCTTCCTGAGCCGTATCCGCTTCCTGAGCCATAACCTGTTCCTGTTCCACTTCCTACTCCAGAGCCGTATCCTGTTCCACTACCTGAACCGTACCCGGTTCCTAATCCACTTCCTGACCCATATCCACTTCCTGAGCCATATCCAATTCCTTTTCCACTACCTGACCCGGAGCCACTGCCATATCCACTTCCTGAACCATATCCCGTTCCTATTCCACTACCTGACCCATATCCGGTTCCTTTTCCGTAACCTATTCCTGTTCCAACTCCAGACCCGTATCCTGATCCACTTCCTGAGCCATATCCCAAACCAGATCCTTTACCTGAACTATATAATTTTTTTACATTTTTTCTTGTACTTTTTTTAGAACTACTATCATCACTTTCGTTACTTTCCGACGAAGAAGAAGAAGAGTCATATCTCTTCTTAGAACGAGCATCAGCAATGGTTGAAGCTACGTATATAATGAAGAGGATTTCTAATACCTTAAACAAATTCTGGAACATAGAAAATGAATGTTGTTTTTAGTTAAATATCCAAGTCTACATTATACATTGGAATACAATTATGCTTTTAAAATGTCTGTGAAAATATCAATTTTTGTCCTCAGCTCCAGAAACATATTTACACCACCGATATCTTTCTGTAAAAGTACAGGTTCCAGATGCTAATTAAATGGTAAGACTTTAGACGAATTAAACTTATTTTTAAACATTATCCTTTTTTCAATATTAAAAAATAGCGCTTATTTTTGCAATTATTGAGATCTCGTCACAAAGAAAAGAAATAAAGAAATTAGATAAACAATTGTGATTTTTTTTCTTCAGATTTTACCCTAATAATCTTAAACAAAACATTGGTCTGTAGAAATATAAATAAAGTCAAGGAAATTATTGACAAAAATAAATCTTGTAAGTTGTCTTTATTAAGTCATATTTATGAAATTTAAAGCAACTGATTGCGGTCCGACCTTTTGGAAGTGTGAATTTTAATGCGTTAAACGAATTTTAAACCTTAATATCTCATTCCTGTTTAACCTCAGTTTGGAGACGAAAAACAGTTAACCCATTGGAAAAAAAATCAATACAGTCTGTTTTTAAAATTCTGTGGTAAAGTCTGAAGAGGCGTATTGTTAGTTGGGGGGGGGAGGGGGATAAAATACACTACTAAAACATCATAAATGTATTAAAGAGGGTTGTAGATATTTGTAAAAATAGATAATAAAGAATCATTTATGTTAAATTATAATAGTCAGAATAGAGTAAAAATTAGATAATAATATATTTGTATCTCCTCCATCCTTGATTGACTTTCTCCCCCATTGTATATGTCACTCTCAAAATCTCATACTATTGAACAATTAAGGTTTTATTAACATCAATCCAATAGTTTTGGAATTATCCCCTACATACAAACAAAGAAACTTAGGTTTTTCTATATATATATATTAAATCAGTGCCAGAGTTCTAAAAACGTTTGGTAAAACTTGGTCAGCAATATATTAAACAAAACAAGTTAATGAAGCTTATGAGAATTTGTATTAACCGTTTATTACAATTGCTCTTATTTGTAAATCTATATCTGCTGACATATGACTTCCAAAATATTGTTTATATATATATATATATATATATATATATATATATAAAGTAATAAATAAAATAAACATGAAATTTGTATCAACTTCAAGTTTGGGTGTAAATTTTGACGGGAACTGACCTCCTGTGAGATACACGGGCGCTCTGCCACCCGAGTTACATTGCTCGCTGTCTACCATTTGAGTCGTATCAATGGGGTTTCTGGTTTCGTGCATGTTTTTTTATGTTTTATACTACAGTATCTCTGTGTTACTGTACAGTATTTTTCTCCTTACAATTGTTAATACATTTCGATAAAGTTCAATGATTATTAATGTAAAAATAGATTTTAAAAAGGTTGTGTCAACAAAAACAAGTAATAGTCGAGTTCTGCGAAAAGGTAAAAAAATCAGGTTATCTCTTAAATAAACAATTATTTCACTTACCGTCTCCAGTATTCTGATTTACTGGTGTAATTACAACAATAAATAAAAATAATAATAATAAAATAATAATATTATTTTATAAATAATATTAATAATAAAAATTTTATTGTATTTTTTAATTAAATGTATTTTTTTATTCATTTAAATCTTTATGTTTGTAAAAATTATTTGCAATAAATGGTCAATATAAGACGGCCGTTTCGGATTTTCAGACATTTTCAAGTTTAAAAAAATAGCAGGATATTCCTTTGTTAATTATTAAATACAAATTAAATCAATGCACATAAAGAATAACTCAAACATAAGAAACATCTATACAAAACATACACAAATATACATTTTGTTGTACGTATCGGGATTTTGGGCCTGGCAGTTCGATCATGACAAATGAAATTCACAACAAAAAAGTATATTCGTGTGTGTTTAGATTTTTCTTGTGTTTGCGTTAGTGTTGATGTGCATTGATTAAGTTTTTGTTTTTAATAATTGACAAAGGACTATCCTGCCAAAAAAAAAAATCACAAAAAAAAAAAAACTTGAAAATGGCTGGGTAGCCGAAACGGCCGTCATTTAGTAATACAAAGGTAAATCAGAATACTGGAGGCGGTAAATGAAATAATTGTTTATAATCAGTATTGGAATGGGATGGGGGGGGCATGAATTGTGCGAAATATGTAACGGACAATTTTCAAAGATCGTAAAATTCCGTACATTTTGATTTTCTTTCTCGTTTCTATGCGATTAATCATGACGTTTTAAAGGTGGCCCTGAAACTACACACATGTAGCGCCCACGATTTTTACTCTGTTTAATTGTTAAGAATCAAAGGTAGTATCGAAAATTTAAAACATACCTATTTTAGATAATTTAATTGCTTTAATTTTGAGTCCTTAATATAATGAACAATACAAAATAACAATTAATAAAATTTTGTATGGAATAATAATTTAAAAAAATATATTCTGCAGTTACTATTTGAGCCAAATAAAATTATTCATGAAATGTTAGGTTTTTATTTTTTGTTGTACACTAGTTTTTTCTTTTATTATTTCGCCATTACTCGATTAATTTTCATCGTATTAAAGGATTCGAAATAGAGCCAATTAAATTATATTAATTAATTTGAGATCTTTGAATTGTTTTATGAATAATAATAATTATAAACTTAGGTATAGTATATCTTTTTACAGTATGTCTATAACAATGTAACTAAGGTCGTTTCATCTACAAGAGACATCTTTATCTTTGTGCATAGTTACAATCATAAAACTACATATAACGAACACTTAAACATATTAAATAATACAAAAACGTAGGATGTGCGCGGATCCAAAACTAACTTATTGAACTATTTTGTGACTAAAGTGGGTTCATTTAATAACGGTTTTCATATAATATAATGTGTTTGAGTGTTTGTGTATTTGTTATATGTAGGTTTATCTTTGTAACAATGTGCAAAGCCTGAAGATGGCTCTTAGAAATGAAACGTCTGTACTTACATTCCAATTAATAAGATTTGTTATAGACATTCTGTTAAAGGTAAATCATATTGAACATATTACTATGCAAAAAATTGGTATTTTAGGATTTTTGGATATTATATATTTTCACTTGAATAACTAACGATAACGCGAGCAAAAATCGTGTTGAAACCAGTAAAAAACTATAACGTAGCAAAATTTACGATCTTAAAAAGATTTCTGTAAATTATTTTTGTAAAATTTATACGTTAAGAGATAATAATTTTTTTTAAACCCTTTCACACTATCCAAAAAATCTTCAGAGAAACCGTGACTCGTCGATTCCTTAAAAAAAAAAAGTATTTTGAAGCTGCCTCTTTGAAAGAAATAGAGTTTTTATTACTGTACAAGATACGAGTAAAGAATGTGGAAAATAATATCAGATTTTCCATGTTGTTAGATCTTTTAGGGATTATTTTTGTTGAAAATTTATACCCCGTGTTTCCTTTTTTATACGCTTTTAAAGAGTTTAGACAGAAGATTTATAATAATGGACTTCATTTAAGCTGTCAAGTAATTAATTTATTTTAAATTGCATTGAAAAGTCTAAAATAGTATTAACGTAAACAGTTTGAATTTAAAGTTATCAAGGAAATAAATGTCCATACAATCAAATGAAATCTTTTAAATATACACTTTTTATTCATTAAAAATTAAAATAATATTTTCACAAATAAAATCTGTATTTTTTTGAGTATATGTATACTGTAATAACACAATATACTTACCATGGTTTCTTTGCCAATGAAGAAATGTTAATTTAAGATACAACTGTAAGTGAAAATTACAAAGCTTATATATGCTTCGATTCGAAGGCAATTTGCCGATAGTTTTATGTTCGATTTAAATATGCGTTCGTCTATTTAATAGATTTAAATATGAATTGATCAAGCTAGCTTATTTAAATTAAGGATAGATTTGTATGTGTCTGTGCAGATAGACTAGAAAGTGTAAAAATGGGTTGTTTTTATAATAGGGAATTTACGAATTAAAGTTTTTCGAGTTAATTACAAATTTAAATAGAGCGAAGTTGACAACGATTTTAATAAACTATTAACCATTTGTCTATTTGACGTGCCGATTAATCTATATCTACAATTAATTGTTGTCAGAAATACGCTTTGTAACATTGCCAACCGATTTATCAGTTAACAAAAAGTTGTGCATTTATAACGTATAAGCTTGCAATGTTCTTCCTTAAATATGTAGAGCATGGATTTTATCTATCCGAAATATAGAAAATCTTGCTCGAATCTTCATTTTGAACTTTCCTAAATCTGTAACAGTAATTTGAAAATGTTACTGTACATTCATATATAGCTGGACTAATTTGTTATGCTAAACTATTTTGGATATATTTGTTTTGTCTCATTAGTAATTTTTCAAAAATCGATTAAAATCGAGGTTGATGGTATCGATGTCCATTTTAGTTTTTATCCAATTATTCCTGAACCGTAATATTTTAATTTTATTTTCTATTTTGTACCTGTATTTGGAACTTTAATGTTCACATTTCAATTAACTCCGAACTAACTTTATAAGCAGATTTTAAGAAAATACCTATTTTATAACAGCCATGTCTGATTATTTAATTGTTTACAGATAACTCACAAACCGGCGTTTAAGGAATTATATTTTGATTATTCAACTACTCTAAATTTTTATTTATTTTGTGTAAATGTCCCAAAATATTCCCAAAATATGCCCAAATACGCCCAAATACCAAATTTGATTAAAATCGGTTCACTTATTTTGGCTATAGAGCACAACAGATAGACAGAGATCATTTCAAGAAATATTTTATTGGATCCAGGAAACCTCAAAAAGGATTTATTCACAAAATACTCGTCATAGATTTTTAACCCATCACATAACTTTGTGTGTAATACGTTTTAGAGAGTAAAGAAATATTATTGAAAAAAATGAAAGGAAAAAAAAACCTCTAATAATCATATCTCTAAACGTTAGATCTATCGATTTTAATAAAATATTCGCCAAGAAACAAGATTAATGGCTACATTCAGATACTAAGTTAGTATACATATTAAGACATTAAGATATTAAGACATTAAGATATTAAGACATTAAGTTAGTATAGAGGGCGGTTAAGATTTATCTTTTGCCAGTTATTCCTGAATCAAAATATTTTTTCTTATAATTTTGACAACATATTTCGTTAACATTTAAAAGAAACCAATGAAGCCGATTTTAGAAATTATGTACTTTATAACGGCCTCTTGTCGAATTTTTAATCAATAACTCACGAAAGGCATTTAGTAAAAACTGATTTTTTTAAAAATCGTAATTTTGTGTTTTTTTATGGAAGCTGCTTCCAAGTTTTGAGTTATCGAACAAGTAAAAAAAAGTCTCTAGACTGGGCCAAAATGTACCATGTACCAATTTTTTTAAATTGTCCATTCTTTATTGTTATAGAGCATTGTTCAGGTGATATACATTCAGATATCATGTTTCAATGTTTTGACCCATTACACAACTTTTACTATTGGAAGTAAAAAGAAATTTTTGCTCTCTCTAGTCAACATGCCAGTTAATGTTTAACAGATATTTAATTTCGCATCATGACTAATGTGACACTTGTAAGTGATATATTTGTTATAATTATTGATTGATTAAGCATAGTGTTTACACTTTGCACATGCAAGTAATTCATCTTTTATTAAAATGTATCTAATTTATGTTCTCACATAGGCTACGTAGAATGGGGAGACAATTATATAATGGGTAACAAAACTACGTCAAGTTTGTTGCGCATATATATCTGTTTTGAAATCCCATGATTCTAAACATGTGGCTTAAGGAATAATATCTGTAGTATTATTTGCAGTGTTGCACATGAACTGTTTAACTGTTAATTAAATATGATATGTCACCATATTTTTGTCATAATATGTCTGGAAGTGTTTAAAAATTCTTGATAATTAAAAATATGATGGTAACAATTGTAAAACGAAATTAAAATTTTCTCAAATTCTTCCCTAACGATTTTCATCAAACTTTTTTCAAGTTTAGTCTTTAAGGACCTAAACATTACAAAATTTCAGTTATTGAATTATCTAAACCATTTCTAATCGAGGTGAGATTTTTAAACTCTATTTTCACCAATCATATTTTTTCAATATATCTTTAAAATGAGGTGACCCTCTTTACCATTTGAAAATTTCAACTTACCCTTTCGCCCCCTTTGGAAAGGAGGGGCACTTAAATAACAGCAGTAAAATAGGTGTCCCATACATTCAAAATATAAATGCCACACACCGTAGGTTCATATAATCAATACAAAGAAAATTATAGTGGTTGTTTACTTACTAAAGTGATACCCTAAGTATTATAAATAATATATATATATATAAGCCAAATAATAACACTCAATGACTGACTGTATCTCAATAACGACAATGCCTAAGAATTTGAAATTTCGCCTGGTGGTACATCTTGTGCTGTAAATGTGCTGTACGGTTGTTTTATTTTTTTAGAAATTCATATTTTAAGTTGTTTATAAGGCTTATTTCTTAAACACTAAAATCTTGAGGTTTTTCAATTTTTGTCAGTTTTTCACAAGAAAGCAGCTTCTCGGATTTCGATGAAACTTTTCCTTGTTATGTAGAACTGTGAAAAGGTTTTTAGCTATTTTAAACTTTCATCTGCCATCTTGAAACAAAATGGCGGTGGCTCCAAAATCTAATTTATTCGTTTGAAGAGATATTTTTCCGCTTTAAGAGAAAAACGGCCAAACGGATTTCGATGAAAGTTTTTTCGTTGTCATTTAGAACTTTGGGAAGGTCTTTATAATATATATATATATATATATATATATATATATATATATATATATATATATATATTGTTTACACTGATGACCGACGGTACTTGATGGAATTCCATTTTAACAAATAAAACACAATTTTTCTTTCGTAAATTCTATAATTTATTTGGTCTAGCCGACCATGGTTTTGCCAGTTACGGCATTGACGAGGCTCTTACAAGACTGAAAGAGGCTATTTACAAAAGAAAAATTGTGTTTTATTTGATATTTATATATAAAAACATTATCTGACATCTTGAAAAAAAAAATAGTGGAATCTTCAAAATCTGATTTTATTTGTTTTTCAGAGACTTTGTACGCTTTTCAATGGAAAACAGCTTTATTGGTTTGATGTATTTTTTTTTTTTGAGAACTACTCATCTAGTTTACAGAAATTAAAGTTATTAAATAGAGCTAAATAAATATTTTTATATTTCGTAAAAATAAATTGATTTTGTTTTACTCTAAATTGTAAAGTGTGTTGATGTAACTAAAATTAACTGTTAAAAAATTTAAATTAAGAATATTTTTATTTTTTGATTTTGTTCTTTAAAAAACCGATTACCTTATTGTTTTATCGTAGGTTACTTATAGCTTATTCTTAAAGTTACACTGGTCAATTGACTAACAGAGTGAGTGTATAGCGCCGCTAATAGTGGTACTGAGGGGGGAGGGATGAGAAGGAGGAGGAGCGAAGAGGAACTTGCAACTGATAAGGTCAGTCGCTCTCTTCAAGTCTAAACTTTACTTAACGGGTTTTTTTTTTTTTAACGATAACCTTTGTTGTTATGTTTTAAAATTGATAGTGTGTGGCCTATTATATTTAATTAATTTATTTAATTTTCTAAGTTAACCTATTATTCAAATAGTTTGTTCAGTATATTAATTTTCATGTAAGTAGAAACAATTATTTAGTTAGAAGCTATTATTATATTTTTTCTAATAGTATTAGATTTATTTTAAGTTATTTATTTTTTTAAATTGTTTTAGTTCTCTCATCAAAATATTTACTTGGATTACTTTTTCGACTATTTGTCTTTTGGATTACAGATTCTGCTTTTACAAACATGATACAAATTGAACGGTTATGGTTCTTATCTTATTTATTTAACAACTGAGAATTATTCGTCAGGACAGCTTTTAGCTTTAAATTGTGAAAAGTTAATTTTTCCTTTAATATTTCTAGACTCTTTTTACAACCATTTACACCAAATAACCTGACCAAGAGTGAAAAACTGAGCATTCGTTCTGGTATCTGTGCACACTTTGAACTTGGATATTGATCAAAATAAATTCACAATTCCCTTTTATATACCATAACACATACCTGTAAAAAGTATATGTATATATCCATAACATACCATATAAAATACCCCTAATTTATTTCAAACCATTCTTCCTGATAACCAGTGTGATTTGGTTGCGCCTACTAATGAATTAAGTTTTTCCTTTGTCTCAGACAACAGTTCTAGAGTTTCACCTACAAATGATACAAAAAACAAAGAAAAAACGCCGATCAATGACAGAATTAAGAGAAAAAACATAGGAAAGCTGTTAAAAATACATAGAAGCAAATTTTAAAGTTCATACACGTTCAGCGCAGATTTATGACAAGAAAAACCCTGATGTTCATAGAGAGGGTGTGAAGAAGTATTCTGCAAAAAATCCAGATGTGAATAGAGAAGTAGTTAAAAGATTTAACAAGGCGAACTCTGACGTAAACATAGCTTCTGTTTCCATACGAGCCTTGGTTAGTTCCCAACTTCAAAAGTGACTGCATGGACACAGCCCTTACATCAAAGATTTCAAAAGTACAGTAGAAAGTATTTCAGACAGCTAAAAGTTCGAAGTTGTAATACATGTGTACAGAAAGCCTGCAGATGAACGTATGAGTCAGTTCAACTCACCCGATTCGAGAGAAGTGGCGTTAGTAATTGTGGGGCAGGAATTTGAGAAAAGGGACATTCTCTAAGGGCCGGATACTGCATTGAAGCATATAAGCGAGACGCATTGTTTCTACGATGATGTCAGTAATCTCTTATATTCTGTAGTGGCGAAGATGGCCGGTGAAGATCTCCGGCTGATGGAGGGTTCACAGTGAACAATAATAGAATCGACCATGATAATCAATGGGTGGTACCTTACATGCCTGTTTTGTATCATATCAACGTCGAGTTGTGAAACTTATTAAGTACATTATTTGCAAATACCTCAACAAGGATAGTGTGGATCAAGTAGTGTTAGGGTTGGAGAATGGGCGGTACGAAGTATCCAAGTATGAAGTACTATATTAGTAGTTCTGAAGCTGTTTGGAGAATTTTATGCTTTTCCATAAACGAAGGATTTTCACTTGTCATGCATCTTCTGTTCACGTCGAGAACTGCCAGCGAGTTTATTTCACAATAGATAATGTCGTTGAGCATAAGAAAAAATAAGAAAATCGCAATTTCTGTAGCTTCCTCAGATATAGCAACGACTTTATTGGAAGGTGGAAAGAAAGTTCATTCACCTTTAAACTCCCGCTCAACTTAAATCACTCTGAGACCCCATGATGTAACATGGTTTAAAATTGAGTGGTACAACCAAGTGTACTTTGTGTAAAAGTGGTACTTTGAGAGTACAATTTGATTATTTGATATGAGTGCATCATGGCTCAGAAGGTAGGAATAAAAGCGATGGACAAAACTCTTTAGAATATTCGGAGTTATAAACGTCTGATGGTCGGGACGACTTTGCTACTTAGCTCCCCAACTGAGTAACTGAGCTACCAGGCGGTTACTTAGACTTCAGGCAGACATTACCTGTCGTTCTTCTAAGATGATGAGGTCAAAGTCTGTCTTAAGCCATCCCACCTGTGGCTTAAGGTTCAAGTTCGATACTTATTAGTCAACATGAGAATTCATCTCAAATGCGATCTTAGAGTAGAGGATTTTCAAACTTAGTTCTTCAAATAGGAGATGGAAATCTGCCCGAAGAGGATGATAAAATATACACTCCGGATAATCTTTGAGTAATTGTTAAATATTAGAAAACCTTAAATGAAAGGATACACTTAGACTTAAGGAACTTCCAAATGAAAGATTCAATGGGGTTTAAGGATAGGTTTATTTGTGTTTTAATTATTGATTTCTTACAGTCAACAAACTACACTGACTGTAACTACCTAGGTACAGTCAATAAACTACACTGACTGTAACTACACATTTACAGTCAACAAACTACATTGACTGTAACTACGTAGTTACAGTCAACAAACTACACTGGCTGTAACTACACATTTACAGTCAACAAACTACACTGACAGTAACTACGTAGTTACAGTCAACAAACTACACTGACTGTAACTACACATTTACAGTCAACAAACTACACTGAATGTAACTACGTAGTTTCAGTCAACAAACTACACTGGCTGTAACTACACATTTACAGTTAACAAACTACACTGACTGTAACTACACATTTACAGTCAACAAACCACACTCACTGTAACTACGTAGTTACAGTCAACAAACTACACTGACAATTACTACGTAGTTACAGTCAAAAACTACACTGACTGTAACTACGTAGTTACAGTCAACAAACTACACTGACTCCAACTACGTAGTTACAAACTACGCTTTCATATCATCACTGATTCACATGAACACGACTGTAGAAAAAAGACTATATTTAAATGACTGAATCATCGAGACTAGAGAGAAGCGAGCGGAGGCCATATTTGAATATAACAAACGACGTCCATTAGTGCTCAGTCATCAAGAGCGAAGTGAGTGTAGGTCATTAAAAAAACAAGCTGTTTCGAGGTTCATCAGATGAAACCTACACAATAAGAGCAAACTGAGACTATATTTAAACAAAAGAAGGATCAATATTTTTTAACACTCAATGATTATGCAAGTTTTAGTGCATATAGACTAGTATATAGTACATTAAAAATACAATTGATTATATAATGTTTGTATAAAGAGTGCAATCAGTTTTTGTTTAAAATTGAACTGTTAGCTATGTATATATTATTATATGTTATTCTATCTCTATGTTTCAGGTGAACAAGAAGAAAACTGCGACTGTTACAGCAACCTTTCTTCTAGTGGTGAGTCGATAAATAAAAGTATATCTAAAAACAAAATATATCTATTGAAGTTGAATGTTGTGTTACATTTTTAAACATAATTATATTAAAGGCTAATATATATTTGTTATATTGGATATGTTGTAATGTCATATATAGAATGTGTAGAATGTGTTATAATGTAATATTTAGAATGTGTTTATAATGCGATATTTAGAATGTGTTAGAATGTGTTATAATGTGATATTTAGAGTGTGTAGAATGTGTTATAATGTGATATTTAGAATGTGTTATAATGTGATAGCCTATTTAAAATCCATTATATTTATATTTATTAGAAATGCTATTATTAATTCAATACATTTTTTTTTGTAACAAAAAGAAATGTATTTTTACTCTTTTTGTACATTTCTGATTTCACTTCATCACAAATACAATGACGTTTGATGATGAATTAAAAAACGATATGATTATTTTAGTAAAAATATTTTTTCTTCCCTCATATGAAAATGTAAAAGTTATTTGGAATAAATTATTTTTATAGTCCTATCGGTTGATAATATCACCAGAATTATTTTACAGTTTTGGTAAATCGAAATGTGGTAATACTTACTATAAAACCGAAAAATCCAATTTTGCTCAAAGAAATACTATTACTGTCTCTTTAGAAAGTTCGTTTAACGAGTTATCACAAAAATTTTATTAATCATGGACATCCATGTAAGGAAGACTAGCTCAAATTTGATCCAAAATGTTTTAATCAATCTAAAAAAGTGATTTATATATTTAATTAATAAAATACAACAGAAAATGAAAATATGCTTACTATTCTAACAATAATTCTATTTAGGGGGTCGATATGCAATTTTATAATTTAATAAATGAAAAAAAAAAAAGACTGATGCCTAAGGTTCTAAAGAGAAAAGAAGAAATCCAAAGGAAAAAAATTTAAAAGATCAATACCGTAACTAAATAACTTAAAAAATATCCTTAAAATGTATATTTGTTTTAAATGCGAAAAAGCTCTCCGTCATTATTGGCTTAAATAAAAAAAAAAAAATTATAAAATAAAGATCCTTAGTCCTTGAATACTCTAATAGCGTTAGTGTCATGAGAAAACCAAAATTGCTAAAGAAAAACTTGATAGGGAAAGATGGTAGAGAGGGATTTAACCCAAGACTACATGAAGAAAATTGTAAATACATCTAGGATCTCTTGGGATTTCCAAATTAAAAATGACACCCTTTGGGATCGTAAAATGTAAGATTTATTGCTAAAAGAAACTTATCACACCAAAAATAAAATTTCATTTGGTGAATAAATTTAAAAAAAACATAAACATTAAACAGAATAAATTTATCTTTACTTTATTTTTTTAAGAATATTTAATAAGAGTGAAAAAAAAAGAAAAAAGGGAAAAAAAAGAGATTACTAAAAACTAAATACTATGGTTTTTAGTAAAATTTTGCCACACACGAATAAACTTTGAACACCAAGATTCCAAACAAAAGTTTTGGTTACTCTGTGTCCAAAACTTTATAACTCTGTAATTTGTGGCCAAAAGTAGTAATCAACTAATAAGATCCAGTTTTAAAATATAACATAACTGCTTCTTTGTAAGGATTACCATAAACGAGCAATGTGAATATTGACGTTATTGTATACAATCTAACTGAAAATCCAGCTTTAAAATATCACACAACTGCTTCTTTGTAAGGATTACCATAAACGCACAATGTGAATATTGACGTTATTACAATCTAACTGAAGATCCAGCTTTAGAATTTCACATAACTGCTTCTTTGTAAGGATTACCATAAACGCACAATGTGAATATTGACGTTATTGTATACAATCTAACTGAAAATCCAGCTTTAAAATATCACACAACTGCTTCTTTGTAAGGATTACCATAAACGCACAATGTGAATATTGACGTTATTGTATACAATCTAACTGAAAATCCAGCTTTAAAATATCACACAACTTCTTCTTTGTAAGGATTACCATAAACGCACAATGTGAATATTGACGTTATTACAATCTAACTGAAGATCCAGCTTTAGAATTTCACATAACTGCTTCTTTGTAAGGATTACCATAAACGCACAATGTGAATATTGACGTTATTGTATACAATCTAACTGAAAATCCAGCTTTAAAATATCACACAACTGCTTCTTTGTAAGGATTACCATAAACGCACAATGTGAATATTGACGTTATTACAATCTAACTGAAGATCCAGCTTTAGAATTTCACACAACAGCTTCTTTGTAAGGATTACCATAAACGCACAATGTGAATATTGACGTTATTACAATCTAACTGAAGATCCAGCTTTAGAATTTCACACAACAGCTTCTTTGTAAGGATTACCATAAACGCACAATGTGAATATTGACGTTATTACAATCTAACTGAAGATCCAGCTTTAGAATTTCACACAACAGCTTCTTTGTAAGGATTACCATAAACGCTCAATTAGTTTCAAGTCGGAAGAGAACAAGAGTTGGTCAAGGAAGATCTGATAGAAAAGATGAAATAATGGAATTTAAGCCCAGATTATACCTTGCCAGTGTCCTTGGGATTGCCACTATAGTGATCCTCTGAGATAAAACTACTACGAGACAATAGCAGTAGTTTTATCTCTATCCTAATGAAATAAGTGTTGTCGTAACTAAAATTAAATTGAGACACACAAATAATAAAGTTTTTAATATTACAAATTTTATTTTAGAATTTGCATCCTAAGCTGATAGGTGTTTACATAACTCCAAAAATAACAAACGCATAATATTACGTTGAATACCAAAAAAAAAATAATAAATATACATAAAAGTATAGTCGTTTATACACAAATACAAACGAAAATATCATGTCATTGATGACACCAATATTACAATAACATTATGTAAATCAAAATCAAATGTTTTGAATAAGTAGTAAATATCAAGGAGATTAGAGAATAGATCATCCTACACTAACTGTGTAAATGTGGCAACTGGATATGTATTGTGTAAGAAACAACAATTTCTGAAGAAAACTAAAAACCCAAACTATCTGAATAAATCATTACACCACCAAGTTTCGACGACTCATCAGTTGCACATCTTGATGTTTGTAACCAAGTGGAAAGGGATGGAAGGGACTTAGTTGTTCAAAGAATGTCTTGGAAGAGTAAAGATTTTAAGATATTTATGAATTTTATGAACATTTTAAGGTCGTTTAATTTACTCAGATAATTAAAATGTATTTTTTTCTATGAACATTTTATATGTAGTACAGTATTATAATACATAGTAACATATGATACGCATATTGATTTATTGTGACAAGTCTGTCCAGACATGATTTAATTATGTCAACTATTTTGATTCACAAACATTTACTGACTTCAATATTAGTATTAATTAAATCTAGTTTTTATGTAACAATTGTTGTTAATTTAGATACAAAAATCAATTAAAATGTATGTAATAATGTTAGGTTACTTTTGAATTTATATTTTCTATTATTTATGAAAGTGCTACAATCCAATTGCAGTATTGAGTTTGTACATTATTTATCAAAATCGAAAAGTACAAGTTCTTCTCCGGAATGAGCGACTGTAGAGGATTTTGAATTAGCCTTCGATCCTTCTTGCTTACATTTCTCCACATCCTCACCTTCTCCAGAACCAACGCACAACGATCCTTCGGTTTCAGCAACAGCAACGGCTTCAATCCACCTTTTCTTTGGTTGTTGACCGGGCGTTTCTTCAATAATTTCCTTACGAACTGTTACAGTACTAGTACTTTTACTAGTTTTTTTGGTAATCCAATTCGTGTTTTCTCCAAAGTCATTGTCCTCTATACTCAAATCGGTCACAGCTTTTGCTGTAGGCCAAGCGAAATCACCAAACTCATCATCCACAGATACATCAGCAAATCCCGCGAAGGCCACTGCATCCGCATTGGCACTAGTATCAACTTCAATAGTCCCTTTGTTGTTGATAATTTCTGGATCAGCTCCTGCATCAGTTTCTACTATTGCATATGACAATGACGCAGGTGCGTGTCTGCTTCTTTTCTGTGGAGTTGTCTTGGTATTACCACTTGGTATTTGTGGTACTGGTTCGTTATTATTTACAAAGGTAGTTGTTGAATAGCTACCGGCATTTGCAAATGATTGTAGTCCGTCATCATCTTCTGAGATATAGTAACACACACAGTCCGTGACGAGAAGTGTACATGAGATAACAGCAAGGCACTGAAACTAAAGCATGATATTGTTATTGTTGTTAAAGAATTCATCTTGTATTTAGATTACGATATAAACACGTGTCCTCTAAAAGTCTTGGAATTAATAAATAAATAGGAAATTAATATGTAACCTTTGTATTTTGTTTAGTTTGTTAACGTCTTTTAAAAGACAACCATTATTAATAAACACCCAACAATTTCACCATATTTTGCACTTACTTTATCCATTTGCTCTATAAGTTATTCTATGGATAGTTAAGCAAGATGTGTTTTAGTTTTCTTTAGTGATATTTATTAATAGACAACAATTATTATTTAAAACCTAAGAATGCTCTATTACACAATCCCTTCGATGTGATGTACTAAATGTTTCAAAAACATTGCACTCAGTTCCTTGGACATTTACAACACATACACAACGTGGATATCTGAAAGGAGATTCAAGCAACTTAGATCGAAGTTTGTTGATATGTGAAGGTTAATGATATAAATGAACGAACCAAACCTTATTTAAAACAAAATCACAGCTAGAAAATAATTTGAAAAATACTAAAATGAACCTCGATATTAAAATAATAAAATCTTCTTCATTTTGACGCCATAACTGAGTGATTCGTTTTTTATTTATTTTTCATCAATTATTTATAATATAATTTGATTTTAAACACAATACAACATTTTTCAATAATGAATAAATAATTAGGTACCGTAACGAGGTAACATTGATACTAAACAAAATGAGATGATACACTTTACTTTAATACGAAAATAATAATAATTAAATAAAACATATACATGAAAATAATATCTTTTAGAATAATAACTATCTAGCTTGGACTCATTGAAATTATAAAAAGAGAAAAAAACTTACTATTACGTAACTCCTAAAAATACAATTTAATGTTTGTTAGCGTGGGTAACTTAAAGTGTGTACGTGTAATGTGTATTTAAAATGTATACATAAACTGTACTGTGTGTCTATATTATTGTACAATTACTCTTTTGCATTAAAGTGTTGAACAAATTTAACTTTTAATTTACATTAACATTACTACGTTATTCAAAGTCAACTACTAAACACAATTGTAAAGAAATTTACGTCGGTTTTTAAAAGGTATTTTCATATAATATACTGTTTGTTTGAACAATCATGTATACATTATATTCTAATTCAAGGTTTAGTATTAATTGGATTTTCTGCTTCCTCACCTGTTGGTCGTCAAATTGCCGCAAAGCGACCAATACCGATACTGCCACTGGAATACAGTACATATGGTAAAAAATCGTATATTTTTTACGTTGAAGAGATGTGTGTGCAGTTTTAATATTAATTTAATCGTATTCTTTACACACTACAATTGTAAGTATTTAACACAATCTATCAAAAGGTAGATTTTTATCAATCTAACATATCATTCTGATGATTAAGAATATGGTGTTGAAATTCAAGTTAAATCCAGAGAAATGGTTGAAGATGTGGAAGAGATTGAGGTAATTCAAGAGGGAGGGGAAAAAGGAAACGCTAATTATATCAATCAGCAAATCGTACTTGTACAAAGAACTAAAAAAAATAAATTAAAAATGATGTATAGGTTGATTTAATAACAACCCCAGTTTTAAATTGCAATTTTGTTGCCATTGCAAAATTTTATTTATACATTTGTTTAATAAGTATTTTTTGTGGTTAGTTATCACGAAACAATGAATATTAGTTATAAAAACACATTACAAATATATTACGTAACTACTGTGAGTGTTGCGCAAAAACTATGCAGAAGCTTCGTACGGTAACCACACATTCGATCCTTCCGTACCTGTACGAGCGGTGAGAATGGACTGTTGGCTTCGTTTATGTTGGTAAGAGGCGGCGGGGGCCACATTTCCTCCTCAGTAGGACGTCGCGAACTACGGCCTTGGCTCTGTCATAATAATCCACCTAATGTGTCAACAGTTCATAGGCTAATGAAAAATATTGAGACAACAGGTTCGATTGCAGACATCAAAACACCAGTGCGTCCTCGTTCCAGTCGGTCTGATCAGATCATCGCAATTGTGCGCTACAGTGTTACCGTAGTTAACAGAAGTCAACTCGCCATCGTTCACAACAGTTGGGCATTTCGAAAAGCTCCCTTCAGCGAATTCTTACAAAGGATTTCCTTATGCAGGCCTGCAAAATTCACTTAACTCAACAACTGAAACTAACGGGCTATTTGCAATGGTGACAGTTTGTTGAATGGATTTTGGAGAGACAACATACAGACAACAATTTAAAAAAAGATATATCTTCTCCAATGAGAGACATTTTTATTTAAACGGCTAAGTAAATAAACATAACTGTCGGATTTGGGGGGCAGAAAATCCTTGCGTAACTCACCCCATGGTAATGTATCTGCAAAAGTAACTGTGGATTTTGGGCTGGCGGGGTCATCGGGCCTTATTTTTTTTGAAAATGAGGATGGAAATACCATGACAGTGAATGGTCAACGCAACAGGAATATGGTTGAAACATTTTTATGACTTACTTAATAATGCGAATATTGAGCAGTTATGGTTTCAACAGGATGACGCTACATGCCACACCTCACACGATACGATAACCTTATTGGGGGAATACCTTTTCGACCCGAGTACTTTCAAGCAATGGCGATCAGAACTGGTCAACAAGGTCATGTGACTTCTTCCTTTGGGGGTATTTAAAATTACAAGTTTATCAAAATAATCAAGGAACAATACCACAAGTAAAGGGAGAGATTCACAATGTCATCGCCCAACTAGAGGAGAACACTTGTCTCAAGGTTATAACAAATTTCATTGATCGATTTACATCATGCAGAGCAAGTCATAGAGGACATATGCCAGATGTAACTTTTCATAGGTAATGTTTTCATATGAAATGGCAACATGTATCTTTTGTATTGATGTTGAAATATATTACATTTCATAAATATAGAGTATTTTATCAACACTTTAAAACCGACATTCTTATTGAATTACCCTATATTATCATATTTCTAAAAATGTTCTAAGTATTTCGCAACATAGAATGTTTCTATTGGCAATGGTGTCTAATGATATTTTCAAGGGTTAAAAGTGTCATATGAAATGTAGAAATAATTTAAGGGTGTTGAATATTGAGAAAGATTAGTTGGGAATAGTCGATTTTAACTTATTATAATTTTGGCTCATAAAATTATGGTTTACTAAGTTAATTTAGTTATTTGTTTTATTTCACTTATATCTTTAAATGTTAAAATGCATGTCTGTTAAAATAGAGAACTCGATACTCTATGGTTTATGTCTTTTTTGTCTGTTGTACCCTTATAGATTGATTATTATAGTGTATTAAAAAAAAAACATGTCCACTGAAACTTAAAAAGTTTTCTAAATAAATTACCATCTTTATCTCTGAAATTAAATTTTCTCAACTTATAGCTTTGAATTAAAACATAAATATACAAATGGATATTTAAATATTTCAACTAAAATGTTAATTAATATATTTTATTAATATTAAGTAGGTACCAATTTAGTTACTAAGAAGTAGTCACTTAAAAGTAGCGCCAAGAGTTGCAAAGCATCTTTAATATTGTATCGGATATAGGTTTACTACTTACAGAGTACGTAAATCTAAAATAAATTATTAATGTCATTTTGTATATTAAGGTATTTTTTAAGTGAAATTTCTTTACGCACTCTAGATGAATTGTTTTCATGTGGTTGAACATGTAATGGAACATTGCACCTCTAACAGGCGATACGACTAGATCCCTACCAAGCTTGTCTCAAAAAACCGTCGTTCTTGAACCGTTGGTGTACACCTGTCGCGCATTTGAATGTTATATTGTATGTGATGTGTACGTTTTCTAATGTTTTAATGTTTTAACGACCTTTCAGGAGCGAGTCTGAAGATGGAACAAACGTTCTGAAACGCGTAACGTATGTTACAAATAAGTCAAAAGACGGAATAAGTATTAAATAACTTAGATTAAAATCTGTGACTTGGGTACGATTACTCAAAAAACAGTTTTAATAACTGTAATATTTGAATATACTAAATTTGTAAAGTTTTGTGCGTGTTGTATGTATAGCCTATTCATGTTCGAAGTGATTCATGCTAAAAAACTACGCTTTGTCCATCCTTACTTTTCTAAGTGGTGACTAATATAAATTAGTTATTAGCTATAAGGTAATAACGTACTCGCATTAGAGTTTGATATTACTTCATTCATTGTGTACTGTATTCGATAAGATTAGTGATTTTCATGCCGAAATCATCAAGTGAACGATCGCGAGGCAGTCTTGCTTGACAAGATGCTTGCGTTTCTCTCGCTATAAAAACAACCGCCAAAAAAGACATTTAACGTGTTCGGCTGTACTGAGCAAGACAAAAGGGGTTAATCAATTTTCAGAGGCGATTTAAATGTAATTTCAGAGGAGGCACAACCTTTGATTGATTTCTTATCTTAAGTTTAGTTTAAAAATTAATACTGATCTTATTGTAGTTTTGATGTTTTTATTAATACCTAAATTTAGATAAGATATAATCAAAAACACCCATTTCATACATTACTTATAACCTAACATAACCGTCTCTTTCCTGGAGTGTAAATCTGTGGAAATTTCTTAATATTCTTAAATATTCAATACATTCTTTTTTATAATAACAAACGTAGAAAATAAATTGAATTTGATTTAAATACCATGATTTTTAATTTAAAAGCTTCTTTCTTGTTCTACACATTTTTTAATCTTTCATCTACAAATATATCGTTATACTTTTTTCAAATTTAAACACAGATCAACCTCCAATTCTTCAGAAATACAAACCGGACAATCTAAATTACGAGTGTCAATCATTCACTAATTTTACATAAAATATACATTAAGTTCTTTTAGAATTAGAATATTTCTCTATGTTGTACTAAAATTTATTTAGCGTAGCATGTGTTCATAAATCAAAGCACGTAGCTTTTTAAAATTTATTTCGAAAATAATTAAATTTTTAAGGAGAAGAATACTTACCCATATCATGACTATCAGGTGTGTTTTGAACCCAACTAATGTTGAAATGATAGTCAGATTGAAGATATACAGCGTGATTTTAAACCACATCTGTTAATCATAAGTCGATTTATTTTAAACGTTTTTTAATGTAGTATTGTAATTAAGCAAATTCTGTGTCATCACTAATCATAACTTACAACAACGAGGCAAATAGTTTAAGACAAGCAATACAAATTTGTTTATGAAATGATCAATTTCAAATTTTAAAAGTCATACTATCCTATACCACTCGGACTTTCCATCACTATTTTTTGTTTTGTTTTGTTTAATTAACGCTTTTGAAGCGTCCATAATTATATGTGATCCAAACTTACAAATCAGAGAAACTAACTTCCATTGTACCTTTATGTCGAACGACGTTTGTTTCAGAATTTTATAGTTTTACATAAAAAGCAGTTCATAATTTCTACGATGTGGATTGTTAACATGTGAATTTACTCTTCTATTTAAATCTTTATACAGTATAAACAATCTTGCGAAAAATAGCAATGATTTGAATGTAAACTATGAAATTTATAAAAACATTGCAACAGATATTAAAAGCTTAATCATGTAAAGTGGAAAGTCTCTTATTATATATCACTAACACTTTCCTCCAAGTTTTGATGCAACGTCCAGCGACGTGATGATTTACTTCCGGAAGTTACTCGAGTCTCGGAAGTAACAATATTTGTTTCAAAAAGTGTTTTCAGGTTAAAAATTGATCTTTAGTTTGATTTAACGTTTTTGGTTACAACCGATATATTCGATGCAACATTTACAGAACTCCTGGTGGAGAAATTATGTTTTCACTCTGAAATTTATGACCACACAATCAAGACCTATAATGACCATAGTAAAAAGATACAAGTTTTAAAAGCTATAAAATTAAATAAAACAAGAAGTAGGAATTTAAATTTATATTTATAATATATTTGAATTATTATAAACATTACTGTGTAATTTAGTTTGGTTTTATCTTTAAGAAAAACTATAATTTTTTAGTCATTTCCCCCACTTATTTACTACTAAAGTACTTTATATTTTGTATGGCCTAAGACACTCGTAGCTTAGGAATAAAAACAGAAAAAAACAACAGGATCAGCAACTTGTAGCATCTGATAACTTAGCTGACTTAGCATATGACTTTATTCTACTGTGTGTAAGTCGAAAGGGGATTTTTATAAGTAGTATAAGATGTCTTAAATAAATTTATTAGGAAACTAGTGAAGTAGAAATGTTTTAAGTGAATTGAATTGAATCGCGCTTTAGCAAAGATTGTACAATGTTTTCTACTCAGCTCCATATATACAATTATCCCACATATGTTTAGGTTATTACGAAAACGCATATAGATTTAATCATCGAAGATTACTGTAACACACCCGAAATAGTGAAGGCTGATTAAAAAGTATACAGGTAACAAGAACACTTATTTAAATGTACTTTTAAAGAAATTTTGTCGGTTTTTAAAAATAAAATCTTGAAATTATAAAATATTATTGATAAACTATTTAATTATAAATTTGATAGTTAGTAGTCGGACTGTAAGTTCTTTCATAACACTTGGTTTAATTTGGATTTATAATATATATGTAAACAGTTTGAAGTCCCTATAATAACTATCGTAGAAAGATACAAAATTAAATTGTAATAACGCTTTTTTAAATCGTTCAGTTTAATTAGAAGTAATTTAATATTTATTTCATTGACATTTGGCCATAGTATGAATTTGAAAAACAAATATTACTGGAATACATTACGTATCTATATGGTATTAATAGAACATTTCATCACTAGGACCAAAAGTGAAGCTTTTCGATATAAGCTCAAGTTTAACGGTCGAGACCGGAAATGAGCGAGGATCGAAAAGCTTGTTTTAGTCCTAGTGATGAAATATATTTTTAGTTATACTGCAAACAATACAAGAAAACAATTACACAAAAACTAAAGTGTCATAACCTATTTATCTTCAAAAGTTTGGATAAGTTACACAAGTTTGCAGCTATTACAGCTGTTTAGTTTGTGTTTGTTGTACTTATTTATAAAATCGATGGTAACGGCTGTTTTATCAGTTATTTACAATAGAGAGTATCAGTTGTATTTATAGATTCTTTACAATCGTTAATTAAATCGTATAAACGAAGTAACAGCTGATGACCTCGACCTCAGCTGATGTTTTTAGGTCCTAGGACTAAAAAGAACAACTTTAGCATTTCAACGCATGTATTGAAAACAAGGGTTTTTGAAGCAGTATGACGAAAATATGCGTTTTTGACGGTAAAGCATAAATTACAATGTAAGGGTAAGGAAAAACCCTGTTGCCTATTAATTTCGTACGCTAAAAAAAGAAGAATAGGATACAAGGTCGATAAAGTTACACCTCACCTTGTTTGGGATGTTAAAAAGTACAATCAATACTTTTGCAGCAAATCTTTACCTTGTATATATATTAGAAACAATATAATAATATTTTGAATGTAATGAATAGTGTAAGATAGTAACTCGGTCCTATGTGTAGGTTACTGGTGACTAGTGAATTTTCAAACTGTCGAAAATTATAGGTACTACTTTAGTGGTATTTATGTATTTTAAAATATAAATAAATAATGGTATATCTCTAATTACTTGTGATTACTTACTAGTGTAATTATACTTGATAAGGGGATTCATAATTACCTTTTTCATTACTTATACATATAAATATTATTATTCTGTATACAGGGTGAGTGGTGAACTATGTACCAATAAAATATGGATGATAGTACACTTCATTTGTAACAACATTGACCATAAGCCGCATCCAATCTAGCTTTGTTTCCGAGATGTAGTTTTTCCCGTTTTTCTGGAATTCTATTTTCTCACTTTATTTTTCATCTATCAAATAAAGTGACCCCATTAAAAAAAACTACATCAAATTTCTTGTAAGACAGAACCGAGAATATCCATTATTTACTCACCCTCAAACATGAATAAAAAAGTGAATGTTTTGAAATATTTGTTTACAAACAATCGACTACACCTATAGGTGTTCGAATTTCACAAAGACTACAGCTTTCCATAAGACTTCCAACGGTATAAGCGAATAGCTAATTTACTTCTTCGTTCAAATTATTCCGTGCAGAAGTTAGATTATTAAATAGAAGTGGGTGTTACTCCCTAAGCACTTCACACTGAAAGATTTTTTGTGTACTTCTTTAATTCCTAACTAGTTTATGTCTATTGACTTGGTTAGGGTCATGATTTTTCTAGCTTGGTTGCTTGTCGCTTTAAAGATTGTATCTGGGTCGAAGATCAGTAGTCTTCTACGTCCTAATGTTTCACATTTTCGAAGTATATGTTCTGTAGTTTCTAGGTTCTGATTACACAATCTGCATTTCAAGTTTACTTGGAATAATCCCGTAATGTTAAAATGCTTCTTAAAAGCTCCATGGCCTGTTATAAAGATTAAGATGGCCTGTTATAAAGCTTAAGAATCTCCTCAGATTTCGTTTACTCTGGGAAGTGACGAATTAAGAGAGTTTCAGATCTGGTTAGACCTTATAGTTTTCCCGTGGAGTATTTAGTCTATCGTTCCTCAAGTTGTGAGTTTAGCCATTGTTATAGATTATCTTTTGCTACGGCTTTAGTTATTCCGCACACAGATTCAGGTCCTATGAAGAATCTCTTGGCTCCATTTTTTGCCAGATTATCTGCCTTTTCGTTACCCTAGTATCCTCTCTGACTTGGTATCCAGCTGAGTTTTACCTGGTCTTGGGTCTTAGTTAAGGTTTGGTGACAATGTCACACAAATGATGAATAGTGTTTGTGTGAGCTTGCAGACTTTATGGCAGCCTGACGTCTATGCAGAAAGTCAAAATCGTTATTAAATATGAGGGGGTTTTGGTTCTTTAATTGAGATTCAACAGTGGTCAATTATAATATTTTTACAATTATTTTTTTATAAATTGATACTCAACAATGAAAGTAGGTTGGTAATAACTCTTTACAGAAGAAATAAAACCTCAACATTGTCAGACTTTGACCATTATCAATGTTAGTGATATGATTGGTACTTCACTAAATACCTAACAACAGCTTATTTTTTTTTAATAAGGATAGCGCATCCAACAGTTAGAGGTATATGTTTTTAATGCTTCTAAACTAAACTAATCACCTTATTTAAAACTGATTTTATATTACACAACTTATAATAGTGAAGTTTCGAAGATACCACCTCCTTTTAAACAAATAATTTATGAAACTGTAAGTATATGCCTCTTACGTAATAGGCTAAACATGTTTTTAAGCTAAATTTCTAAAGTACTAAAGTTTAAAAGTAAAAATTAGTATTATTACAATGAATATACCATAATTTTTATTATTTTGTTTTTAAATTTCTGAACTTGATATTTTGGTTTGTAAATAGGTATATTTTTAAGTATAATGGGATGATGTTCAATGATTATTAGTCGCTTGTGTATAATTTATTTGATTGTTAGAAAAGATTATGTTACCTTATGCTAATTCGAAATCCTTATAGGGGAACTTATCGTAGCTTTGTTAATGACTGTGTTAATTCTATGATGTATTATTGTTTTGTGAAATAGTCGTGGATATCAAATGAAATTTGAGAAAATTTACAAATGGTGTAAAAACATTGCTCAAATCTTCTCACTCACACATTCCCAAAACCATTAAAAACTATTGAAAACTTATCGTCACCAAAAATGTCAGTTCAGTATTTTGCCAATAAAAAAGTGAAAATAAACCATGGAAGAACATTTATATATTAAAATAGGTCTAAACTTGCTTTACTCGTGCCATAAACGTGTCCTCAATATAAATCGTATTTAAATAAATAAAATCAAAATCAATTTTGAGAAATTACATATCTTGTTAGAACTCTATGGCAGATTTTTTCCCCGATAACTCATGAACCGGCGTTAGAGAGATATGTTATAAAGCAATATGTTTTAGTTGGGTTCATAGAAACTAACTTGAGCAAAACATAATTAAATTGTATTTTTTATACTATTGTATGGAAGCTACCAAATGATTGATTATTGGAAAAAAAAAAAAAAAAAAAAAAAAAAAAAAAAAAAAAAAAAAAAAAAAAAAAAAAAAAACGCAAGATATGGTCGAAATATGCCTACATACAAAATTTGATTAAAACCGGTTCACGTATTTGGGCTACTCATAAAACGGAGGACCCATATTTTTTTAATCCACAGAACTTCAAAACTGATATATTCGCCAAAACCACGACATCGATTTTTCGACCTATCGAATGACTTTCTCTATATTGTGTATATGTGAGAACAAGTTTACTTAATTAAAGTGTGTTGATAATACCTGTCATATGCAATTCATTGTAGTCTCCCTTGCCATTTTGTTCTGTTTGAGTTTTTCTCTTTACCATGTTGCAATCATTTTGATCACTATTTTTTATTTCGGGAGTGGAGGATCTAGCCTTAAATCTAATAGATTAACTAGTAATACAAATGTAAAATTTCACCTTTGCGCAGCAGAAATATACGTGTTTTAAGATTTATAAAAATCAGACAATAAATATTAATTACAAAAAATATATGGATATTTTTAATTAGTTAAGCGGATTAATCAATTATATAAATTAATTGGATTTTATAGGCTGGAACCTCTTGCACGGGAATCTATTATACTTCCCTCATCCACTTGGTCTGACAGACCAATCCTTGTACATTTTTAAGTTCAAGGTATTTATCGCTTAGGAAAGGTATTACTATAGTTGTTATCAATGATAAATCTTACTGCCTCCTCTCATACAATGTATATGCCTGCCTCACTGAAGCTCAATAGACAATCATCCACTAGACTCTACAGAAGTGGTGAAAGAATAATTATTATTTATTAGAAATATTTTGCCTACTGTCGTCTGTATGACGGTGGTTGGCGGGTGGAATACGCGAAAAAGCGCACAGCTCGCCAGGTTGATGTTTGCCGAGGGTGAGACAAGGGTTAACCCATGAGGAAACAATATTTGACATGCGATAAGAGCGTACAACCCAACCTAACCTAACCTAATATAACCTAACCTAACCTAACCTAACCTAACCTAACCTAACCTAACCTAACCCGCCAGGTTGATGTTTGACGAGGGTGAGACAAGGGTTAACACATGTGGAAACAATATTTGACATACGATAAGAGCGTACAACCCAACCTAACCTAACCTAATATAACCTAACCTAACCTAACCTAACCTAACCTAACCTAACCTAACCTAACCTAACCTAACCTAACCCGCCAGGTTGATGTTTGACGAGGGTGAGACAAGGGTTAACACATGTGGAAACAATATTTGACATACGATAAGAGCGTACAACCCAACCTAACCTAACCTAACCTAACCTAACCTAACCTAACCTAACCTAACCTAACCTCGCCAGGTTGATGTTTGACGAGGGTTAACCCATGAGGAAACAATATTTGACATGCGATAAGACCGTACAACCCAACCTAACCTAACCTAACATAACCTAACATTACCTGACCCGAACAAATCTGAAGTTGCTATTGTTATGTAACACCCTATGTAGACTATATTATTCAAATTTTAAAACTGCTGTAAATAAAAATCAAGAAATATGTCAAAAGGAGTGTACTGAGATATTTCAGTATGTTTCCTTACAGTTCAATAATTAGTTAGTGGGGTTTGTTGATTCAGAAGTCATAACTTGCAGCAGTTTAGCCACATACATGTGTTCGCTCGGTCGTCTTTAGGTTGCTACAAATAAAGAGTACAAATAATATGTTTAATTTAATGAAAAGGTGATGTGTGATTGTGATGTCTCTTTTTCCGACCAACTGAAAGTAAGTTTTATATAAGTCGGAAAAGGAGATTTCATCAGTGAAACATTACATTTCCATTAGAATTAACATTTGATTTGTGCAAGAAGTTATGTCTATGGCTTCACTCCTAAAACGTCCAATATTTATAATTTATAAATTTATTTAAAACAGTCTAGGAAGAACTCACCTCATGATATTGTATCTGTATTGCTTCAGCCAAGCTGATCGTAAGAGTTGGCGTCACATCTCACCAGGATCTTTAGTTTTGTGTTCTACCGGGAGTTTAGGCTCTTCGATAGGTTCTGAGTTGTGGGGTTATAGAGCTCACAACTAGACTTTTGTCTTCCACTTTCATTTCGCCAATTGATGTTAACCGTGGTTTGGTCTCTGGAACATAAATCAAATAGAAGAAAGCATTTTGTTCCATATTTAATAAAAATACATCGTGTAACATTATTAGATGTGTATTTACAAGATATTTAGGCTTGTAAATAATGGAAAATGAGATGAAATTAATTTTCCTTCATGTAGATTACAAAAATACTACATGTGTAAAAATTAGGTTAGCTAGTCAACAAGTCATAAATTGTGAAATTTCTTCACTTAGATGGTTTCCATTAGTTTTATTGACAATAACACTATAGCTACTATAGGTCGCCATAGGCTAAGTAACTTTTTGTTTAACCATATACAGAGTGGGCCAAATAAATCGCATCATAAGAATAACAATTTAATTTTAATAATACTTATTTATATTATATGTAACTACAACTTATTTATGTTACAATGTTATGTTTTCAATGTGATTACATTGTCAAAACACAACTGCAGACGATCGCTCATGTTCTGTGTAATATTAGTGACTAGGTTGGGTATTTATATCACTCAGTATCAATTCACCCACCCAGAAGTTTTATATCCTTGATATCAACATTGTAAACTCTTGCTTACATGTATACACATACAACAAAATGTATTGGATTAAAATCCGAGAATTGTGGAGCCTATTCTGCAGTTTTCTCTTCAAAATATTCACTGTAGAACGTTTTCGTCTAGCTAATAACGTACTTGGTTACCGTAGTTAGTGGGTGGTGCCGTAACGTACTTAGTTACCGTAGTTAGTGGGTGGTGCCGTTCTGGATAAAAACACTGAGGTCGTGAAGCAATCTTGTCCAATCATCAATAAATCCCCCAACATATTTAGGTAATTTTCACTCTATAAAGTCTTAACACAAACCACACCAAATCATGTCGAGATCAGCTCCATATTCATTATTACTGGATATCCAATGTGGATTGTGGTTGAACCAGTGGGATTTCACCTCACCGTTATCATAAATGTTAGCTTCAATCGGAGAACATAACTGAAAATAAAAACTCTTTGTCCTCTTCCAAAATTTTCAGATATCAATTTCACATTTAAATATGACGGTGCTGATTATCTTTTCTTATATGGTGCAACAATTGTAACTTATAGGGGTAATCTGAGCCTCTTCAAGATTCGCTGAATATTTGTCGTCTCTCTGAGAGCATCCTCCTCTTTCACAGACCAGAGGAATATCTACACGTTTTTCAGTTGTCAAAATTTTTCACCTACGACCAGAAAAAATAACAGTTTTGTTTATTTTGTATTATTTTTAATGTTTGTATTAACATATAATATAAATAAATTGTTACTCTTACTATGCGAGACATTTTGGCGACTATGAAGTATTTAACTTGTGCACAAGTATAATAAAGTCAAAGACAAAGCGACGTCGGAACTCAAAATTGATCTCAAAATCAAGAGTACAATTAATAAAAATCATACATTAAATATGGAGATTTTTATGGGCACTTAATATTCCATGTGAGATTTGTTTATATTGACTTACTTCTTAAGATTCTTGGGGGATCCAGGACAGGGTTTGTTTGTTGAATCTTGGGAGGTTGTGAAAGGTTATGAAAATGGTTCTTTCGTAATTACCTACAGAAGCTACTGATTTAGAAAAATATTTTACATCCCTTTTAAAGTTTATCGAACTTCCGTCAATTTGTTATTATATTAAACAAGCAGTTCGTACTACAGCTATTAAAGTTCTTCATTAGAAAACCAAACTCTTAAAAAAAATTCTCCATCTCCATTTAAACCCTAAAACCACAAGTCGATGTGGTAAAAACTATAATACAATCAATATTTTGTAGAAGATTTGTAATAAAACTTTATATAGACTGTATTTCAGTCGGCGTTGTAACTTTAAATTAGCTTGTTAATTTATATACGTTTAATAGTACATATTTGTGAATTAACTCATCCATAACTATAAAATTAAACCTTTTATTATTGATGTATCAATCTTAACACAATTGATTAATAGCGTTCAATAAATTTTCTCTAAACAATTTGTTTCAGACTTATCAAAATTCTTAATTTAATGTGAAAGATAAATTGAATGCTTACTTTGGTATTTACTCAGATGAACTATTTTTACTTTGGGATGTGAATTAGAAGCCTTGATAAATAGATTGCTTAAGATTTGATAGATAACCTTAAGACGAGACAAAGGGAAAATTAGCAAACCTTTATATTGGCAATTTAATAGAATGTTAGTATTTATTATTAATATAATTAATCTTAATTTATTAACTGACTTTAGTATCTATTTACACATCGATAAAACCTTTATATTATCTCAGACAATTTATTAAACATTAGACAGAAAATAAATGAATTTAAATTCCTTCAAATCTTCAAATCCGATAAAATTTTATTGAGATTAGTATAAGTACGGAAACTAAAATTGTTAAACATCCATTTCTGTACATTCTTGCAACATGGGGAAACTCTCTTGGGTAAGTTTATCTTATTTTCTCTAAAATTCAAGTTTTAGTTTTTGACTTTTTTTAGATTGAAGTTAAATCGTTCAAATAATGAAAATTTGTTATAATTTAGTTAAATTTTATCACATTAATCCTTTACATTTGACATACATTTACAACCATATTGAATAAATTCATACATTGAGACAAAACACATGATTAACTTTAAGATTATAAAGTTTTATTAGAATTTTGAGGTGCGTAATAAGTAACGTCGTACAAATTAATAATAATAATAATTGTTAATAATCACGGTTTTCTCAACGTCAACAACCATTTGAACATTTTTATGGTTTTATGATAAATAATATTATATAAGAAACTTAGAAAACATAAACATTGCGTATAATATTTAACAATATTTGAATTTTAAATTATAAATTGCACTATCCTATGAATTTGTTGACTGAATAAATTAAAGTTTTCAAATGGCTTTGAACAGTATAATGATCGATTAAGTGGCAAAAAATATTTTTAGACATGCTGTTGAATTTAAAAGTGAATTTAAATAGAGTAAGGCATTATCACAGACATGTAAAGAGGAAATACAATTCATTGTATAAAATAGCTTAACGGGAAAAACAAAATTTTCATACAAACAAAACAAAACTAATCTTATTCTAGTCTTTCTGTTACGTAGTATCATTTTCTTTATTCATAAATTAATTCAATGGCCTGGTGAATATAATCGATTATGTTTGTTTCAGTGTTTCGTTGCAATAGTTTTGGTTGCTTTTGTTGTGGAAATTCATACTGAACCATCATATGGAACTGGTGTAGGAAGTGGTTCTGGATATGGATCTGGTTCAGGGTCAAACGGGGGAGGCAGTGGTTATGGTGCTGGTTCTGGTACAGGCTATGGATCAGGATCAGATGATGGAAAAGGAACGGGGTATGGCTCTGGTACTGGGTATGGTTCAGGTTCTGGAACTGGAGTAGGTAGTGGATCTGGATATGGTTCTGGGGCAGGATCTGGTTACGGGTCTGGATCAGGAACTGGTTACGGTACTGGTTCTGGATATGGAGCAGGAAGCGGATCTGGATATGGTTCCGGAACCGGAGTAGGTTCCGGTTACGGATCGGGTAATGATGCAGGAAAAGGTTCTGGTTACGGTTCTGGTTATGGGGCAGGTAGCGGTTCTGGAAATGGTGGTGGTGCAGGATCAGGATATGGAAGCGGTTATGGAGTAGGTAGAGGTTCTGGAAATGGTGTTGATGAAGGATCAGGATATGGAAGCGGTTATGGAGCAGGTAGCGGCTCTGGAAATGGTGGTGGTGCAGGATCAGGATATGGAAGCGGTTATGGAGAAGGTAGCGGTTCTGGAAATGGCGTTGGTGCAGGATCAGGATATGGAAGCGGTTATGGAGCAGGCACAGGCTCTGGATCTGGAAGTGGCTCAGGAAAAGGTGTTGTTATCGGCAGAGAATCTGGAAGTGGTTATGGAGCAGGTAGCGGCACTGGGTCTGGTTCTGGAAAAGGTGCTGGTGCCGGATCAGGATCTGGAAAAGGTGTTGGAGTCGGATCAGGATCTGGAAGTGGGTCTGGAAAAGGTAGTGGTGCAGGGTCAGGATCGGGAAGTGGATCTGGAAAAGGTAGTGGTGCCGGGTCAGGGTCTGGAAAAGGTGTTGGGGTTGGGTCAGGATCTGGTAAAGGTGTTGGGGTTGGGTCAGGATCTGGTAAAGGTGTTGGTGTTGGCACAGGATCCGGTAAAGGTGTTGGTACTGGGTCAGGATCCGGTAAAGGTGTTGGTACTGGGTCAGGATCCGGAAAAGGTGCCGGTACTGGATCAGGATCTGGTCAGGGTGTTGGTGTTGGCACGGGATCCGGTAAAGGGGTTGGTACTGGGTCAGGATCCGGAAAAGGTAGTGGTGCTGGGTCAGGATCTGGAAAAGGTAGTGGTGCTGGGTCAGGATCTGGAAAAGGTAGTGGTGCTGGGTCAGGATCTGGAAAAGGTGTAGGTACCGGATCAGGATCTGGAAAAGGTGTTGGTAGCGGCTCAGGATCTGGAAGCGGTAAAGGAGTAGGTGTTGGTGTTGGATCTGGATCTGGTAAAGGTGGTGGTGCCGGTTCAGGATATGGAAAAGGTGTAGGTAGTGGCTCAGGTTCTGGAAGTGGTTCTGGAAAAGGTGTAGGTGCGGGATCTGGATCTGGATCTGGTAGTGGTAAAGGAGTAGGTATAGGTGTTGGATCCGGTTCTGGCTCAGGTAGTGATAAAAAACGATCAGCTGGATCTGGGTCAGGAAGCGGTTCCGGTTCTGGCAGTGGTACTGGGAAAGGAGTAGGTACGGGGTCAGGAGCTGGAAAAGGTGTTGGTAGCGGCTCAGGTTCTGGAAGTGGTTCTGGAAAAGGTGTTGGTTCCGGAAGTGGTAAAGGAGTAGGTGTCGGTGCTGGATCAGGATCTGGTAAAGGTGCTGGTGCCGGCTCAGGATATGGAAAAGGTGTTGGTAGCGGCTCAGGATCTGGAAGTGGTTCTGGAAAAGGTGTCGGTTCAGGATCAGGATCTGGAAGTGGTAAAGGAGTAGGTGTTGGTGTTGGATCAGGATCTGGTAAAGGTACAGGTGCCGGCTCAGGATATGGAAAAGGTGAAGGTACTGGATCGGGTTCTGGAAAAGGTGTTGGTAGCGGCTCAGGATCTGGAAGTGGCTCTGGAAAAGGTGTTGGTTCAGGATCAGGATCTGGAAGTGGTAAAGGAGTAGGTGTTGGTGTTGGATCAGGATCTGGTAAAGGTACAGGTGCCGGCTCAGGATATGGAAAAGGTGAAGGTGCTGGATCGGGTTCTGGAAAAGGTGTTGGTGCTGGGTCAGGATCTGGAAGTGGGTCTGGAAAAGGTGTTGGTTCAGGATCAGGATCTGGAAGTGGTAAAGGAGTAGGTGTTGGTGTTGGATCAGGATCTGGTAAAGGTACAGGTACCGGCTCAGGATCTGGTAAAGGTGTCGGTGCGGGATCAGGATCTGGCAAAGGTGTTGGAGCCGGATCAGGATCTGGAAGTGGGTCTGGAAAAGGTAGTGGTGCTGGATCTGGATCTGGAAGTGGGTCTGGAAAAGGTAGTGGTGCCGGTTCAGGATCTGGAAAAGGTGTAGGTGTTGGGTCAGGATCAGGTAAAGGTGTTGGTGTTGGATCAGGATCTGGAAGCGGTTCTGGTAATGGTAGTGGATCAGGAAGTGGTTATGGAGTGGGTAATGGTTCTGGAAAAGGATCAGGTTCAGGAAGTGGTTATGGAGAAGGAAAAGGTTCTGGAAGTGGAACAGGATCTGGAAGCGGGTATGGAGAAGGTAGAGGTTCTGGAGGTGGATCAGGTTCAGGAAGTGGTTATGGGGTTGGTAAAGGTTCTGGAAGTGGATCTGGTTCGGGGAGCGGCTATGGATATGGTGAAGGCCATGGTTCTGGATCAGGTTGAACACTTGGGTAGTTGAAAATCGTGTATAACTTATTATGATAACTGAATCAATCAGAAAGATATTTTAAGGGAAACAGATGTTACGTATTAAATATAGCTTAAGAATTTATTATTTGCATTATTTATACTGAAATGTGATTATTCCTTAAATATTATAGTTTACTACAAAGCAACAAATCCTCTGGTCATCCAAATTTAATTATAACAATTAAATAGAGAAGTTTCGTATTCGAAAAGTTAAAATGAACATATAAATCACGTTTGAGAGTCATCGTGTACTAATTATTTGAAATATTAATGGTTAAAATTAAAAATTTCAAGAAAAGGCAAATAATGAAAATATTGATATTCTGGAACATTAAATATTTAATACTTTAATGTCAATAATGTAATAACTGTTACAACTTAATATTTTGTTTAACAGCAATCCATTTGTTTCTTTATTAACTATGTTAGTATTAAGAATGTGGTTCTCTATTATTTACCTGTTTGTTGTCGGGTGTCCTACTCACCGGAAAGATCAAACCGCTTCTTTCTTTTTTTAATTTCGTAGGAGAGGTGGAAAATCTTCAAAAGACAAAGGGAGACATCTGATCTTCCCAATAGTGTGAAATTCTTACTCACTAAAAACTACCTTTCTTCCTGTTAGTACCCCTATCGCGCAGGACAAGAAAACAGTAAATATTATCCATGTACGATGCTGAGAAGCTCTTTCCATGGATTTATCGAGATTGTAAACGTAAAAAGGGCAGAACGTTAAGTATCCGCGCGAACGGCGAGGTAAAGACCTGGCTGGAACAGATTTCAGTTACGTAAATCCTCGCGACAGATCATGAAGAAGCCCAGGTTTGGTGGATGTGGAAGATGAAGGATAGTGTTATTTTACAAATATCTTGTTAGTAAATTGATTGAAGGAGCAACAAGCTACATTGACTTCTGCTGCCTACTCGATTAATGAAATAATCGTGAAAAAGTTAGACTGCATGCTACTGCGTCCTGGTGGCGACAGCTTGGTTTACTATTGCTGTTGCAGTGCACTATTTTGTCTGAAAAATTAAAAAGCAAAGAGGTAGACTTGGGTATGTAATAAGCTATGTACATGGCTTTATGGGTCCAAATGGGAGATCAAGGTAGGTCATGTGATTAAGGACAGCGGCCGTATGTGTTTATCAAATGTTGTATAGTATCTGGTTAAAGAAGATATTAGTGTTGATATTGGGTGTGTGTGGGCCCCCTTGTAGAGATTAACTGCTAATCTTTCGATGTGTTGTTTGATAAACAGCTTGTTTAATTCTTTATGTAAGGTCCTAACTCTGGTTCAACTTGGTGCTTTAGTGACTATTTCCAAAACCTTGTAAGTGATGATGATTCTAAGTACAAAGCAATAGGTTATTGTGCCGTTCTCAACGCAAGAGAGCTTGTTTTATTGAGCAAAGGATACAGTTGTGACACTGTTTGCTCTTTTAAATGTGTGGGAGGACCAAGTCAGATTCGTATCAATGACGACCTGAGGTACTTGATCTGACCCTTCAAGTGTATGTCTTCGTTGAACAGGCGCAAGGGCTCTGTGTAGATGTTGTTTGGTCTACATCTACCCGTCTTGGAAATTGTATTGACTAAGTTTGTCTATGTGACCACTGTTCCAGACCCTATCAAAGACCTTTTCGGTGTCCAGAAAGATTCGGTCGAAAAATGGTCTTTGTTTTTTCATTGAAAATCCCAGCAGCTTATTCAACGACTCTCAGCAGTTGAAGTGTTGCGGAGTGTTTGGTTCTGAAACTAAATTTTCCGGCCTCATGATGTTGAGTGCGTGTATATGTTCGTTGATACATTTGAGCACGATCAAAGATCTCACTCATTATATTCAACAAACTAACAGGTCTGTAGTATGCGGGTCTATGCATGTCATTGACTTGAGAAAAACTAACATTTTAGCCTCTTTTCAAGCAGCAGGGAAATGTAAAGTGTAGAGAATTGATTTTATATGTTTGTAAGGAACCTGAACGCCTTTACCGATAAGTTTTTAAGTGTTGTATTTTCAATAGTGTTTGGATCAGCAGTTTTCCTGTTCTTTGTGCAAGAAATCGCACACTTAATTGCTGTAAGAATTGTTTGATGTATAAATTGTTGGTGAGGAGAGTAGGTGAATTGTAGAGTGTTGTTTTTAACCGTTTTGGTGAAAAGTGGGTTTAGAGGCCCGTGTGTTTGGTTGAAATGCTTATTCTAGGGTGTCTGCAAATAGATTGACGTTATCAGCCTGAGCCTCTACCTGTACATAAGTAGGGGATAGTATATAGATACTCGTGTAAAATGGTTCACAAGTAGCCAATGCGGATTTGTCACCGATATGTAGACTAGACAGTTCAGTTTAGAAGCCTTCGGCTCAAAATTGGGTTAATTCTATCTTAATTCGTCTCTTGAGTTATGTACGCGACCTAACCTAACATAACCTGAAACAATAGATTAATTTTTTTGTATCAGAGATAGTTTTTTTTGTTGCTTTAGTTGTGCTTTTTCCCTGGTTTTCTTGGCCGGAGTGTTCCCTAGTCATACTTTTGTTGTTGACTGATGAATCAGATGCTACGTTTATGTTTTATAGGAGCACTGAACGCTGCTATAAGACACTTTCACATATCAAGTCTCTGAGCACATAGGTAAAACATTGTGAAATTACGATTAGTAACAATGAGTTGTTACTTGTATTTACTGTACTATCCAAATTAAAATTGCCATTTTCAGCTAAATACTTAAAAAATATGTATGGTAGATAATCAAATTTCTTTACATAAATATTTAGAACTATTATTTCTATTAATAATTGTACTTTACCCTCCTTGAAGTTCGTTGTATATTTAATACGATATTTTAATACATAATAAATTTTAATATATAAAAATTAGTTAAAAATAATATAATGTATGGATATATACTGGACAATTATATATATATATATATATATATATATATATATATATATATATACACATACATATATATATATATATATATACACATATATATATACACATACATATATATATATATATATATATATATATATATATATATATATATATATACTCTTAATTGTTAGATACCTTACTATACAATTATAGTTTTGGTATTGTAGCTCATGTATCACTGAGGATGGCAACTTTGTCGTTGAAATGGATTTGATTAAGTAAACGTAATTTTTGTGAGATCTTGTGTTTGAGTTTTTTCCTATCAGGCACCTAACGACACGTCGACAATCCCATCCATTCCTCTTCAGATTACACCTGTTTCGAATGTAGAAAAGGAGGGATATGAACTCACAAGGAAAATTTGAAATTTATAAAGCTATTAAAAAAGAATCTTCAAATTTATTGAACAACCAACAACTAGAAGGTTGAATAACTCTGACTCCCTATATATTATGAAGGTATGAAGGTAATAAATTCTGCTTTTTTAGTAAGTTCTCAAATAATATCCTCCTTTTTGAAGGGAATTATAAACATTTTAAATAGTAACAACCAATATGTAACACCTCATTTTAAACTTTATCAATATGTTTTAAACCATAAGAAAAATGGCAATGGTGGTAAGAAATATCGGAAACAAAATTACTCTACATGTAATCCATTCCACCCCCACCCCCAACTATACAAAACTCTAATGGATACCACCCAGACACGATTAAAACATTCACAAAGAATAACCAAGTAAACCCAGGTCTACCAGATACCAACAAACCAAAAATAAATACATCAGCATGGAATACAATAAACACCTGGAATATTTATCCAACTACGTTTTTCGCAGGCAGGGATATTGCTACAGCATTAGTTGAGTGTGAAACGAGTTATTAATATTTGTGGATGTGGTTTTCCGTCTATGTCTCTACTACAATAGCCTACAAAGCGTTGGTGGTCAATATTAGATAATTATTATGTTAGTCCAGCCATAGTTTTCAAGTCGTTTAATAGTTACATCGTTATTAAGACTCTGTAAGATATAGTTAATAAATATTTAGATAACTAAGTTTCGTTGAAAAATTACTTTTTTACGTCATTTCTTTAAAGACTGTAAATAGAAGCTGAGTACAGTCGAGAAGAGAAAGTAACCATGTCATCGAAGTAATTGAATTTAAAATGTTTCTTTGAGCCTCAAAAGAGCAGATTAAAAACAAATAATCCCACATAAATAAATAATAATTTTTCAGTTTTGTTATTAACAATAGTTGTTGTATATGCTTGTATAAGCAAAAGTAAACAGATTAATTTGAAATTTTATATCAAAATTCACAGCATTTTATGACAAAAGACGTAGTGATATTTGTTTTTGTCAATTATTATAAATTGTCTAAGCTAAATATTTGTACTGGACAAATATATTATGAGTCAGTACCTTTTGTCTTCGCGAAGGTCAGTAAGGATGCCCCAACAATGGGACCCGGGCCCGGGCAATCTAAGCCGATTAGTGCCAGTTGACCGAATCTCTGCCTCACTCCGACCGTTCCAGAACTAGTAAGGTACTTTGTAACATTGTGTGCTATGCCGATACTATCCTCAAGGTTTCGTATGGCTGGTGTTCTTTTGTGGACTCTCTTTCCTATAACTTCCCCCGGTATAAAACATCTCTGACCATATGACAATCTCAATCAATCTTATTTTATTTTTTCTGATCCCTCCTACGTCGTTTGAAGAGTGTGAACTATGAGATCTTTTTACACATCTAATCAAGTCTCATGGTCACCTGCTATTAGCATTGTGTTGTGTATGTAGCCAGATATGTCTATGCTATAATTCTAATGTCAAAGTCTTCACCTAACAAGGCAAGCCCTATAGTTGGGGTGATTCTGAAGGCCCCGATTTAAATGCATTAAAATCACAGAATGTCCATATAGCATAGAAAATATTTTTGGTCGAGCCAGTAAAACATCATGTAGGACAACTCTTCGATCATCGATATTGGTCCCTGACAGAAATCTTGTGAATTGTGATGTATGTAAAATATTAATATAATGCAATCAAAATAAGAGAGATGAAAATTGTAAAGCAAAGGTTAATGTCAGTAAAATTACTCAACAAATAATGAAGAAAAACGTAGTTTATGGGATAAATTTCCCATTAAAATATTAAATTTCATATACATATGTTACATTTTCTTCATTGCTCGAACTTACGCTCGATGATCTAAAATCGGTCGTTTTTAAAATTATTTAAATTAAAGTATACGGAACTCGAGTCGTAGTATTTAGCTTAGATGAATGTTGGATATTTAATTACCCTTAATAATTCATATTAATGTATCAACTCATTCATACCTACGCTATTAAACATGATATTATTGAGATATCAATCAATGTTATCACCATTGATTAGTTGCCCCCAATAAATCGTATGCTATCTTTACTATTTACTCAGATGATCTTATTGTGAAATATGGATTGGACAAATTAATAAATCGATTTGATCAAAAAATAGATGAAAAATTTAACTGAAAGTAAGTGAATTTAAATTTCTTCAAATGTTAAATATTTTACAATAACGTATAAATATGGAAAAGAAAGATATTGCACACATTCGTTCCTCTGTAACATATAGACTGCATCATGGGGAAAATCACTTTGGTAAGTTAGCTGAAAAATATTATTTGTAATACTACATTCTACATAATATTTAGTCATTTAATTTAAATTATACAAGCAATGGGATGTTATTTTCCAATCGAGGCAAATTCTATCTTTTTAAATACAGTAAAAATATTCATTTGCTAGAGTACAAAATAATTCCTTTTTATTTTACCTGTATGAATAATTCTTATAAGTTGTTTAACATTGTTTAACGATACATTAAATTGTATGTTTTTAAAATTTGTTTATTTATTATTTATTTTGCTTTTTTTTTACTATATATGGAAGTTAGACTAATGAAAATGGGGATGTAGGTACACACGGAAAAATGCAAATTTATGAAATAGGTGCATCAGTCTGAACTGTCCTCGTTTTGTCAAGCGAGCTACACCTCTTCCATTAATGTTGTTATAATAAAATCACTAAGACTTTAAAGATTATAACATAACCTTCTAAAAAAATATAATATTTAAAAAATGTATCAATAATAGTTTAAAAGTGACACTTGGAATGTACATTGTAACCAATTTTAGCAATACTACTGACTTGAATTTTAAATTCTAAATTGTGCAACTACAATTTTGCATTTACAACTCCTTAACTGTTCATTTGTGCATTTTGTATGACAACAAAAATTGAATTAAATCATCTTATCTTGAACCTAGGCCTTAACCAGTAGATTTTTCCATTAATACTTCGTGTAGAACTGAAAATGTAAGATTTTTAATGTAACAGCAGACCTTTTTTGTTGAAACGCCATATTATAGGATTATTTAATCCTATAAAATATTTTTACACTTTTTATAAAACCGCCTCAAATGAAAGATAATTTAAAAAAAGAAACAACAACAAAACAAGTATTGTTTTAATTATTGTAAAGTTATATGTTACTTTATTAATAAAAATGTTGGATACTTCTGATGGTTGAGTGGTCCTATTGTGAAACCGATCAGAAAAATTGGAAATCATGAAGGGAGATGTAATGTGGGTAAACTCATATTAATAAATAGAAGACAAAGCGACGCCGGAACTTAAAATTGATCTCAAAATCAATAGTGCAATTAATAAAAATCAATCATTAAATATGGAGATTATTATGGGCACTTATTAAGATTCTTTAGGAATCCAGGAGAGGGTTTTTCTTGTTGAATGTTGGGAGGTTGTGAAAGGTTATGAAAATGGCTCTTTTGCAATTACCTACAGAAGCTACTGATTTAGAAAATTATTTTACATCCCTTTTAAAGTTTATCGAACTCCCGTCAATTTGTTATACATTTTTCTCTGTTCTATAAAAAACACACATTATGATTTTTTGGGGCTATTGCTTTTTTTAGTCACTGTTTATTTTATCTCATTCACTGATAATTAACTTCAAAGGTAAGGATTTAATAAAATCACTGAAAATAAAAAAATCAGATAATTTTTAAAACTTACTAAGTGTAGACGAACTGTACAAATGATATTCATATATAAAAATATATATATTTTCAGTAATTGAAAAAATATTTAAAGTAAAGAAGTTGATATATTTTTGTTTTGTTTTAAATTTCATAATATTAAAAAAAAATCACAATTTTTATAAATTTTTTTAAGATTCAAAATATAATATTTATAATTATTAAAAACGACTAACACATAATAATAAAATTATTTTTAAAACGCTGTTGAAAATATGTAACTTAGCCAATTAACATTCTCGATGTTCAATATTTCTATATGTGATTATTGTAAATTATGCATATAATTAATTATTTTATAACAATTTAAATATAGGCAGACTGAAAATGTAAGGTTTTAAAAAATACACATTAAACTAGTTAATAAATTACCATACGACATTTTGTATACAGTATACTGAATATATTATTAATAATAATAAATTAAAGTTTTAATAATTAATTGTATAGGAAACGGATAGCTATAAGAATCAGCAAGTCATAAACACACGTATACACTTACATTATAATTATTTTAGTTGTGTTATTACCTCAATAATAAGCGTAAGACATTTTAATCAGTGTCGTGAGCGAGAGGGTAGGCACAAGAAACAAGATGTATCCTAGTTGTAATACGATTCTTGTACAAATGAACAATTTCTTTATTAAAATTGAAATAAATGTAATAACAGTAAGGTATTGTCAATAATAATAATATATTTTTGTAATAATAATGTTATAGTAAGGTATAATTAATTAAAATATTGCGTTTGTTTCAGTGTTTTGTAGTAATACTTTTAACGGCTTTTGTCGTGGAAATCCATACAAAACCGACATCAACTGGAGAAGGAAGTGGTTCTGGATATGGTTCTGGTTCAGGCTCTGGTAGTGGAGGATCAGGTAGTGGGTATGGAGCTGGATATGGGTCAGGTTCTGGTAGTGGTTACGGAGCCGGATATGGTTCAGGATCAGGTAGTGGAGGATCGGGATCAGGTAGTGGCGTCGGATTTGGTTCAGGGTCAGGATCAGGTAGTGGAGGATCAGGTAGTGGGTACGGAGCTGGATATGGTTCAGGATCAGGTAGTGAAGGTTCAGGTAGTGGTTACGGAGCTGGATATGGTTCAGGAATAGGTAATGAAGGATCAGGTAGTGGTTACGGAGCTGGATATGGTTCAGGATCAGGTAGTGGAGTTGGATATGGTTCAGGAAGCGGTTCTGGGACTGGAAGTGGTACTGGTACTGGATCAGGATCTGGAACAGGTACTGGAAAAGGTGTAGGCGCAGGATCTGGATCAGGAAGTGGTGCTGGAAAAGGTGAAGGAGGTGGATCAGGTTCTGGTACTGGAAAAGGCGAAGGTGCTGGATCAGGTTCAGGATCTGGAGCAGGAAAAGGTGTAGGTGTTGGTTCTGGATCAGGTTCTGGATCTGGAGCAGGAAAAGGTGTAGGTGTTGGTTCTGGATCTGGAAAAGGTGAAGGTTCTGGATCAGGATCTGGATCAGGTTCTGGATCTGGAGCAGGAAAAGGTGTAGGTGTTGGTTCTGGATCTGGAAAAGGTGAAGGTTCTGGATCAGGATCTGGATCAGGTTCTGGATCTGGAGCAGGAAAAGGTGTAGGTGTTGGTTCTGGATCTGGAAAAGGTGAAGGTTCTGGATCAGGATCTGGATCAGGTTCTGGATCTGGAACAGGAAAAGGAGTAGGTGTAGGTTCTGGAGCTGGATATGGAAACGGTGAAGGTGTTGGGTCTGGTTCTGGAGCTGGAAAAGGTGTAGGTGTAGGTTCTGGATCTGGAAAAGGTGAAGGTGCTGGATCAGGTTCTGGATCTGGAAAAGGTGAAGGTGCTGGATCAGGTTCAGGATCTGGAGCTGGAAAAGGAGTAGGTTCTGGATCTGGATCTGGAACTGGAGCTGGTAAAGGTGAAGGTTCTGGAGGTGGAGCTGGAAGAGGTGATGGTGCTGGGTCAGGTTCTGGTTCTGGAGCAGGTAAAGGTGTTGGCGTAGGTTCTGGAGCTGGAGCTGGAAAAGGTGAAGGCGCTGGTTCTGGAACTGGTGAAGGAAAAGGATCTGGAACCGGTAGTGGTGTTGGAATCGGTACTGGATCAGGTTCTGGATCTGGAGAAGGAAAGGGTAAAGGTATTGGATCTGGATCTGGATATGGAAGTGGATCTGGCAGCGGATCAGGAACTGGAAGTGATATACCTAAGGACAAAGTTGTTATTATAAAACGATCTCCTGATACTGGGTCCGGAAGTGGAAGTGGAAGTGGAAGTGGTGTTGGGAAAGGGGAAGGTGCTGGATCAGGTTCTGGATCTGGAGCAGGAAAAGGTGTAGGTTCAGGTTCTGGGTCTGGAACTGGAGCTGGTAAAGGTGAAGGTTCTGGATCTGGAGGTGGAAAAGGTGAAGGTTCTGGATCTGGAGCTGGAAAAGGTGTAGGTGTAGGTTCAGGTTCTGGATCTGGTGAAGGAAAAGGTGTAGGCGTAGGTTCTGGATCTGGAGCTGGAGCTGGAAAAGGAGAGGGATCTGGATCTGGTGCCGGAAAAGGTGAAGGTGGTGGATCAGGTTCGGGATCTGGTGCAGGAAAAGGTGTAGGTGTAGGTTCTGGAACTGGATCTGGAAATGGAGTTGGAGCTGGAAAAGGAGAAGGTTCTGGTTCTGGAGCTGGAAAAGGTGATGGATCTGGATCAGGTTCTGGATCTGGAGCCGGTAAAGGTGTTGGTATAGGAACTGGATCTGGATCAGGAGCTGGAGCTGGTAAAGGTGAAGGTTCTGGATCTGGTGGTGGAAAAGGTGATGGTTCTGGATCTGGAAAAGGTGTAGGTGTCGGTTCTGGATCTGGGAGTGGAAGTGGTGTTGGGAAAGGGGAAGGTTCTGGATCAGGTTCTGGATCAGGTTCTGGATCTGGAGCAGGAAAAGGTGTAGGTTCAGGTTCTGGATCTGGAGCTGGAGCTGGTAAAGGTGAAGGTTCTGGATCTGGAAGTGGAAAAGGTCATGGTTCTGGATCTGGAGCTGGAAAAGGTGTAGGTGTAGGTTCAGGATCTGGGGGTGGTAGTGGTGTTGGAAAAGGAGAAGGTGCTGGATTCGGTTCTGGATCAGGATCTGGTAAAGGTGAAGGCGTTGGATATGGATCTGGAAGTGGTTCTGGAAAAGGTGAAGGTTCAGGATCTGGAAGCGGTTATGGATCAGGTAGTGGTTCTGGAAGTGGAAGTGGATATGGATCAGGATCTGGTTCTGGTTCTGGATCAGGAAGTGGATCGGGTTATGGTGAAGGAAGTGGAAAGGGAAGTGGATCAGGAAGTGGATCTGGATATGGTGCAGGCTCTGGTTCTGGTTCTGGTTCTGGTTCGGGTTGAGTATTTGATAGCTGTATTTTGTTAGAGTCAAAATGTTTATTAAAGTCAACTTAACCATGAATTTATTGCATTTTTCGTAGCCTACTAAAACCTCACCTTTTCTGTGTACAAATACAATATAAGACTGTGAAAAAATCTCAGTTAATTAAGTCAATATACTCAATATAAATAAACGTTGCACAAACTTTCTTTCATGGACAGATACATAAAAATATGCTGAAATGTAAATATTGCTAAATTATTAAGTAAAATAGTGCAATAAACTCCTGTCAATTAATGGAATCGACTTTTTTTATATAGGTGATTAATTCACTGTCGTTTATCATTTGTTAATTAAAAGTAATTTTCTTTTGAGTGGAGTTTTACATATTATTCAAAGACATATTATACATTATTAGTCTTTGGTTTCAGACTTATTTCTTTCAAACTTTCAAAAAGATAATAAAATCAATAAAAGTTAGTAAGATTACGATTAACTAACAAAACTTCATTACTATTGTTAGTGAACAATTACGTGAAACCAAAAGTTTGTATTTTTCTTTTTGCTGGTAATTTTAGTTATCATAAAATGGGAACTTCAAATTATTATTTTATATAGAATTTGAATAAAACTGTAATGGGGTTGGTATTTTAGGGGCCGTATCTAAATTTAATGTTTATTAATTTTTGTGTTAGGTTCTTATGTTTACGTTTGGTCTAAATTGAATTAACATCATAAGTTAATTATTGTAAAATTGGTAATTTGTCTTCTTTTTCTAAACAAATGAACACAAAATTTATGTTACAATAATTAAAATTGGTAGAAATGACTTAGGAATAAATAAAGCCTTCTACAAATTTTGATAAACATCGGTTTAGGAAGCTTAGACTGTAGAAACGATTTAAGAAAATAACAATTGCTTTCAGGGAAGTATCAAATTTTGAGAGTTAAAATGTATATTATCATTCTTCTGTTGCTCGACATAAGTAAATTTCTCATATATCAAATAATTTGAATAAGCACCATTGATAGTGTTACTTATATCGAAAACAGAAACGTAATAATACATTTAGGTGATGTTTTTATTTTTACACGAACAACTAATCAAATTAATACATATAAAAATTATTATAAAAGATCCTTATAAACATTGTTCTCAGTGAAGATCCACCATTGTTTTTCAATTGCCCTTATTTGTAAGCCCACAGAAAGTGTCTGCTTAATTTGCTTCTACAGAGATACGAGTCGACTTTTCCAAGTAACTATCATTGATACTAATGGAAAACTGTGGTAAATAAGAAAGCACAATTAAATTAAGTTCTATACAAAGAGAATAGGTTCTTTGCTTAGACGCAATTGAGTTCCGTTTCTTAACATCTGGGAAGTGAATCAAATCCATGGTATTTTCTCCAACTTGTGTAGAGTAAATCGCTGTTGTAGGATAATGATATTTTGGCCTAACCAGGCATTTGAGAGATTAGAATCAAGTACTCTTCGGTTTTAATATCTGTGATTATGGAATATCTGTAATCTTACCGTAAATATCGTACCTCTCAGATGATTTGACAACCTTATACATGTCTAAAATCCGCATAATTTCTGTCCTTTCATTTTAAATTTTTTTCATAAATTTATTAAACTCAATTTGACTCAGCAAATCTGTTGTGTTTTTTTTTGACAATAATAATTGTCTAAATAATTACCAATCGCTCCAACACTTTACGCAACTTTAAAATTCGTGGAGTTTCTTAGAAGTCACCACAATGTAAGACTATTCTTGCTCCAAAAATTGAATTCACGGAATACCTAAAGTCGACATGGCTGCAGCTTCAGACGTTTAGCCGAAGTTATTTACCGGGTGAACACTGAAGAGTCTGTTGAAGACATTTTGTAAACTCCGGAATACTGACTGAAAGCTGGTGGTGACTGGTTCTATCATAAACACTTTCTGTGTCACGAAAATGTTTCATAAGATCATACAAAGTTGGAAATAAGAGAATCAGGGAATTTTTACGAACAACTTAACACAACGATTGGAAGATTTTACCGTGAAGTAAATTTCCAAGAACACGACCATCTGATTCTGCGTGAGTCTCAGGGACTGACTAACTGACAGACTAGCACAGGCGCATGGCGAAGGAAGGGGGTAAAACGTCATCATAAAAATTCATTACCCAAACATAATACAACATGAGTAATCTTTGTTAGTTTTCTAGCTACTTCAACTAATATAATATTAAGAAGCACTTACTTTTCCAGTGAGTGGATGGACAAGAAACCTAGAAACTTTGTCAATCATTACCAAGGAGGAGCTATTTAGTAGTTGAACTTAAGCCCAAGTTGCTTTAATACCCAACAAAAAGTTTTCTAATAGTGGTATTGGTTATTTGAAAGTGTTATTCAAAAAACCCGCCAACAGGCTCGTTGCTCCGCTACTGAAATCATATGATACAAAATAAAGTTAAATTGAACGTACTTTACACTGTAAAGCCTTTAGAATAAAGAATTTCCTCTAGCTGTTATATAGTAGAGATTGTTCATTTTACACTAAAGTTAAACTACTTCTAAAACAGTACCAATTACATGGCGCTGCTCAACATGCGCAGCAGACAAAATTCTTTAAATTATCTGATTTGTTCTATAGGCATAGTTACCAATGACAGTTCTTCATAAAACTTGCTGTGTGTGACCTTAAGTCGTCTGTGGAATGAGATTACTTCACTGAGATTTCGTAAAATTCTTAAAGATACTTGATAATTCTCATTTTAAAAAGTTGCATCATCAGATTAACAAAACAATTTATGCAATTAAATGGAGTTCGAATGTCTTTAACTTTGAATATTCTTACCCTTAGTTGCCGTTAGAAGCAAAAACCGCGTGCATATTCAGCTTTAAGAAAGTAAGCGTAACGGGACTACAAGAATTCCTGCGTAAATACTTAAAAGACTTTCAGCGATGGTGAAGCTAAAATTGCAGATGCGATCGTGCGATTGCAGATGGAACGATTCAGATCTTTTGGATTAGAAATACAACTAATGTAAACTATACATACACCTAGTTGCTATTTTCTGAACTACACGCTGACTTCTTTTTCATATTTTCTGTTCATTATACCAGACGAAGTTTAAGAATGAATAGTTGAAGAATTGTTTTAATTTACAAGGGATTTGGAGAAAGATCTTATGCGTTAAAATGAAGGCCGGTAACTGCACTTTGTAGATTGATTGAAAGCATTTTATTCTTGGTCTCCCTTTTGGAAGTAAACAGTTTGGGGTAAAGTTGGGGGATGACAATCAAGAGGAACAATTGAATGGGTTTGATTTTTAATTTCTTATCCGAAGATGTACACCAAACTGTTTCTGTCAAACCAAATCATCGCTCTTTAAAAAATGGACATATTTTGTTATAAATTAGTTCATTATCGATAATCATAGGACAGCATGCTAAAATTTATGATTAAGCTTTGAAGCTGAGTTAGGTGTGCTAGGAATTAGGTATTAGGATTAGGTTAGATAGTTGTGTCTTATTGTAAGTTTCAGAACAATTACTAGGGTGTAAACAATAGTTGTGATAAGAGAAATCGGCGAGAGGAATCAGTCAGCATCGTTGAGTTCCGCAGAAGAACACTTAGAGAGAACTAGGTCTACGAAGGGAACACGGTTGAGCTCCAGACACAGAGTTGAGCAAGCTTCGTGTGTGTTTTGTGTCTATATAAACTTCTTATAGATCAGTTTATGTGAAGATGGCTTGACTGATTTAATTAACTTCTGGTCGCAACATTGTTTTCTCTCTGGATTAAAGATAAGAAATAAAACTATTTTAATTAATTTGAAATTATTAAATCACCGATTACATTAATAACGTAATAAATTGTATTATTAGAGACAAGGAAGGATTATATTAAAAGCATCTACTTAACTGAACTACTGAATGAACCCTATCATCCTATTTATAACACGTGACATTTTTGTTTTAAGTTATTTATTGCATCTCACTTGTATAAGTTAAAAAAACTTCGTTATAATATGCCTTGTTGTGAACGTATTGATAGATTATATAGTACTTTACACATACGATATTGTGGATGTAGTTTTCCGGTAAGAAAGGTGTAGAGCCAGGTAAAATGTTTTTTTAAATTTTTTTATTGAATTTACGACTAATAATAATGATTTTGGTTTGTTACTAGATTTTGTTAATATTATGTTAACAAAGAAACGTTCAAGGGAACGTAATAAGCAAGGTAGCCTATTTTTCAAATATTTGTGATCGTAAAGATATAAGTTAAATATTGGTGAAAAAGAATTTGATTGAACTTTTTCATAAAAGACAATAGCAGTTAAATAACTTTTGTTTTCATCGTACACATTGAATCATCAAAAGGAAACGTGTTTGTTGTTCAAATAAACTTCGAAATTAAAAAAGGATGTTATGTTTTTATACGTAATTTTTTTTTTCATACAAGAAGGCACATACAGTGAAAATGGAATACAATTACGCAAGTCTGTCAGATATCCGTCACTCGGTGCTTTATATATTACGATGATAACACTGATATATAGTTTAATGTCAACAATATTTCTGAACGCAACACTTGTACACATATGTCTTCTGACGAATAGTTATAACAATTTGTTTCAATTATTTATTGCTGCAAATTAATAACAAATTGAACTCTTGCGCAATCTGTAGTTAAAATTTCAAACGTAGGTTGTTCTTTGTACTTTCTCACATAAGAGGAAAATTTATGTACTGGGTCAACAAATTGTTTTGTCATAGAACTATCACCAAGAGGCCTAAAAATGTCTGTTGACTACGCTACAGCCCAAACGGGAGGATCGATTTATACCAAATTTGTTTATACCTGTGCATTTAAAACAACTTTTTTTCAATATCTCAAAATTCAGAGATAACATAACATTGAAACATAAAATATTGTTTTGATAAAAAACTGTTTCAACAAAATCGGTCAAGTTTTGATCAAATGTAGACTAAGGATTTAAACAAAATTTATTTATTGGACAAAAAATGTTGGTTTGGAATGGTGAAAAAAAAATCATGCATGGAATTCTTGTAAAATATTTAATTTTTCAAAATCAGTAATACCGATTTTGTTCTATTTTCTGTGAAATGTAAAATCCGAAACAGTATAAAAATAACAATGAAAAAAAAACAATACGTTTCAGAAATTAGTGGTAATAATAATAATAAACAAAAATAATAAATCAATAAAATTGCACCTAGAGAGATGTCAATAAAATATTCAATTTCTTGTTGAGCTTATGGAAGAAATCACTGTTCACTTGATTGATATTGACTTGCGATCTCTCATATTTAATTTCAAAATTATTTGCTTTGAACTAAAATTCTTTCTCTCAAAGGCTCAAAGGAGGAAGTATGGGTGTAGCAAACCCGAGGATCCCGGGATGGATGTACACCGTTCTTCATGTAGTCTTGGGTTAGAACCCTCTTTTTATCTTTCCTATCAAGTCTCTCTTTACCAACTCTTGTTCTCTTCCGATCCTGAAGCTATTAGAGTATTCGAGAGCAATGGGTTTTTATTTTAATTTTACTTATCCAGTGTTTGAAGTATAGGGTAAAGGTTAAAAATTCCAACCTTTGTTTTATGACGTTTGGAAACAGGAAAAACTATATTCATCGTTCCATCTTTCCGTCATCGTTGTCGTTGTCGTTGTCGTTTGTAGTTTTTCATTTTATTTTATTGTTTTTTTTACTTACTCAGTGTACGAAGTTTGGTCATTAATCTCCGTTTTTTAACTGATCATTATGTTTCATGGCCACAAGAAACCGATATTTTCAACATAACTTTCGTCCACTGTAGTATTAGCACGATAGCGAAAACAAAAATTAAGATGGGAATATGAATTTTATTGTAGGGATTATAATGCACTCATAGGCTATAGAACCCTATGGAATTTTTTTTAAATCTTAAAACTGTCAAAAAGACGGCCATTTTAAACGGTTTTTGTTCACATCTCATGTGTTATTAAACTTCTAACACGCCAAATTAGATACAAATTTCAATTTCGGATGCAATGGTACCAATTCCACCCACCTTACGAAGCAAAACGTATAGTTACAAGATCCAGTAGGGCCGAATCACCGACACGAGTGAAGACATTTTGAATATATACTTACCCGCAAGGACCTAATCTATGTCAGGAAATAAGTGATATGCGTAATTACAAGGTTCATAAATCTGTGTAAAATTAAACTTACTCTACTGGTAGACCTTTTGATCTACCAAAACAATTTAACATTTCCTAATAGGCCCAAGAAACCAACTTTAAGGCATTATAAACGGGACCTGTTCGTATAAATATTTATGATAGAGTTGGGTAAGTACCATGATGGTGCCCATAAATTTGTTTTTATAAGGTGAAAATGATCGAGAGCCTCTCTGCCTTAAAAAAAGGTAACTCACATTATTTATGTAGACTACTTATAAAGGAGAATGTTTCATAAAAAAATGATCAATAAATAAAACTTTTGAGGAAGTTCTGAAGCTTCTTGTGGAACAATGTTAAATTAAAAATTAACGATTTAAAATATAAATTTTCAACACTGTAAGTTAATTTAAGATATTTTTCTGATAGAATAATACAAAGTATAGCTCTCAAATTATGCCATTTACTGCGTGGGCACACAATTTTTAAGAAAGTTAGTTGCATTTCTTGTATATAGTAGATCTATGGTACTTATTATTTATTTCAATTCCAATTATACGGTTAAATAGTAAAAATTGTTTTATACTGTTAAAATTGTAATTAATTACTGTGACATGTACAAAGTATAAAGAAAGTTATGTAATTGGTTAAAACATGGGTGTATAATTTTTTGCAGAAAATAATGTCTCAAATTCTAACATTGGATTTTAGTAAAATGTCTGCCTGTCGTCTGTGGAGTTAACTACAATCTAAACATGTGAAGTGATTGATCAAATTTGGAAACTTTTCCCCTACACTTCAAAACTTGAGTGTAGGTGTTATAACATCAAAACTCGCAATTCCAATTTTCATTAAAATCGGTTCTAGCAATTTTGATAATATGCTAAAATATTACCTTTAGGTTATAAGCATATAAGGACTAATCCTATTAGACACTATTGCCCAAAACTGACGATCTATGAGTTATCCGTAAAAAACCCTAAAATCGCCCATTGAACTGATTTGTAAAAAGTGTAATTAAAAAAAAAAAAAACATCTCCACCTATTTAGTTCAACATTTGAGAAAATGTAAAAATTTATAAACTCAAATAAGTGGGTAAAATTGCTGATATTAAATAATTGTCTAAAAAGAAAACAGTCCTTCTTCCGACATTAAATGATCGATTTCATACAAATAAAATTCTACTAAGGACGAGTGAGTAAATTTGGCTCCTATACATAAATATTATTTTTTAAATGTTATATACATCTCAAGACTTTTTTTCACTTTTTGGAGTACAACTTACTAAACTAACAATTTTAGTTTTATGGATGAGTGTGCAAAAAAATTTGTGCAATGGTTTTGTGCTATTTTTTTACTCATATTTCCCATGGGAAATTTGTATTGGCATTTATTGTACTGGGTATTCCACGAAAAGGTGGCTATTTTTTAATTATTATGCCGGGATATATGGAACACTAGAAACTTGACAATTTATAGTTATGTTATTAGACATCTAAATAAATACTTTGTAGTTTCATTTTTAAAACAAAATGACGGCTTATCAAAAAGAACATTAATTTTTTGAATAGAACATCTTACTTCCAAAATACATTGCAATTAAAATGTACATTGCCATCTGTTGAATCTCGATCAGCTGTTGTTTTGTTAGCACACAACAATGAAACTGTTTAATAGTTGTGTTCAATCAGCTTATGTATATCTAACCTCAAAACAATGAGTTTTCCAGTTGAACAAAATATGAAATGTTGTTCTGGGCTATTGCTTTTTAAATGAATATCAAGCGAAAAGGTGTTTTCAAAGAACCTACCCAAATGTGGTTCCTCTATCAAGATAATCAATTTATAAATGGAAAACCATGGCACAGAAAATGAAGAGCTTGCATGTGATATTTTACTGAAATTTTCAAACAGCCCTAATTCTCTAAGAAAAAAATCATCCGTTACTGGAATACCAAAGTCGTCAGTTAAAAAATATGACAAGAAAAACAAAAAGCGTTTATAAAACACATTTAGTTACTGACTGTTTGAAGATGACCCAGGCAGACGAGTGGAATTTTGTTCGAAGGTAATTGAAAAGCTTGACGAAGATGCCGAGTGGTATGAAGGAATTGTTTTCTCAGATGAAGCTATATTTTACCGAACAGGATCTGTAAACAGAGATTATTGTAATTATTATAACACACAAAACCCACATATCACGAAGATGGTATGAAACCAAAGGATAAACAGATTTGGATGCCGTCGCCAAGGATGCTGTTTTATCGTATGGCATATCCCAGACAATGACTGGAGACAGATTCGCATCAATATTAACTGATCACATAGTTCCTCATCTTACTCAGCCGGATATGAGGGACATTTTTTTCCAGGAACTCCTCCTCATTATGTTAATGTTGCCAAACCAATTTTAGATCAACATCTTCCAAACATCAATTTTTCCAACATATTACAGTTAGATAAATCATGGCAGCAACTTCATGAACTATTCTCAAAATCCCCAGACATGACGGTTTTCGATTTTTTTCCTTTAGGGCCTTTTGAAAGAAAAGTTGATTGTCATTCTATAGCAACAGATGATGAATTAAAAAGGAATTACTGTAGATATCTCTGCAATTTTTCAAAAGCACTTATGCCACTTTTTTCAGTGCTATCAGTGCATAGCTATTGATGGATATAAATTCGAATAAAGGTGGAATATAGATTATAAATAATTTATTACTGTTATTTTTCTTTATTACGTTTCACACATTTTCATGTTATAATGCAAATCTACAATTTGAAATGGTTAAGCAAATAAAATCATTTGAGTGAAAGAGACAATTAGTTTGTTATTCCACCTTTTAACAGGGTTGTCCTATGTCTTCGTTCAAAAACCAGCGATCATAGTTCATCGGGCGGGGATAATATTGGGCTTACACGGATAAAGTCTCTATTCTCCGCACAGTATTCTTGCTTCAACCAAAATCACGTGGTACTACTCTATTACGTGTCATTAAATCTTCTTCAAACTGCTGTACAACAAGTTCTTCAAACTCAACTGTACTGATCCTTTACGTCCTGTATGTCTCATGGTTACTTTAAACGTTCCTGATTCCACAATCTATTGTGGACACCACTGAATGTTTCATTGTTTGGAGATTGTCTGTTTGGAAAATTCGCAACATATAATCTCTCAGCTTCCTTTCCATCACCATCCCGTAAAAATAATGCATGTCACAGTACTCCTGTGCCCTTATCAAATTTTATACACTCATCAATCAAAATACATTCATTTAATACAGAAAAGAAACAATAAAAACAATTTCACAAGGTTTTCTAACAATTAAACCTATCACAATAAACAATAACAACTGTTGTATAATTTTAGTTGATGTTTTGGCACCAATGCTATTATTACTGCTAACAGCTGACAATAAACTGGTCATTAGGTTATTCAGTTTAATGATATTTAGTAATAGTAGGTTGCGTAAACATTAACTAAAGTCTATTTAAGTACAGTTACAGTATTTAACTTAAAATATTATAAGCCAATTGTGGATGTTGTAGACAACTACCAAGAAATAACGTTTTGTTTTTTGCCTATAACTCGGTTATCTTAAACTTTTATGACTCTTTAAATTTTTGTAAACTTAACGGTTTTAGAGATATTTAACATTAAACATTTTAAACGGCCGCCATTTTAAAAATATATAAGTGAACGTTCTGGTTTGTTTGTGCCCTAGTAAAAGGGTACATAACAAATTGTAACACCAAATTTGAACTCAAAATCTAGTTCTAAGGATATAATGTTTTTTTTTTATTAGAAAACCAAATGTCGGACAAATTTGAAGCTAAACGTTTTCGGACCTATGTTTATTCGAACTTTTATCCTATTTTTACCAAATGAACAATTAATTCTATAAAGTGGTTCAAGCGAGTTCCGGGACACCCTGTATATTAAAAAGCCTCAACTCGTTCGCTCGTGTTGGCGACTCAGCCCCTTCGGATTTCGTATTTATACGAACATCGTACTTTTTGGGAACTCAGTGTCCCAAATTACATTTTTGACATTTAACTTTGTTGTTTGTCATCGTATTATTAATTATTTCAATGTTGGTTGCATTAAAATCTGCAAACTATTATCTAACTTAGAATGTTATAAGCTGAATAACATACGAGATTTCAACAAGAAACAGTTTAAAATGCCTTCCATTTTGGACTTATTAAATTCGATTCTATATGAGCGTAATAAACTATATTTCAGCCGTTCGTTCTTTGCACTTTCAAATATAACAATCTAGCAACGTTGCTTCGTTGGTTCCGTTCCAACTGCGATAATACGTGGGCAGTTTGGATGTGATGCTAAGATATGCGGCCGTAGAGGAGCAGTGCAACGTTGCCATTTCAACTGCCAATCCGCTACGTCACCAAAAATCCAAGTGCAAAAAACCAGCGGCTATAGTATAAAATACATTTTGTTATTCTTAATTTTTGTGGCCAATGTCGTGCTTACGTACAGACGACAACGACGGTAGACGGACGATGTGCCGAAACTGAGTTTTTCCGTTTTATGAGGCCATGAAGTCAAAAAACGGAGGGAGGTTCAAATCGCTTATCTAACTATCCTAAACTTAGTGTATTGGGTATGTAAAATACAGTCGATTATGGCATTAAACTGTTTTAAGAATTATTCATGTTTTATGAAAGGTATTGCATTTTCTTCAGAAATAATCCATCAAATTTGATTGATTGCGTTTGACAGTTGCATACATCTTCTATGACGGTTGAGAAACTGCTTATGCACACTTAGAAATACTAGCAAAACAGGTTTAGAAATACTAGCGAAATAAATATTTCGCGGATAAATATTATGCGAAATAAATATTTTGTTAGTTGACAAATACAATTTATATTTAATCGTAGTTTGTCTGAATAAATTGTTTTCTTTGGAAAGTAAAATTATATTGACGGTACCCTTAAATTTCATCGTTATTTGAATTATAATTTCAAACAGAAACTAAATTAAAACTCTTAAGATATCAATTTATCAATTTATGTCTTGACAAAATGATCAATATAAACCTGCTTTCTTGTAAGGAATTGTCACATATCCAAGGAACCTTCAACATGAGCAACCTTCCATTGGTAAGCATGCATATCTAACCGTAAGGTATTTCTGCTTATTTTTGTTCTTAACATATGTATTGATGTGTATTTGTATATAATAAAAGTTGCAGTATATTAGTGCTATAGAAAAGTTGAAATTTACCCAGTATATAAAAAACTGATTAATACTTACAGTTTAGTAATCAGCAAAAATATCGACCTCTGATTTTTATTTATCTTCATGGTCTCATAAAACCGAAAAAGTGATTTTCAAGATCCCGTCTGTGTACATAAGGACGATAGTGATCACAAAAATTGACATAGGGGAGTAGGCCTATAGCGTGCTGGATAAACCGTATTGAAATTCTGGAAAATGTAATTTTAAATTTTAAAATGGCGGCAATTTTAAACAGTTTTTGAGAAATGTTATGTGTTATTCCACTCATAACATACTAATTTAGATAATGATTTGCAGATTTCTATTATTTATGGTACAATATCATCCCCAATTTTCTACTATAGCGACATAAAATTTTCAAAAAATGTATTTTCGAACCCTGATCTACAAGAAACTGTAATATTCGTAAGAAACGAGGTTCGTCAGGACCGAAGAACTGACACGAGCGTAGCGAGTAAATGTTTATTCATATATGTATATCTTTGTGACCCACCAGGGCAGAGTTAAGGATACGAGCGAAGTAAGTAGAGACTTGTAATATACATACGTAGCCCGATATAGGATCCCGTGATCTACCAATATAATTTAACATTTTAATCAAGGTCCAAAAAACAAACTCTCTTGCAACAAACATGTAGACGATTTGAATCCTGTTGCCACGTAGCGGCCGATTTATATCATATACATTCTTCCAAGAATGGAATACTTTCACATTTAATAATAAAATTCATTATTACAAGTTTGTTGTTAATTTTCAGTGTTTCATTGCATTGGCGTTGGCTTGTTTCGTCGCTAATTGTGGGGGATATGGAGTTGGTACAGGATATGGTGCTGGGTACGGTTCTGGCGATGGAGGATCAGGACAAGGTAAAGGAGTAGGAATTGGCTACGGGTCCGGTTCTGGAGACTCAGGCACTGGTACTGGATATGGTGCCGGTTATGGTTCTGGCAAAGGTGGATCAGGAAAAGGCACAGGAGTAGGTATTGGCTACGGCTCAGGCTCTGGTAATGGAGGATCAGGAAAAGGCACAGGAGTAGGTATTGGCTACGGCTCTGGCTCTGGCAATGGAGGGTCAGGTAAAGGCAAAGGAGTCGGTGTTGGCCATGGCGCCGGTTATGGTAAAGCTAAAGCTAAAAAACACCACGGAAGTGATGAAAGCTCTGGTTCTGGTTCAGGTTCAAGTTCTAGTTCCGATGAAAGTGATTAGAATAAAAAATAAATAATATTTCACTCAGATGGAGTTTCGTAATTATTACTAGTTATTTACATCAATTTTTAATGATAATTCTTAATGTATGTTGAATAACGTATTTTATGTTATGATTATGATTTTTAGAGAGAAATGTTTCTCTAAGAAAAAAGCAAGTAAGTAAATTTGGTTGTAATCTGCAAAGTGTCTCATATTGAAATTAATATTTTCCTAAAGTAAAACAATTTCCTAGGATTAAATTAAGTAGAATAACTTTTTTTTTTTAAATCATTTTTATGTAAGAAATGTTTTGCGTATAGAAATGAATTTGTATCGCTGATGTGGGGAACCATAAGACAAAAATGTTTTCGTTACCTATTTCACAGTTACATTTTATAAACAAAGCATGGTAAAGGCCAAAAAAGCTTGCGAACCGAGGATGAATTTTATTGTTTTAAATATGTCTGCAGGATTAATATGTTTGAGATATGAATGTTTCACGATAACGCCTGAACATCAATAAATTAAGTTTTAGATTAAATATAAAATATTTCACAAATAATTGGATTTACGTAAAAAAAACTACGATAAAAAGTACAGGTGCTTTTTTATTCAGTGATAAACAAATCAAAGAATCTAGGACCAAAAAAATAGTGTATTAAAAATAAATTGTATACATATTACATAGTGGTTTAATCTTTGCTTTCTCTTTTAAAGTAGTTTTTATCCGTTTAGAAAAAATTGCATTGCGAAAATTATAATGAGTTTTTGTTAACAAATTTTAAATTTGTTGTTGTAAATATCTGAATAAATCATTGTTTTTGCGAAAATTAGAGAGACATATGGTTAAAAGGCATATAAAATTCAAACACGAATGAATAATACTTTTATAATATTAAATTTTCCATTTAGGGGTCGTTTCAACCCTTTGGAAATGAGAAAATGGGTAGGGGTCATATCGAAACTGAAGAAAAAATTTTACTACAAAAGTCAACCATAAATATATATGTAAAAATGACCACTGTTCATTGCAATACATCTACGGTAAAGGTTTAATACAAAGCGACAAACTAACTGTATTGTAGTTAAAGGGATCGTATTAACTGGGTTTTCAATCTGCTGTTTCAGCTCTTGCAGTGTCGTTGGTTTTTTTTACCATACACAGTGTTTTTTTAAACACCCTAAACGTCTATGGGGGTTCAATTTGGAGATCGTGCCGGGTATTTTGAAGCAGATTCTCTTCTCGTCCTATCTATCGTTCAGGTAAGGTGTTGACAAGAAATCCCCTCACGTCATGATGATATTGGGGGCCCTATCTTGTTGATAGTACACTTCGTCATCGATATAGAAGTTATCGAAAACACTGTTTTGTAGCATTTGTAAGTAAGAGATGCCGGTGACCGTCCCCTACAACACTTGAAGATAGACCTCACCATACTGTTAGACCTGGTTAAGTTACTGTCTTCTGTTCTATTATGTTTGGATTTGCGTTAGCCCAGTAAAGTCCTATTAGTTGTTTTATTAAGTTTCAAGGTGGCTTTATCCGATCAAAGAATAAACTTCAAACCCTTATTCTGTTTCACCCTCTCCGCGATACATTCACAAAACACTTCTCGCGTGGCTGGAACGTCTTGTGTCTTGGGATTTATGGTCTCCACTTATGAGTCTTTAAAATTCTACGAACACTGTCTTTTTTAATACCAGTTCATGGAAACATTGCCTGGGAGATCTCTGTGATTATCTTGTAAAGCTCTGCATTACTAAAGCGGGATTTTAATTACTTATTGAGATATTTCTTCCTCCAGACCATCTTTTGTTTACATTTCCCACTGTTCCATCGGCTTCAAACTTGTCAACGAGTTCTTGTCATTGTTTTTCTTTTTGGTGGTGGTGATTTCCCAACGTCATTGAACCTCTTTAAGATTCTCAGTCTTCCACTTCCAAACCCACTTACATTGAGTAAAAAGATAACTGAACTTCAGCCATGTTTATTAGGAATAAATAACAGAAATGACAACAATGAGTTACATCTATGACAAACAGATGTTTTCAACTATCAGCTGATTTGGTTTTGCCATTTCTTATCTATTTTTGTTTCCTAGAAACAACCATTCAAATATTGTGTATTTTTTTGAGACACTCTGTATATAACCTATATATCATTCATATGACATTTTTTATCTTTTTCGTCTTTAACCTTTAGTATTATAAAATTTTACTAAAATTTAAATTAACAATAGCTATACTTTGTACTTTTTGTTAATAAGTTATTTTTTGAAACAAAAATCGTCGTTGAGTTTTTCATGAAAGTATCCGTTTTGAGAAGCCCTGACCCCAAAAATGTAGATTTTGTACTGCACCGTTTTGTATCACCAGTTTACTGCATTAGTCAAAACGAGACACCAATTTTTACTAACTTTCGTGTGTCGTCAGGGGCAATATTTCGAGAACTTTTCCGATATTTCAAAATTCGAGAGTGGATCAAAACTTAAAATCAACTGTTGCGTTTTCGATCAAGTTTTTGGCCGCTAAAGGTTCAACGAAAACTTATTTGACGCCAACTTCCCAATAACTGGTGTTCGGGAGTTATCGGTAAATAACCAAAATCATTTATGGCTTTACTGATTTCAAATAAATATTTTAAAATCTGAAGATTAATAATCCAAACAAGCCTGAAAAAACGCAAGAAAAGAAAAATTGGGGTTCAGAAATAATTGATCAAAAGATGAAAAAGAATATTGACCGCCGTTATTAAAAACTATTTCAAACAAATTGGATTTACATTTGAGAATATTTTGTGGAACATACGAATCTAGTTTACTAACGATCTATTTAGGTATACGACTTAAAAATATATTTTCACAATAAGTTTTTAAAGGGTTATGTATTCTTACTGCAGTAAGAAATACAAATGGGGAGGAGCTAAACTTGGTATTAAGGAAGATTACGTTTTTGTTTCTACGTATTCTAAAGATATTATTTTGGAAAGATGGTTATACATATTTTTGGTTAGTATTTGTTTTTAGGAAGATTTGGGTGAAAAATTTAGTGCAATGTTTTTGCACGGTTTATTTTATAAATAACTGGCTTAATAACCGTTCTTCGTTACAGTATGTTGATATTTCTTATTTGGTTTGTTTTAATGAGTTTGGTAAGTAGTTTCAAGGAAGATTTTACGAAAACACGAAGATAATGTTGATACTTCAACGTTACCGTCAAAATAATATAATCATTATTAAATATATTATCTTTGATTTTAATTCCCATAATTGTTGTTATCGAAATGACTTATGTTATTCACACCCACAGGTGTACAATTTAGTGACTACGGACTTGGCAAACCATAGCTAACTTAGCTGGATCTACACTTGTTTCATGTAGTCTTGGATTAGGTCCTATCAAGTCTCTCTTCATCATTTCCAACCCTTACGCTATTAGAGTGTACAAGGGGTAGGGGTCTACATTTTATGCTCTTATCTATCTTTTTATTTATTTATTATTATTTTTTATAAGGCGATGATGACAGATTTTTGTCTTTAAACGACAAGAAAAAATTGTATTTGTAACTACATCTTGTACTTTATTAAATTTCAGCATTCTAGGAATTAATAAAGGGGGAGAGATTAAAATTATGATTTTTTGGATTTTAATAAGTATTTGCAGTACCCTCCTGTAGTTGTCTCAAAAAGTTGTCTTCTTGGAATTACAGATTGATAAAAAATTTGTCCAATTTTTTTAATCATTATGAGTTTTAGTTTTTAGATAAAATTTTGAATAGTACATTTTGGTAACGCCGTCGAGGTTTGTACAGCACCCTCCGACTAGGAGTGTGTCAGGTGTTAGGGGCGTGTCCTCCCTTCTACTTGTTTCCCTAATGTGACTTGACGGTACAACCCATACCAAGAAAACTAGGTACACAAATTACTGCTTAGCTACATTTAATTTTTAAAGTTTAAGTACAAGTTAATTCTAAAAGTTTAATTTAGTATACGTTTTATTTTTATTTATACTGATAAAAGAAAAGAATGTAGGGTAGGCGTTTACACAGAAACATTTGAGGTCTATATTTTTTTATTGGGGTTGTACCGCTGAAAGCAAACGCAACAAATGAAGTGTGAAGGCCCGACTTTTCCTCTCCACCCCAGACATATTCCTACCTTGAGGATACTGTAAACATCTTTACGATTGAATTGTTCAAAAATCTTTCTTAGGTAGGGGCAGGGACTTAGATTAACATTTTTGTATAATTTCAAGTTCCTAGGACACAAAAATACAATGATGCGTAGTAAGTGACTTTTATACACTCGTATATGGATTATGAAATGGTAAATAGGTTTAAAGTCTATACTATTTTAGCATAATAAAGAGTGACGCAAAGGTCGGTAGAATCTAATTAAAAAAAGTATAAAAATTTGCCCAAGTGGTTATTATTGTTGCTTATTAGGGATATTTAGGGTATCGGAACTGAGTTGGCACTACTGCGTGACTGCGTATAACGGGGAAATTAAACTATTGTTTAATTCAGTTAAAAATTAATCTTACGCGAGAACAGTAACTTATTTTGCAACCAGATCTTAGGATCACAGTTCGTTGAATTGTTAAGATTAGGTTCCGGAATATCCAAGACCACGTAAACGAACAGTGTACAATTTAGTGGAATGTTTAAGATAAACTGGCAAAGTTCACAATAAACCTAGAAGTGTCCAGCCTTCTCTTTGACACCTCATTTCGTGAAGACTTTATAAGACATTTTTTGCATTGTTCTCGTCCCTTCGACGGTTATCTTAACAATTAGGTATGTCCTATACAACTTGACAAAGAGCCACACAACGCTTTTAGCTACCTCCGTACAAAGTTAAAGCAATTCAAGAGCTGCAACTCATGATTCCAACAAGCGCGATATTGCCCATGGTTTCGGCAATTTACACCCAAATACGTTCAGAACAAGTTAATAATAACTTTTTTTTTGGTTTAACTTAAATGGGTATGAACAAAACAGTCGTATTTGATCAGGAGAAAACCCTCACTCTATTCAGGAGTTCAGTCATCATCCACAAAGGTAGGAGTTTGGTCCGCCTTGTCCAGGTGAACGACTACAGGTCCAGTTTTCTTTTAAAAACATGTTGATTCAGAAATAATCTATAATTCGTTGATATACTTGAAGACAATGAATGTTTCTACTGGCTCCACCAAGATGGTAACACTTGCCATACTTCAAACGAGATTGGTTCTTTGATTCTTAGGCCCATGGTTGAGGATCTTCTAGCAGCTCGCCCACTAGATTTATCCGCATTAGATTTCTCTCTATGGAGATATATGAAGCGAAAAGTTTACGAAAACAAACTCCAAAACATGCATTAAAATAGTCCGGCTGACCATGGTAAGAAATGAATCAACCAATATTTGCCGACGAATGAATTTATACCTACAGGAAAAAAGGTGTACTTTTCGAACAACGTCTGTAGAGATTTTTCTGTTTGAATAAAGTCACTGTTTTATGTTGTAATTATTTCTTTGATGTTTTATATACAAAATTAAATAATAATGTAAGAGTCTAAGGACTTTTGAATCACTCTATATAAAAAAATTATAGAACTAGTAAAATAACCTTTACTTGAAGTAAATACAAAACAAATTTATTTGTAAAAAAGCAGAAACTCGTTGAATCACAAGAGGAAACTCATTTCACTTCATTGTTGATCTTCGTGTGTGACCTCGGTTATTTAATTTGTAAGTGATCTGTTGTGAATGCAAACCCAAGTAGTCCTTGGTACAAGGTCTTGGTTATTTAATTTGTAAGTGATCAGTTGTGAATGCAAACCCAAGTAGTCCTTAGGATAAGGTCTCGGTTATTTAATTTGTAAGTGATCTGTTGTGAATGCAAACCCAAGTAGTCCTTAGGATAAGGTCTCGGTTATTTAATTTGTAAGTGATCAGTTGTGAATGAAAACCCAAGTAGTCCTTAGGATAAGGTCTCGGTTATTTAATTTGTAAGTGATCTGTTGTGAATGCAAACCCAAGTAGTCCTTGGTACAAGGTCTTGGTTATTTAATTTGTAAGTGATCAGTTGTGAATGCAAACCCAAGTAGTCCTTAGGATAAGGTCTCGGTTATTTAATTTGTAAGTGATCAGTTGTGAATGCAAACCCAAGTAGTCCTTGGTACAAGGTCTCGGTTATTTAATTTGTAAGTGATCTGTTGTGAATGCAAACCCAAGTAGTCCTTGGTACAAGGTCTTGGTTATTTAATTTGTAAGTGATCAGTTGTGAATGCAAACCCAAGTAGTCCTTAGGATAAGGTCTCGGTTATTTAATTTGTAAGTGATCTGTTGTGAATGCAAACCCAAGTAGTCCTTAGGATAAGGTCTCGGTTATTTAATTTGTAAGTGATCAGTTGTGAATGCAAACCCAAGTAGTCCTTAGGATAAGGTCTCGGTTATTTAATTTGTAAGTGATCTGTTGTGAATGCAAACCCAAGTAGTCCTTGGTACAAGGTCTTGGTTATTTAATTTGTAAGTGATCTGTTGTGAATGCAAACCCAAGTAGTCCTTGGTACAAGGTCTCGGTTATTTGATTTGTAAGTGATATGTTGTGAACGCAAACCCTAGTAGTCCTTGGTACAAGGTCTTGGTTATTTAGTTTCAAACTTTGAAAAGTGAGATAAGCTTCAAGAAAGTGTATCAATAAATAAAAACTTATGAGGGTATTCGGTTCTTCTTATGGACGGGGAATATTAAAATGAACCAAAGTTAAATCTTATTTAAAGCTATGAAGTATTCCTTATTTGGGCAGTAGGTCAGTTCAGCAGTGAAGTACTCGTATCCTGTTCAGCTTTGTAATAAAGTAATTTATCAATACTTCTTAACGAATTTCACATTTACAAGCAAAGATATAAATTTTAGAATGAATAAGATAAATAACTGAACTTTTTAATAGGTAAAGAAAAAAAAATCAAAAAACAGGATGCGTGCAGTATATTATTTTCAATTTTTATTATTAAAAAATTATTTTTTTCTTACAGTTGTAAAAACTGACGATGACAACTTGAAATCATTGATTAAGTTTGTACAAAATGAACAGTCTTACATTAAAAAAAAATAGAAAATCATGTAGTTAAACTGTTCTAAGAATTCATGTTTTAGGAAAGATATTGCATTTCCTGCTGAAATAATATATCAAATTTGATTGATTGAAACTTGACATTTGCAAACTTCAACATAAATCTTTTCCGACGTTTGGCAAATTTATCTATGAAAACTTAACAGACTTAGAAATACTAACTAGCGAAATAAATATTTTGCGGAGAGATAATCTAATAGTTTAAAAAAAAATACATGTTAATTAGTAATTTCTGTGATTAAATTAGGTTTTTGAAAAACTACGTTAGATTAACAGTATTTTTAAACAACACAGATATTTGAGTTGTAATTTCAAGCAGGAACTAACTTTAAACTCTAAAATAACTAGTCAAATGTTGACAAAACTATCAATATAAGCTTGTTTTCTTGTAAAGAATAGTCACATAAGCAAGGAACCTTCAACATGATCAAAGTTTCTCAGGTAAGCATACATTTAAATTCTTATTGCATTCAAATTTTGTTTTTTGTCGTAATGTGTGTTTTTGGGCACGGTACATAATACAATAATATATTGATTAAATGGACCAGTTATAACTGGTCATTTTTTTTTTAAATTTATTTTTAATTATCAGTACGGCCTTACTAAGCATATGAATTTCAGAAGGTCCCTAATAAAAATATAATGTATTTACCTGAATGCTAAAACATGCCCGTCCTTTACTCTTTTCCACAATTTTCATTATATCGATTTTGATTCAAATGAATTTTGTATATGATTCCTTGTACAAAGTTTGATTATTATAATTTTTAACCACCATTATTTTGGTTTTGAGTCAAGTTTTTAAAATGGTAACATGGTAGTAGGATACATAATTACAGATTGTTTTTGAAGAATGAGGTTCAAATGTTATCCATTTTTAGGGTTAGGTTAAACCAAGCATACTTATAATTTCACGCACACGTCTGTCTTTCTGTAAGTCGCATTCAGTCTACACAGACAAGACGATAAATCCCATATATTTCAAACTTTGCATTTATATTCTTTATATTTCCCCACATATAGAAAAAAATATAACGGTAACAAAAAATGACTTTGAGCAAAAACTTAAAGAGGCAAAAACTATCAAGTTGTAAATTAAAAAAATAATAATATGTGTGGTATATGGAATAAACTAAAAATTATTCTGTTTGCGAAAATTTACGTTTATTTGACGAAATTAATATGTTGGCGCAACTTCAAATTTAAAGTAACAGATATCATGTTCCCCCTTAACCTTAAACACAACGTGGGCTATAAATCTGGGGGGAAATTATTTTGATTTAAAATTAAATTTCAATGGGAAATTATATATTTTTGTATGACGAAAACTTAACCACACAATGGGAAATGTGTAGCGTATAAGTTTTAAAAGTAGTTTTTTGTGAGATGTGAAACAAACAATTCAATGGCCATTCAAGATAGATTACATTTTCATTGATTTCTCTAATAAAGAGAACTGGTCCGTACGTAAACCAATGACCCTTATAATTTCGTGTGCGTCTCTACAAGTCGCAACCCGTTTTTACAGAGAAGACTATTAAGCCTATATATATATTAACTTAGAGTTTATATTTTTGTATTGTCCCACACATATAAAAATTTAGAGGTAATCATCAAAGACCTTGGGATAGATAAAAAGAAAAAGTTACGAGCAGAAAAACTTTTTTACTAAAATATTATCTGTGGGGTATCAAATAAAATTAGAAGGTATTCTGATTACAAATAAGTTATGTTTGTTTGACGAATAAATTAATATTTTGGCGCTAAGCCGCATAAAAGACTATGATTTTATTAAAATAACTGTCCCTATATGTCCACATATAAGTCATGTGATTTTAACATACGATTAACCATTTTATTAATATGTGTCTCTTAACTCCAGATATTCGCGAAACAAAACTTTTAATTTGTGAAGTTCTATTATTTCTAAATACTGTCAAATTTTATGTTTTAAACTATGGTACATGATACTGTAAAACACTTCTATATGTATCTTACTAGTGAAATCTGTTTTCCATTGTAACAGCATCAAAACATTTTAAAACATTTAATATATAATGTGAATTTGTTATTATTACTAAATTATCAACTTGATGTTATGAATAAATAAACATAGGTAATGGAAAATAGGTCCCGTTGAGAACATCAAAGTTGTATGCTGTATTATGTGTTACAAACATTAAATGTGGCTTTCTAGTATTTAAAGAAATAAAATTTCAGATAATTTTCGTGAATAGCAGGTGTTAGCAGACATATATTAAAGATTCTATTTTGGCAATTTTATCAGCGTTTAATAAATAAATAATGTACATGAAATGTGTATACAGGGTGTCTATCGAAGTCCTCCCGGTACTCTCAGAGTTCCAATTCTTAAAACATATGTTCAGAAACCCTTTTTTTTTCGACTTTTAAAATTCAAAAACATTTTGTAAGTGTGGAAATAGATAAGATATTGAGTTCAGATTTCGTTTACGAATTTGTAATGTAACGGTTTACATGTTTACTAAAAACAAATATGTTAATTGTAAATATTTTCAAAATGGCGTCAACCCTTAAGAAGAATTGCCAATATTGCTGGAAGAGGTTTCTCTAGTTTTTAGACGTCGAATGTACTTCCAGCAAGATGGTGCACCTCCCCATTTCAAAAGACCTTTCCACTGCAGCGTTTCCCTGAACAGACTCAGTCGTGGAGTACGCCTGGTCCCAAGTTCACCAGATCCCACCCACTTACTGCTGCGTTTCCCTGAACAGACTCAGTCGTGGAGTACGCCTGGTCCCAAGTTCACCAGATCCCAACCACTTACTGCTGCGTTTCCCTGAACAGACTCAGTCGTGGAGTACGCCTGTCCCAAGTTCACCAGATCCCACCCACTTACTGCTGCGTTTCCCTGAACAGACTCAGTCGTGGAGTACGCCTGGTCCCAAGTTCACCAGATCCCACCCACTCACTGCTGCGTTTCCCTGAACAGACTCAGTCGTGGAGTACGCCTGGTCCCAAGTTCAACAGATCCCACCCACTTACTGCTGCGTTTCCCTGAACAGACTCAGTCGTGGAGTACGCCTGATCCCAAGTTCACCAGATCCCACCCACTTACTGCTGCGTTTCCCTGAACAGACTCAGTCGTGGAGTACGCCTGATCCCAAGTTCACCAGATCCCACCCACTTACTGCTGCGTTTCCCTGAACAGACTCAGTCGTGGAGTACGCCTGGTCCCAAGTTCACCAGATACCACCCACTTACTGCAGCGTTTCCCTGAACAGACTCAGTCGTGGAGTACGCCTGGTCCCAAGTTCACCAGATCTAACCCATTAGTTTATCGTGTGTGGCGATGGATGAAATATGTTGTGAACCCCTGTGAGGAATTAATTACCCTAATTATTGATATTGTTGAGAATATAAAAGCAATCCAGTGGAACTAAAAAGAGCAACGAAAACAAATACACAAGAGTGCAGAGAAATGTTGAAGTTGGTGGACTCATTTTGAATTTTTTTTGTAAGTTATTGTAGTCTGTATTTTTGTTTAGGCATTCATTTTTGGTCTGCGTTGTACATTATAAAGTCAAAATTTCCTAACTTGTTTTTGTAATATATTAACTGTATTTAAATCAATTTGATCAGAAATAAATCTTTTAAAAGTTTTATTTAAAACTATGATGTATTTATTACCTTTTTAATAAAGTTTTTACGCCTAAGTTCAAAATAGAAAATTTTGATTCATAAAGCCTGAAATAAAAGAGAATTGGATATAAAATTTATCATAATTTTAAAATGTTATGTTTTTAGTCTATTCTTATGTGTTGAAGACAATTACCAAGAAATAAATTGTTTAGTTCTTTGACTATAATTGTGTTACCTTTTAAGCTACAAAGTTTAAAACAAAAATTTAAAACTATTTGTTCGTCCTAAATATACGAAAATATTATATTTTTTGTAAGTGTTGTGTAAAGTTAACATTTTTGCTAATATGACGTTACAGACTTTAACGGCCACCACTTTAAAAATATTTGAAATAAAGTTTGTGTTTTGGGTAAACCAAGACATTATAAATGCGTATACAAAACCAGTACTCAATATATTTTGTACTTCCAAAGTTTTAAAATTTTTAATTTTTTTTATCGTGGAAAGTAGGAAAACAAGTGTATCCCGACATATATTTTTTGAAATTTATTCTTTGTTTTCACCTAGAATATGAGCTCTGAGAGTGCCGAGAGAACTTCGTAAACCACACTGTATATACATTATCATGTGTCACGAGCCCATGTTACCATATGGAAATATTTATTAAAATTTCAGATGGGTGTCAAATTAAAGGTCGTAGAACGTGGTCGACTTGCATAAACTTTATTTGTCACAAATCGATTAGGTGAAAATTGTAGAAAAATAAGGGGGGGGAGTTTTATTTTCCCATTGTAAAAAAGACTCTTTGGTACCACCCAGATATAACAGGTTGCATAATTTAAGTTTGGCCATTATACAATGTAATTACATGGAAATATTAAATTGTATTGGTAGATAGTGGAAGTTTGGTTAAAACAGTTGTTACACAGGTTTTCTGAACCTCACAATTGTGTTAACTCGCTTTGTTTGTGTCAGTGTATCTGTCTTGGCGGGACTCTAATCTGTAGACTAGGTAAGTCGTCAAGCATCAAATATTGAGTTATTTATTCACATACACCATAAATAAGAATGACTAATAGAGCAAATGTACTCAAACTACAGCTATTTTGAAAATTAATATCCAATTCTATTAAATTAAATTCAAAGAATAGAATGTATACATTAAAACGCTTTATATTAATTTGTATTACTAATAAATACAAATTAATATTCCATCTCCTACTGCTTTATTATATTTTAACATATAATAATTATATTTCTAACATCTTTGTGTTTCTTTATTATCGTACAAACAACTTCTGGGCAACATTACAGAAAAATCAAATGAATCGTGAAAGTTGAACAAAACAGAGTTGTTTTGAAACGTTGTACAACGATCTGATGAAAAATAAACGCACAACGTATTATTTTGAAATTTGAAAATTGGTAGCTATTTTAAAATTTGTGAATATATTTTTCTGGTTAACAAATTTGTCAAGTGGGTTTTCCAAGGCACTATATAATTACTGGTTTCTTCCTCGTTGTCATTTATTAGCAAAGAAATTATTTCCTGAAAGTGCGTCCAATATGTGGCAAGTTCTTGAATCCTGCGCCACATACTGACCGACCTATATCATATTTCTCAAGAATCGATTTATACACATTTAATAATGGTAATTACCGAATATAGTGTTTCAAAATTTGTTCCTACAAAACGATAAACTCAATTTCTATCAATCAAACTAACATTACCAAAAAAATGCACATCCTATTATACTCTAAAATTTAAGATTAAACAATTTGTTTAAATATTGATTAGATAAACTACAACGGTAAATTAGTAACATATTAAACATCAACGGGAGTTGATGATAATATTCCGTAATAACAACAAATTGACTCTATAACCATATTATACCATATTTAACCTTACCATTACGTAAATAATTTATTATGTGTTTTTAATTTTCAGTGTTTCATTGCATTAGCGTTGACTTGCTTCATCGCTAATAGTGGGGGAGAAGGAGTTGGCATAGGACTTGGTGCTGGATATGGTTCTGGCGATGGAGGATTAGGACAAGGTACTGGAATTGGCATTGGTTCCGGCACCGGTTCTGGAGGGGCAGGCATTGGTATTGGGGTTGGTGACGGACATGGTTCTGGTGATGGAGGATCAGGAAAAGGTACAGGAGTTGGGATTGGTACCGGCTCTGGTTCAGAAGGTGAAGGAACTGGTATTGGATATGGCGCCGGACATGGTTCTGGTGATGAAGGATCAGGAAAAGGCACAGGAGTAGGCATTGGCTCCGGCTCTGGTTCTGGAGGTTTAGGCACTGGTACTGGCTATGGCGCCGGATATGGTTCTGCCGATGGAGGATCAGGAATAGGCACAGGAGTAGGCATTGGTTCTGGCTCCGGTTCTGGAGACTCAGGCACTGGTACTGGATTTGGCGCTGGTTATGGTTCAGGTGATGGAGGATCAGGAAAAGTCACAGGAGTAGGCATTGGCTCCGGCTCTGGTTCTGGAGGTTTAGGCACTGGTATTGGATATGGCGCGGGATATGGTTCTGCTGACGAAGGATCAGGGAAATCCACAGGAGTAGGCATTGGCTACGGCTCCGGTTCTGGAGACTCAGAAACAGTTAGTGTAGGTGGAGCCGGATATGGTTCTGTTGATGAGGGATCTGGAAAAGGCACAGGAATCGGCATAGGTTCCGGTGCCTCAGGCACTGGTATTGGATATGGCGCCGGATATGGTTCTGGTGACGGAGGATCAGGAAAAGGAACAGGAATTGGCATTGGTTCAGGCTCTGGTTCAGGAGACTCAGGCACGGGTATTGGTTATGGAGCCGGATATGGTTCTGGTGATGGAGGATCTGGAAAAGACACTGGAGTCAGAATTGGTTCCAGTTCTGGTTCCGGTGGCTCAGGTACTGGTATTGGATATGGGGCCTCATTAATTTCTGGTGATGTAGGGTCAGGAAAAGGCACTGAAGTTGGCATTGGTTCCGGCTATGGTACAGGAGACTCTGGCATGGTTATTGGATATGGAGCCGGATATGGTTCCAGTGGTGGAGGTCTAAGAAAAGGCAAAGATGTAGGGATTGGCAACGTATCCGGTTCTGCTGGCAAAGGAACTGGTATAGGATATAGTGCCGGATCTGGTGATGGTGGAACCGGAAAAGGTACAGGTGTTGGTATTGGTTACGGCTCCGGTTCTGGAAGCTCAGGTACTGGTACTGGATATGGTGCGGGATATGGTTCTGGTTATGGAGGACCAGTAAAAGGTACAGGAGTAGGCATTGGTTACGGCTCCGGTTCTGGAGATTCAGGAACTGGTATTGGATATGGTGCCGGATATGGTTCTAGTGATGTAGGATCAGGAAAAGGCACAGGAGTTGGCATTGGATCTGGCTCTGGTTCTGGAGGTTTAGGCACTGGTACTGGGTATGGCGCCGGATATGGTTCTGCCGATGGAGGATCAGGAAAAGGTACAGGAGTAGGCATTGGCTACGGCTTCGGTTCTGCAGACTCAGGCACTGGTACTGGATATGGTGCAGGATATGGTTCTGGTGATGGAGGATCAGGAAAAGGCACAGGATTTGGAATTGGTACCGGCTCTGGTTCAGAAGGTGAAGGCACTGGTATTGGATATGGTTCAGGTGTTGGAGAATCCAAAAAAGTCACAGGTCTGGGCATTGGCTACCGCTCCGGTTCTGGACGCGTAGGAACTGGTACTGGGTATGGTGCGGGATATGGTTCTGGTGATGGCATATCTCGAAAAGGCAAAGGAGTAGGGATTGGCTACGGCTCCGGTTCTGGAGACTCAGGCACTGGTATTGGATATGGCGCTGGTTATGGTTCTGGGGCTGGAGGATCAGAAAAAGGCACAGGGGAGGGGATTGGCTACGGCTCTGGTTCTAGTGTTGGAGTATCTAAAAAACCCACAGGATTAGGCATTGGCTACGGTTCCGGTTCTAGACGCGTAGGAACTGGTACTGGATATGGTGCGGGATATGGTTCTGGTAATGGAGGATCAGGGAAAGGCACAGGTGTTGGAGTTGGCTACGGATCCGGTTCTGGAGATGCAGGCACTGGTACTGGGTATGGTACCGGATATGGTTCTGGTTATGGAGGATCAGGAGGAGGCACAGGAGTTGGTATTGGATCTGGCTCTGGTTCTGGAGGTTTAGGCACTGGTATTGGGTATGGTGCCGGATATGGTTCTGCCGATATAGGATCAGGAAAAGGTACAGGAGTAGGCATTGGCTACGGCTTCGGTTCTGCAGACTCAGGCACTGGTACTGGATATGGTGCAGGATATGGTTCTGGTGATGGAGGATCAGGAAAAGGCACAGGATTTGGAATTGGTACCGGCTCTGGTTCAGAAGGTGAAGGCACTGGTATTGGATATGGTTCAGGTGTTGGAGAATCCAAAAAAGTCACAGGTCTGGGCATTGGCTACCGCTCCGGTTCTGGACGCGTAGGAACTGGTACTGGGTATGGTGCGGGATATGGTTCTGGTGATGGCATATCTCGAAAAGGCAAAGGAGTAGGGATTGGCTACGGCTCCGGTTCTGGAGACTCAGGCACTGGTATTGGATATGGCGCTGGTTATGGTTCTGGGGCTGGAGGATCAGAAAAAGGCACAGGGGAGGGGATTGGCTACGGCTCTGGTTCTAGTGTTGGAGTATCTAAAAAACCCACAGGATTAGGCATTGGCTACGGTTCCGGTTCTAGACGCGTAGGAACTGGTACTGGATATGGTGCGGGATATGGTTCTGGTAATGGAGGATCAGGGAAAGGCACAGGTGTTGGAGTTGGCTACGGATCCGGTTCTGGAGATGCAGGCACTGGTACTGGGTATGGTACCGGATATGGTTCTGGTTATGGAGGATTAGGAGGAGGCACAGGAGTTGGTATTGGATCTGGCTCTGGTTCTGGAGGTTTAGGCACTGGTATTGGGTATGGTGCCGGATATGGTTCTGCTGATGGAGGATCAGGAAAAGGTTCAGGAGTTGGCATTGGCTACGGCTTCGGTACTGGGGACTCAGGAACTGGTACTGGATATGGTGCAGGATATGGACCTGGTGATGGAGATTCAGGAAAAGGCACAGGTTTTGGAATTGGTATCGGCTCTGGTTCAGAAGGTGAAGGCACTGGTATTGGATATGGTGCCGGCTATGGATCAGGTGTTGGTGAATCCAAAAAAGTCACAGGGCTGGGCATTGGCTACCGCTCCGGTTCTGGACGCGTAGGAACTGGTACTGGGTATGGTGCGGGATATGGTTCTGGTGATGGCAGATCAGGAAAAGGCAAAGGAGTAGGGATTGGCTTCGGCTCTGGTTCTGGAGACTCAGGCACTGGTATTGGATATGGTGCTGGTTATGGTTCTGAGGCTGGAGGATCAGAAAAAGGCACAGGGGTGGGCATTGGCTACGGCTCTGGTTCTAGTGTTGGAGTATCTAAAAGAGCCACAGGATTAGACATTGGCTACGATTCCGGTTCTATACGCGAAGGAACTGCTAATGGGTATGGTGCGGGGTATGGTTCTGGGGCTGGAGGATCAGAAAAAGGCACAGGGGAGGGGATTGGTTACGGCTCTGCTTCTAGTGTTGGAGTATATAAAAAAGCCACAGGATTAGGCATTGGCTACGGTTCCGGTTCTAGACGCGTAGGAACTGGTACTGGGTATGGTGCGGGATATGGTTCTGGCGATGGAGGATCAGGGAAAGGCACAGGTGTTGGAGTTGGCTACAGCTCTGATTTTGTTGTTGGAGAATCTAAAAAGGTTACAGGTCTTGGCATTGGCTACGGCTCCGGTTCTGGAGATGCAGGCACTGGTACTGGGTATGGTGCCGGATATGGTTCTGGTTATGGAGGATCAGGAAGAGGCACAGGAGTTGGTATTGGATCTGGCTCTGGTTCTGGAGGTTTAGGCACTGGTATTGGGTATGGCGCCGGATATGGTTCTGCTGATGGAGGATCAGGAAAAGGTTCAGGAGTAGGCATTGGCTACGGCTTCGGTTCTGGAGACTCAGGCACTGGTACTGGATATGGTGCAGGATATGGACCTGGTGATGGAGATTCAGGAAAAGGCACAGGAATTGGCATTGATACCGGCTCTAGTTCAGAAGATGAAGGCACTGGTATTGGATATGGTGTCGGATATGGTTCAGGTGTTGGAGAATCAAAAAAAGTCAAAGGTCTGGGCATTGGCTACGGCTCCGGTTCTGGACGCGTAGGAACTGGTACTGGGTATGGTGCGGGATATGGGTCTGGTGATGGAGGATCAGGAAAAGGCGCAGGAGTAGGCATTGGCTACGGTTCCGGTTCTGGAGACTCTGGCACGGGTATTGGATATGGCGCTGGTTATGATTCTGGTGATAGAGAGACAGGAAAAGGCACAGGAGTAGGCATTGGCTACGGCACTGGTTCTGGAAACTCAGGCACGGGTATTGGATATGGAGCCGGATATGGTTCTGGTGATGGAGGATCAAGAAAAGGCAGAGGTGTGGGCATTGGTTACGGCTCTGGTACAGGAGACTCAGGCACGGGTATTGGATATGGAGCCGGATATGGTTCTAGTGATGGAGGATCAAGAAACGGTAGAGGTGTGAGCATTGGTTACGGCTCTGGTACAGGAGATTCAGGCAAGGGTATTGGATATGGAGCCGGATATGGTTCTAGTGGTGGAGGTCTAAGAAAAGGCAGAGGTGTAGGCATTGGCAACGTATCCGGTTCTGGAGGTAAAGGAATTGGTACTGGATATGGTGCCGGATATGGTTCTGGTGATGGTGGATCCGGAAAAAGCACAGGTGTGGGTATAGGTTACGGCTCCGGTTCTGGAGGCGAAGGTACTGCTACGGGATATGGTGCTGGATATGGTTCTGGTTATGGAGGACAAGGAAAAGGTACTGGAGTGGGCATTGGTTACGGCTCTGATTCTGGAGATTCAGGAACTGGTACTGGGTATGGTGCCGGATATGGTTCTGGTGATTTAGGATCAGGGAAAGGCACAGGTGTTGGAGTTGGCTACGGCTCTGATTTTGTTGTTGGAGAATCTAAAAAGGTTACAGGTCTAGGCATTGGCTACGGCTCCGGTTCTGGAGGTGCAGGAACTGGTACTGGGTATGGTGCCGGATATGGTTCTGGTGATGGAGGATCAGGAAAAGGCACAGGTGTTGGAGTTGGCTACGGCTCTGATTTTGTTGTTGGAGTATCTAAAAAGGGTACAGGTTTAGGCATTGGCTACGGCTCCGGTTCGGGAGGTGCAGGAACTGGTACTGGGTATGGTGCCGGATATGGTGCTGCTAATGGTGGGTCAGGAAAAGGTACTGGAATGGGCATTGGCCTCGGCTCAGGTTTTAGGTTGGTACGACGCTCTACGCCACTTGACTTCGGTTTCGCTCCACCGGGTGCATATGAATTTGAAGGTAAAGGCGTAGGTGTAGGTATAGGCCAAGGATCTGGCAAGAGCAAGTCAGACAAAGCTTATATACGTGAAAAAGTATTTGGTTATCGTAAAGTTCGAAAAGTTCGCAAAGCTCGTAAAGGTAAAAAATACTACAAAATTATAACTCGTTCCAGCTCTAGTTCAAGCACTAGTAGTAGTAGTGATTCAAGTTAATCAAAAGTGATTACAATACAAGAATAAAATAATATTTCATTCATACGGAGTTTTATAATATTTGCATGTTCTTTAGTTTTCTTGAATTATATTTCTTAGGGTGTATTATTAAAAAATTATAATGTTTTTTGTTGCTTTGTAAAATTAGATATAAAATTAAATTATGTTATTGTAAAAGGGAAAATGGTCATTGTAAATAATAAGCCTTTCTATTAAAAAAACAAACCTCATATGTTTGGGTTAAACTAAGTACTATATGAATTTATTTAAAGACAAAATGTTCCATTTGCCTACCATAACTATAAATTTGAATATCTGATGTAGGCATCAGTATAACAAAAATATTCTAAATTATTTATTACTCAAAGGTTTGGAAAAATTAACTTTGATACTGATAGCCTTTACTAATAGTGTCACACGAACTATTTAAGTCTTCTTAAGTCTTTAATCGTATACAAAGCTCATAACATATAAAATATACATATACAGAGTGATTTAGGAAGAAACGGAGAAACTTTCAGGACTTGTTCTACTAGTGAAAACAAAGAAAAAAATTTCATAAGCATAAATGAAGCTGTAAATGCTTTGTTTTCCAGTTATCTGCTATTTTGTGTTTTTACAAAATATTTAATATCTTTGGAAGAAGGTAATTTGTTGAACTCAAATTTTGTATACAAATTTGATATACTGTAACATGTTTTACCCATGTACAAAAAAAAAAAAAAAAAAAAAAAAAAAAAAAAAAAAAAAAAAAAAAAAAAATGTAATTTCATTTATTAAATGGCGGACGTTAAAAATTGTTAATTTAAAATATCTCAAAAACCACTAACTGTACAAAATATTTTTAAGAAAAAAAATCCTCTTTTAATGACAATCAAAACTTTTTTCTTTGACTTAAAAGATAACTGAGTTATTGGCTAAACACTAAAAATTTTGTATCTTGGTAGTTATGTAAAATTATTACAAACTTACAAAAAAATATTTTTATTACACCAAAACAAAACAGAACTGCAAATAAAAATTTTTGTCACTTCTAAAATTCTTTTAAAAGTAGGTTGAAGACAAAGAAAATACAAAAAAAAATTACTAATTAAAATAATTGTTCAAAGTGCCCTCCATCACGTTGTATACAACATTGTGATCTAAATAAGATTCCTTCGATTGATTTTTGTATTTCTTGGTGTTGGTTTCGAATAACTTCATCAGTGTTATGAATTCCAATCAGCAACCGTCGTGTATACGACCCTTTAGGTAATAATCTAGGGTTGTTAAATCGGTGGCCTTGGAGGCCAATTGATTAGTTCACCATGTCCAATCCAGTTTTCGAATGTTTCATTTAAGTGATTCCAAACAGCTATTGAGAAATGAGGAGTTGACCCATCTTGCTAGAAAATAACTTCGCGTGTTTTAAGTAGAGGAACGTCTTCGAAAAGCGTTTGCAAAGATAGCGGTTTTTGAGATATTTGACATTAAAAATCTTAAACGGCCATTGAAGATAGATGAAAGGACGTTTTGGTTTTTTTGTACGTAGTTAAACAATGTTATACTAACTATGTATACAAAATTTAAGTTCAATATATTTTCTAAATCCAAAGATATTGTGTATTTTGTAAAAAAAAAAAAAAAAAAAAAAAAAAAAAAAAAAAAAAAAAAAAAAAAAAAATGGCGGATAACTGGACATGTCCTGAAAGTTTCTCCGTTTCTTCCTGAATCACCCTGTATATTCTTTTAAATATTTATGTTGTTTTCATTATATACATTTTGTTTTACCTATAACACCAGTCTTTAAAAACACTAGTCAATTTTCACTCTTTAGTATAAAAAATATCGGTCAAAATGTTAACAGAACATTGAGAGTTTTAAAAGATTTTTATTGTCTTGAAAGAAAGAGGATTACTCAACTATGACTGGTCTTTACGATATCAAATATAATATCTTTGTTGTATATGAGAAGAGCGTTGACTGGATCAGATCAGAATTTTTCTGTTGTTTATTAAAGACAAAAAAATCTCTTGTTAGCCATCGCCCTGTAAAAAAAAGGACTAGTCTTCGAATTCTCTAACAGCGTTATGGTGAATTGGAATTTGTCAAAAAAAAAAACTAATTAGGAGAGATGAAAGACAATGATTAACTCAAGATGTAGCTAGGCCGGTCGGGATTGCCACTGCTGTGCTCGCTATAGAGAACCCTAAGTTACAAAACACATCAGGAACCTGGTATATATTTAAATATATTGCAAATAAAAATTCAAAACATAAATATATTTTTTAAATTGGATAACCTATTTTGGTTTAAAACACTTTAATATTAACAATAAATGTATTACATACGATCGTCATTGAACGATATGGTGATGTAAATTATCGTACATTTTGAAGCCCATTCACAGAAAAATATTTTTATCGTTAGTAAAAATGTTAGACGTTTGAAACGGAGTTGAGTGTCCAACAAAAAAAAATTTGTCTTCTCCCTTATGAATCTTAAAAATAATGTTAAATAAGTTTTAAACTCTCATATGTAGGCTAAGTAGCAGAGAGAAAGTTATGTGATGTGTAAAATATTTTATTTTTTGGGGACATCTTTGTTTTCAGGTCAATTTGTAATAGAAAACGTGGTTGGCTGTCTATCGTCTTTCATTTGTCGTTTCTCGTATGTGACTCTGTAGCACAAACTAGTCGACCGATTTTAATAAATTTGGTATGTAGGCGTATTATGACTTTTTCTCTTGAGAGATTTATTAATTTATTTTATAATTCAAAATTTGGTGGTAACTGCAATTAAGAAAAAAAAAACATAAAATTTCAATATTCTCAAAATCAGCTCCAACGATTTTGATTAAATTTTGTTCAAGAATACCCTCTAAGGACTTTGGTCTCCCTCTATTTATAAATGCCAGTTCATGAGTAAAAATCCAAAATATTGTCCAAAGAAATGTTAAAAAATTAATACATGTACCATTATTAAGTTCAACTTTTAATAAAAAATAAAGATTAATGACCCAAAAAGAGTGTGAACTCGTAAGTGAGAAGGGGGGAAAAAAATGAATCCTGACCACTGCCTGTATAAAACCTCGATTTTAATTATATACGATATACGCTGAAGATGTGTTTATGTGGTAAGTGAAAAAAGTTAAAACCCTTATTTCAATATATATATATATATATATATATATATGCGTATTTCGTGACTGTTAGTTGTGGTTAGTTTTTGTATAGTTTTGGGGATGGGTGAGTGAGAAAATCTGTGGAATGTTTTTTACACTGTTTATTTTGTTAACATTATTCTCTTAACGAATTTACCATTAGTTGCTCCTCCTTCTCTTTATCATTGTACCCATTGGATTATATAAGCATTGTTTTGAAGCTTGTCTAAGGCATATTTGATACAATAACGCAGTTAAATTCAACAATTATTAACGTCCCAATATTTTCCAATAGAAATTTTTAAATATCTCTCAATGTTTACTTGATTCGTAACAAATGTCCTGTATTATAAACGCAACAAATAGCATTGGTTATAGGATATAACTGTACTACTGCATATACATTTTAATAAAACATATTATGTTGCTACAAAATATGTTTTCTTACAAATTGAATTGAGTTTGATCGATTTTCAACAACAGCATGCACAACCGGTAACTTGACTTACGTTGTGTTAATGGCGGACGGTGAATCAAGATTTTGGTTTGTTTTCTTGTTTAAAAGTGAAAAACGTCTCGTTTATTATCGTTTTAAAAAATAGAAAAGAGAAAGAAAGATCCCTATCTTTCGAATACTCTAGTAACGTTAGTATAGAAAGAGAACAAGAGTTGGTTATGATAGCCTGTTAGGAAATATGAAAGATAGGGATCTAACCCAGGACTACCTGAAAAATTTATAGACGGGAAAAAGTATACACATCAGGATTGTCACATTAATATAAGTGAATCCCTGGGGGGGGGGGGTGAACATTTTTTTTTGTCTGACGTTAAAAATTTGACAAATAACAAACATTAAATGATCAGCTTGTAAGTGAACTAAAGAATTAATTACAACGATTGCTAAATCTTGATAATAAGAAATTCGTGACTGACAGACAACAGTCCTTAGTAGGTCATTTTGACTAAACTAAAATATACAGAAAAACTACTCTAATTATTATGACCGGCCTTGAGGTTATTCCCCTGTTTCTGAATATTTAGTGTTTGACTATTAGAGAAGACATCATTTAAACAAAAAAACATACATAGCGTCACTGGCTCCAAATGTTTCTATTCCTCGCCCATCTCTCTTCACATAGTCGCAGGTGATTTGGGGTTTCTTTTTCTCGCACTTATTTACTCTCCAAAACGCCCTTTCGATTTCCATAATTGAGTTCAATTTTGGGGCAATAAATTTAGGAATACAAGATAATTTTACGTTTTATTATGTAAAAAAATTAGATTTTTCGTTGTAGTTTAATATATTTTACACATTTTTAACACAAAACAGGTAAATATGATTAATTACCTACTATCTTAGCATTACACTTAATTAATAAATAGCTTGTTTTAAGCTACTTCAATAACGTTATAAGGTTAAATTTATAATTTTGTTAGAATGTTATTTAACATCGCGTTTAATAAATTGAATAATTTTCACCCAAGATTGTTGGAGACGAGGATGAGAAGCTACCGTGAAACGCACATATTATGTCAATACATGCAAGTATTCCATCCAGAATAAAGTTATTGAATTTTATCCGTCCAGATAAAGTTATACATCAAATTAAACTATGATAATATAACGTTACATGTACATTAGGGCAAATATTAGCTATGGCTACAACTTCACATTTTGTTTGGGGTTTCCTATAACCACAACCATCAATACCATGCAAGTTGAACTCAAGATTGAACCTATTTTAATGTACATTGAACACAAAACATTGTGGAAATGCAAAAAAAAATACCACATTTGGAGAGGAACCATCCATCAAGATACTTTAGCCCTGACCAAATGGCACATCAATACTCTTTTATTTTTAGCAGCTCACAAATTATTGTCAAACGAAATAACTTTCCCCCTCAAGTTATTCCAGCTGTTAACCCAACATTACTTTGATCTTGGACTGTAAACTAATATCCATTTAGATATCGTTGACAATGCAACAACAAAGTAAGAAGTTTTTCATTTGCATCGATCAATCATAGCGTCAATCTTAGCAGCAACATATGGTAGAACATTCATCTTGATTGACACTAGATAAAAAGCTTCTGTTAAAATGTAAGAGTTTTTTGTACATTGACAGAAAAATATAAATTCAAGGCGATATAATTTGTTGGTGTTTTTAAATAAATAGAAATTTAATCTCACTTTTCAATTTAAATAAAGATTATATTTTTATTTAGTCAGTCGCATTTCGTTTTTGTATGTTACTTTCTTTTCGTGTGTCAATTTTTAAAGGAGACTAACCTAAAATCAAAAATGTAATTCATAATTTGTTTCCCCATCGATTTGAACATCTAAGCTAGTTTTGTCGGGATACTAGTTACTTATCTATAGAAACATCAACATTAAGGGACTTACTTTGATATGAATAAAAGAAATTTGTATTATAATAATTTACGACGATTGAATTTGAAGATGTTGATGAATTGATTGATACGTTTTTATAAAATCCAACACATCGTATACATAAATTTGTATTAGAGATTTCTATATTAATATACCATATGGAGCGTTATTGAACACGTAAATTAAATGTAGAAATTGTGAGGTTTATGAGAAAAAAAGATATTTTTTTGAAATTTGTCGGCCGTTCTTCCAATATTCTCAACTTGTGTTTTTTGTATTTCTTTATTAGTACATACTTAAGCTTGCAGAATGAATCCTGAATACAAATGAAATATTACCAAAATATTTATCCCTACCGTTTAAGGACCAAAATATAAGAATGAATGCCATTACAGTCATGCTTTTATATATTTCTGTAATTATAATAACATGAGTGTAATATTTTAGAAACGTAGGCCGATTTAATAAAATTATAATTTTAGTCAATTTTGTGTATAATTATTTGTGAAAACGTTTGTATTTATATCTTATAACAAAATAAAGCTAATAAGATAAAAATATGATTAAATTATCAAATATCAAATTATCTGTGAAGATATTAATAATGTTACACAAAATGTAATGTAATAAATTTATTTTAACAATGTGTCTAACATTTTTACAAATTTGTTTGGAAAATGTTGTTTGCTTATTATTTTTTAATCTTCTATGTCATATTTTATACTATAATTATGGATTAACATAAACATTTATGTTTAGAAGTAATGTGTATATTTCTAATTTATAATCTTAATGTCCGTTTATTATCTTGGTTTGATCATAACTTAACAAATATAATAAAATATTAATATTCATAATCACGTTTACAATCACAACCACTATCACTTTAAACATACAGTGTAAAAATATTAAGTATTTTAAATGTGGTGTAAAAAGCGTAGTCGTAAAGAAAAGGTCATTCGGAATTCCTTCTCCCCCCCCCTCTTAACTTTAATGAAGTCTTGACAATGTTAAAAATCATATATGAATTGGATATGAGATCAAAGAAAATCAATATTAATATAATATAAATTTGTAATGTTGGCATATTAAAATACTATTTCCACATGAAAGTCCTGGTAAGTAGATTTGACACGATGTCATAACATCTTCCAAGATGGACTGATTGTTTTGTTTCAGTCAATCCTTTAGTCACGTCAGGAGAGCTCACTCTTCCTTCATAATAGTCCTGGGTTAGATTCTTCTAATCTTCTTTAAAATATCTGCTTGACCAACTCTTGTTCTCTTCCGGCCCTGAGTATTCAAGGGTTGGAGGTTTGTTATTTATTTATGCTATTTGTTTATTTTTTTAATGCTAGTTTTTTAGTTTTAAAAGAACAAAGTAAAAATCTTAACGACATAAATATCTTTTCAACTATAACTGTACTTCAATTTGATTGTTTTCTAATTTACTCACGTACTCGTAGTATAGAGAAGTTATCAGGTGGGACAATAATCTATGTAAATATATCCGCTTTAGGGCCTCCTCTACAAAAAACTGGCTTTTGGAATGATGACAGCCCCAACACGTAGATAGCTTTCAATAAAATGTATTATATGGGTATATTTTAACCATATTCATTTTACTGATAAATGAAAACCTGAAGTTATCTGCCTTATGGCGTAAGAAAACAAATAAACACAATTCAAATTTAAAATATGGCTGTTATTGAATACGTCAACTAACAATGAAATATTTACTTAACAAAAACAGAAAGTTTTTATTTTCTAAATTTTCAAATGAATCCACTCAAAAAATGTGATAGATCGCACTGTAAAACGATTTTTAGGCCGTGGCTTAAATAGTGTTTTGTTTTGTGTTTAGTGGTTGATAAGTCCGGCGCACTACATACATTCCAAATTCAGATTTCTGTTTACACTCTACTTTGTTTATTTAAACTAACGTTACGTGTGGTTGTAGTGAACAATTTTTTTTTGTAATTGTCATTTGAGTGTGAAATTTATAAAAATAAAGTGTGTAAATACATAAACCAGCAATAATCAAATTTAAGTTAAGATACATTGTTACGATGGAAACGGACAAAAAGAATTCATTTTTCTGTTTCTTATTCCGTCAATAAATTTCGATCTTTCCAACTTCTCTAATTTACCAAACCTGCGCTCTTTATACCAATTCATTTTTAAATTTCATTCCTTACACTCTTATTTTATTTTATTTTTTAAATCCACCACACAAGACTTTCAATACTTATATTTGAAATTCTCAATACAATGTGAATAATTATGCAAAGTGGTTCTTATAAAATAAATATTAATTTTTACAAACTATTCCAAACAGAATTAAAGTACGGTTTTGAGTGTCTTTAATGCTGTAATGCTTAGTTGGATGGTTAATGGATAATAATTTGATGTCTGTTACCTTAATTAATGAATTTAATGAACATGCCTTAAATTATTCAACAATCGTCATTGTGGTTTAAAATTGGATAATAATTATTTACATAAACTTTAGCAGATATTTTTATATAAACCCTGAAAGGTCTTACTATAATTATGTGCAATCGTAACTCAAAAATACAAATTTGATTGTTCGTAAAATCATCAAATATTCTTTGCATTATGTATTTTGAAAAACGATCAAGTATATTATACTACTTTAAAGGCTGGACTATTTGTAGTTCAAATTTGTAATGATATTCTTAAAGTGCATGCCTTCACAATGTATTTAATTGTGATTCTTTCAATGAACCGTGGGACTATCATAGTGTAGGCATAATGAACAAGTACTTTGTTGTATCAATAATTATTTTTTTGATAGTTCAAATAATAGTATATAAAGTGTATGTTCAGAAAAAGTCTTTTCTATAAAATTTAATTTTGAATAATCTCTCTACACCATCATTTGAGCACCAATGTGGATGTTCAATCAACAAAATAAACTTTCATTCTGTGCATTCTGGAAATCTTAAAACATTTTAGTGTATTACTCCAACACAGTCCTGAAACTGTTTTTTTCTAAAATGAATAGTAAATAGTTCAATTAGTAATGAACTGTGAAATTTAAAACATTCAATAATTAATAAAGGTTTATAAATTTAATTCTTATAAATTTCAGAAAATATTATTATTAAGATAACTTTTTTGGGGTTCATTTAAAATTATGATTTTTTAAATTAACATGTTACAGAAAGTTTGGTGTTTTGAAATCAATTGAATATTTAAAGTGAGACACATTATTATTTAGAATAAAATTTATTTTACTTAGTTGCATATCTTTGAACGAGAATTTATTGAAGCAGCAGCAGAATTAATACAGCCCCTATTTTATAAAACAATGAAATTAACAGAACTAAAATAGCCCTTACGTCTGTAGATTTAAATATATTAAGAGATGTTTACCAAAACTATTAGTTTACAATTGCATGAAGAATGTTGTACTTTAAAAATCGTTACACTAATATTATTACAAAATAAAGTTATACCACACAGTATAATAATAATTAACAACAATAAATAAGCATAAATTACCCTAGGTATTATTGAATTATATTGTATAATTTGAAATCGTTTTATAAATTTAATGTTATGGTTTTGAATAGGGTTGAACGTTCAATTTTTTGTTTAAAATACACATATTTTGTGTGCAATCAAATAAATGTGTTAATCTCATATTTTTGTATCAACATTCCATTCCTAAAATTTGCTATAATTTTGCCCATCATAAAGAAAATATATAAAACAGGAAATTATGCAAAAATATGTTCGAGTGAGACAATTATCCAGCATTGAATAAAATATAGTTGTATAAATTGTTGCTGGTTATTTTAAATATCCTTAATATAATTTGAATGAAAATGTAAAGTAACTTTAATATAGTAATTATAAATTAGAGTCATGTCAAATTTAATAATAGTTCTTATAATTACACTTTTTTCTCCCCAACTTAATTACCAATATGAATATAACAAAAACATATATTGAAGAAATTGGTTAAAAAATACCAAGAATATTTTCAAATTTTCTTATTTAATGGAACGAATAGTATCTAAATCTACATCTTAGAATCACTCGATTTCATGTCTCTTTTTTTATCTATTTCTTTACCTACGCACATCAACTTTCGATTCAAGTTTACCAGGAATTACATAAATTTGTTAAAAAATATCGAATAATGACAATTACTCCAAAGAGACTACTGCCAAAAAGACTTCGCTCTTTTCTTTGTAAGATAAAGTTGTTACACTAGCTCATAAATAGTGCAAATAACAAGGTTATTTGATGGCTGATAACACTTTAATGGAGTTGGTAGCTCTTCACATTGTATTGAGAATTTCAAATATAAGTATTGAAAGTCTTGTGTGGTGGATTTAAATAAAATTAAAATTAAAATAAAATAAGAGCGTAAGAAATGAAATTTAAAAAATGAATTGGTATAAAGAGCGCAGGTTTGGTAAATTAGAGAAGTTGGAAAGATCGAAATTTATTGACGGAATAAAAAATAGAAAAAAGAATTCTTTTTGTCCGTTTCCATCGTAACAACGTATCTCAACTTAAATTTGATTATTGCTGGTTTATGTATTTATACACTTAATTTTTATAAATTTCACACTCAAATGACAATTACAAAAAAAAAATAAATAAATAAAAAAAATAATTGTGCACTACAATCACACCTAAAGCAAAGTAGAGTGTAAACAGAAATCTGAATTTGGAATGTATGTAGTGCGCCGGACTTATCAACCACTAAACACAAAACAAAACACTATTTAAGCCACGGCCTAAAAATCATTTTACAGTGTGATCTATCACATTTTTTGAGTGGATTAATTTGAAAATTTAGAAAATAAAACTTTCTATTTTTGTTAAGTAAATATTTCATTGTTAGTTGACGTATTCAATAACAGCCATATTTTAAATTTGAATTGATCAATCGTTGTGTCAAAGTAAGCAGCTGTATATTCCAGACCATTAGTCTTGATTGACACTTGATAAATAAGTTCTGTTAAATGCGAATTTTTTTTTTTTACATTGACAGAAAAAATTAATGAAATTGGCGGACATATAATTTATGCTATTTAAACTAATTTAAAATTAAACGGTACTTTTCAATTAAATAAAGGTTTTATCTCTTTTTTGGTAAATTGTATATATCTTAACATGTTATTACGTTTCATTGTTTGTCGATTTTCAAAAGAAACTAAGTTAAAAATCCAAAATAACTTCAAACTTTTTTTCTTTTCGAAGTTGCAAATATATTCAAGCTTTTTTTGGGAGAGTAGGCACTCGACCGATGAAACATCAAGATGAAGAGATCTACTTTGGTAAGCGTAAAAAAATCATATAGTATATTCTTTGTTTAAATTTATATTTACATTGTGTATACATTAGTGTATAAAATGAGTAAATTTCAAGATCTAGCTAAATTTTGTGACGATTCTTTCTAATTTTGCAAAAATTCATTTAACAAGTCAAAAACAAAAATCTCAATTAAGTTTTTTGTACTAAATATTCTAATTCAAAGTTTTGGTTAATATAGGGTGTATTAGACCACCTGTGTGGTATGTATAGCGAGACAACGAGTCAGTTTAGTCTCTTGAAACCTCTTTATATCGTAGTAGAAGAATTTAGAGATTTTTTTTTAAACTAAGAACTCTAATAGGCATATTTAAGGAAGTGGGGGGGGGGTGATTTTTGACGAACTTGCAAATATAAACATAAATGTCAAGTGATACATCATTTTAAAGCTCTTTTAGAAGAATAAATTTTGGGAAAAAAGCTTCTACTTACTTCGTCCCATTTCAAGATGCCGCCCAAAAATATACAATATTTTGGCTTTTATAATTGTATTTATTACCACGAAACGATGTTATTTTTAAACATTGCTGATTTTCGGTAAATTGAAAAAGAAGATATCTAAAAAAAAAATTCAAAAAGAAATATATTCTAGTGGTATATGGAATCACAGAGCTCTCAAAGTTGAACTTTTTTTATATAAAGTCTCGTCATATCTCCAGCCCTTTGTCACAAATCATACTAAAATTGTTCAGTAGAAATCAAATAAGACAAATGGGTTCTACAAGACGCTCACTATGCCCTTAACATTCGTCCTACTTTATTAACATTAACCTAGAAAATGGGTTGGAAGAGGTGGTGCAGTAAAATTCCTAGCAAAATCAGCAGATTTAACGTGTTTAAACTATTATTATGGGGTAGGCTCAGAGATATTGTTTAAAGGATACGGCGGACAAGGGAAGATATGATGTTACGAGAAATCCTTTGGTTTCAATAAATAATGAGGAAGTGTTGTTTGCTGTAGCTACCTCCCCAACTAGAATTCAAATTTGTATTGGGAATGGCGGAATGCATGTTGGGCATCTTTAGATTTTTAAAGACAAACTGTAGTAGTTTGGATTGGAATTAAAGTAATGAAAGTTAGGTTTTTTTTATTTGATTTTGAGTTCATAAATTTAAGTTAAATAATGGTTGTGTTCTTAATACAATAATTAGTTATAAAGCTATTTATTTGCAATAGTATTACATAAAAAAAAGTTAGTACTTATTATAATAAATATTAGCCGTGTAATAAAAAAAAAATTAAACCTTTTATGTTGGTAATATTATTCATTTATTTTCAGTATTTAGTAACGTTAACACTTGGATGTCTGATAGTGAGAGGTGAAAGTAGTTCAGGCCAGGGGTATGAACAAAACTCAAATGATGCAAGTGGTCACAGTACAGGCGGCGGCAATCAAGAAGACTCTGGATCTGGGTCTTCAACAAGTACTCAAAATGGAGGAGTAACGAATACTGCTTCAGGTTATGGTTCAGGTGGTGGCACAAATGGCGGAGAAGGTTTTGGATCTGGATCTGGGTCTTCAACAAGTACTCAAAATGGAGGAGTAACGAATACTGCTTCAGGTTATGGTTCAGGTGGTGGCACAAATGGCGGAGAAGGTTTTGGATCTGGATCTGGGTCTTCAACAAGTACTCAAAATGGAGGAGTAACGAATACTGCTTCTGGTTATGGTTCAGGTGGGGGCAATAATGGCGGAAAAGGTTTTGGATCTGGATCTGGGTCTTCAACAAGTACTCAAAATGGAGGAGTAACGAATACTGCTTCAGGTTATGGTTCAGGTGGGGGCAATAATGGCGGAGAAGGTTTTGGATCTGGATCTGGGTTTTCAACAAGTACTCAAAATGGAGGAGTAACGAATACTGCTTCAGGTTATGGTTCAGGTGGTGGCACAAATGGCGGAGAAGGTTTTGGATCTGGATCTGGGTTTTCAACAAGTACTCAAAATGGAGGAGTAACGAATACTGCTTCAGGTTATGGTTCAGGTGGGGGCAATAATGGCGGAGAAGGTTTTGGATCTGGATCTGGGTCTTCAACAAGTACTCAAAATGGAGGAGTAACGAATACTGCTTCAGGTTATGGTTCAGGTGGGGGCAATAATGGCGGAGGAGGTTTTGGATCTGGATCTGGGTCTTCAACAAGTACTCAAAATGGAGGAGTAACGAATACTGCTTCAGGTTATGGTTCAGGTGGGGGCAATAATGGCGGAGGAGGTTTCGGATCTGGATCTGGGTTTTCAACAAGTACTCAAAATGGAGGAGTAACGAATACTGCTTCAGGTTATGGTTCAGGTGGGGGCAATAATGGCGGAAAAGGTTTTGGATCTGGATCTGGGTTTTCAACAAGTACTCAAAATGGAGGAGTAACGAATACTGCTTCAGGTTTTGGTTCAGGTGGTGGCACAAATGGCGGAGAAGGTTTCGGATCTGGATCTGGGTCTTCAACAAGTACTCAAAATGGAGGAGTAACGAATACTGCTTCTGGTTATGGTTCAGGTGGGGGCAATAATGGCGGAAAAGGTTTTGGATCTGGATCTGGGTTTTCAACAAGTAGTCAAAATGGAGGAGTAACGAATACTGCTTCTGGTTATGGTTCAGGTGGGGGCAATAATGGCGGAAAAGGTTTTGGATCTGGATCTGGGTTTTCAACAAGTACTCAAAATGGAGGAGTAACGAATACTGCTTCAGGTTATGGTTCAGGTGGGGGCAATAATGGCGGAGAAGGTTTTGGATCTGGATCTGGGTCTTCAACAAGTACTCAAAATGGAGGAGTAACGAATACTGCTTCAGGTTATGGTTCAGGTGGGGGCAATAATGGCGGAAAAGGTTTTGGATCTGGATCTGGGTTTTCAACAAGTAGTCAAAATGGAGGACTAACGAATACTGCTTCAGGTTATGGTTCAGGTGGGGGCAATAATGGCGGAGAAGGTTTTGGATCTGGATCTGGGTCTTCAACAAGTACTCAAAATGGAGGAGTAACGAATACTGCTTCTGGTTATGGTTCAGGTGGGGGCAATAATGGCGGAAAAGGTTTTGGATCTGGATCTGGGTTTTCAACAAGTAGTCAAAATGGAGGACTAACGAATACTGCTTCAGGTTATGGTTCAGGTGGGGGCAATAATGGCGGAGAAGGTTTTGGATCTGGATCTGGGTCTTCAACAAGTACTCAAAATGGAGGAGTAACGAATACTGCTTCAGGTTTTGGTTCAGGTGGTGGCACAAATGGCGGAGAAGGTTTCGGATCTGGATCTGGGTCTTCAACAAGTACTCAAAATGGAGGAGTAACGAATACTGCTTCTGGTTATGGTTCAGGTGGGGGCAATAATGGCGGAAAAGGTTTTGGATCTGGATCTGGGTTTTCAACAAGTAGTCAAAATGGAGGAGTAACGAATACTGCTTCAGGTTATGGTTCAGGTGGGGGCAATAATGGCGGAAAAGGTTTTGGATCTGGATCTGGGTTTTCAACAAGTAGTCAAAATGGAGGAGTAACGAATACTGCTTCAGGTTATGGTTCAGGTGGGGGCAATAATGGCGGAGAAGGTTTTGGATCTGGATCTGGGTCTTCAACAAGTACTCAAAATGGAGGAGTAACGAATACTGCTTCAGGTTATGGTTCAGGTGGTGGCAAAAATGGCGGAGAAGGTTTTGGATCTGGATCTGGGTTTTCAACTAGTACTCAAAATGGAGGACTAACGAATACTGCTTCAGGTTATGGTTCAGGTGGTGGCACAAATGGCGGAGAAGGTTTTGGATCTGGATCTGGGTTTTCAACAAGTACTCAAAATGGAGGAGTAACGAATACTGCTTCAGGTTATGGTTCAGGTGGGGGCAAAAATGGCGGGAATGGTTCTGGATCTGGATCTGGATATGCATCAAGTTATAGGAACAACTAATCACAACAGTGGAAGGTATGACGAGGGAATTGGAATTTATTAGTCCAATTATTGAATGTTGTTTTAAAATAATGTATCATTAATAATACTTAAAAAAAAAATAAAGAAATTTTAAACACTATTTCATGAAATGTGTTTTAATTGTATCTAGCAATTCAATAAATCGGTCTACTTTACTTTAATAGCAATTGTGGTTTTTTACATCGGATAACTTCATAATTATTACTTGTTGGAGGAAGAGGTTTCATTTGTACAAAGTAATGGGTTGTTCTTTACAGTTTTAAAATTTATTTTACATGCAATTCTTACATGCACTCTTTCAACAAGTCTTTTTTATATATATTGATCAAAGATGAATTTGTGTGAGAGAAATATTATTCCTGCACTGATTATAAAGAACAAATTTGGTAAGTATCCATTTCATTAGCAATTCTGATTAATATAAAATGTAATCAATTCAACGTCAAGGTTTGTTTTCTTTTTTTTTAAATGAATAAACCATAATTATGTTTTCCATTAGCAATAGAAAAGTTAATTTAAGTTATTGATTAACCATCCTGTTTAAAATAATGCGGTAAAATAGAAAACATTTGCAATGTTAACTTTTTTCCCTTTCAACACAATTTTATATAGAAAAATACGATTTAAACTTATAACTATCGACAATATGCACTTTATTTTTTAAGACAGCGTTACATTTTTATAATCATTTTTATGACCAAGACTTCATTTTTAGTTAAGCCCTGATGTTATTAGAGTATTCAAGTGATGACAGAGAGGTTTTTTTTCCGTTTTTTAACGAGAAGAAGAATATTATTGTTGTAACGTCATTGCAATAGTTTTTAGTCATTCGGTAGAAGCGCTCAACATTGCTAATAAGGTGAGATCGAAATATTAAATGGATAATAACGAGTCTCATTTTATTGTTATTTTATGAATTTTAAATGTTTGTGAAAATTTCAACGTGAGATTGTATGTAAATTATTAAAATTAATATAATGAAGTTTAAGTGTTTTAAGCCTGAGGAAACACTGCTTCAGCATAAAGAAGCAGAAAAAAAATCAAAAATTGCAAAAACTTGACAACAATAATTTAGGTTATTATTAAAGTTTGTATTACGCTTCGCTTCATATAAATAGTTTAACAAATAAATAAACAATAAAAAAATATTAACAAACTAACTCACACACCTATACGAAATATATAAAAATGGATGATGTGTGTATGTGTTCCAGAACATCTGATGAAATTTCAATCAAAACTGGTACACATGACTTGGTAATTGGTAAAATATGACACACATGAAAAATAATGTGTGGTAACACACCTCAATGACCTATACATGTAGGGTGAGGATGAGCGACATGTAAAAATAATCGAAAGTTTAATAAATAATCGAATCCAATTTTTTTCGGAATCGTTGAGTGAATATTGGCACTTTCGATGACGTTTAAGCCCTAGTTCATCCCTCTTCTGCAATTACATCTGGTACAACCATTTAAATACCAGAAGATAAACATACATACATCATGGTACTTCAGCACAATACTTCAGTTTTGGGAAACATCAATAATACAACATTTGACCATTACTAAATTTTGTTTATATGTGGCGTTACCATTTAAAACATGTTGATAATCAAACATACATCATGCTACTTGCCCAGCACAATATTTCGGTTTTGGGAAACATCAATAATACAACATTTGACCATTACTAAATTTTGTTTATACGTGACGTTACCATTTAAAACATGTTGATAATCAAACATACATCATGCTACTTGCCCAGCACAATATTTCAGTTTTGGGAAACATCAATAATACATTTCACCATTACTAAATTTTGTTTATATGTGACGTTACCATTTAAAACATGTTGATAATCAAACATACATCATGCTACTTGCCCAGCACAATACTTCAGATTTGGGAAACATCAATAATACAACATTTCACCATTTCTAAATTTTGTTTATATGTGGCGTTACCATTTAAAACATGTTGATAATGAAACATACATCATGCTACTTGCCCAGCACAATATTTCGGTTTTGGGAAACATCAATAATACAACATTTGACCATTACTAAATTTTGTTTATATGTGACGTTACCATTTAAAACATGTTGATAATCAAACATACATCATGGTACTTGCCCAGCACAATACTTCAGTTTTGGGAAACATCAATAATACAACATTAGACCATTACTAAATTTTGTTTATATGTGGCGTTACCATTTAAAACATGTTGATAATCAAACATACATCATGCTACTAGCCCAGCACAATATTTCGGTTTTGGGAAACATCAATAATACAACATTTGACCATTACTAAATTTTGTTTATATGTGACGTTACCATTTAAAACATGTTGATAATCAAACATACATCATGCTACTAGCCCAGCACAATATTTCGGTTTTGGGAAACATCAATAATACAACATTTGACCATTACTAAATTTTGTTTATATGTGACGTTACCTTTTAAAACATGTTGATAATCAAACATACATCATGCTACTAGCCCAGCACAATATTTCGGTTTTGGGAAACATCAATAATACAACATTTGACCATTACTAAATTTTGTTTATATGTGGCGTTACCATTTAAAACATGTTGATAATCAAACATACATCATGCTACTTGCCCAGCACAATATTTCGGTTTTGGGAAACATCAATAATACAACATTTCACCATTACTAAATTTTGTTTATATGAGGCGTTACCATTTAAAACATGTTGATAATCAAACATACATCATGCTACTTGCCCAGCACAATATTTCAGTTTTTGGAATCACCAATAATACAACATTTCACCATTACTAAATTTTGTTTATATGTGGCGTTACCATTTAAAACATGTTGATAATCAAACATACATCATGCTACTTGCCCAGCACAATATTTCAGTTTTGGGAAACATCAATAATACAACATTTGACCATTACTAAATTTTGTTTATATGTGGCGTTACCATTTAAAACATGTTGATAATCAAACATACATCATGCTACTTGCCCAGCACAATATTTCGGTTTTGGGAAACATCAATAATACAACATTTGACCATTACTAAATTTTGTTTATATGTGACGTTACCATTTAAAACATGTTGATAATCAAACATGCATCATGCTACTTGCCCAGCACAATATTTCAGTTTTGGGAAACATCAATAATACAACATTTGACCATTACTAAATTTTGTTTATATGTGACGTTACCATTTAAAACATGTTGATAATCAAACATACATCATGCTACTTGCCCAGCACAATATTTCGGTTTTGGGAAAATCAATAATACAACATTTGACCATTACTAAATTTTGTTTATATGTGACGTTACCATTTAAAACATGTTGATAATCAAACATACATCATGCTACTTGCCCAGCACAATATTTCGGTTTTGGGAAACATCAATAATACAACATTTGACTATTACTAAATTTTGTTTCTATGTGACGTTACCATTTAAAACATGTTGATAATCAAACATACATCATGCTACTTGCCCAGCACAATATTTCAGTTTTTGGAATCACCAATAATACAACATTTCACCATTACTAAATTTTGTTTATATGTGGCGTTACCATTTAAAACATGTTGATAATCAAACATACATCATGCTACTTGCCCAGCACAATATTTCAGTTTTGGGAAACATCAATAATACAACATTTGACCATTACTAAATTTTGTTTATATGTGACGTTACCATTTAAAACATGTTGATAATCAAACATACATCATGCTACTTGCCCAGCACAATATTTCGGTTTTGGGAAACATCAATAATACAACATTTGACCATTACTAAATTTTGTTTATATGTGACGTTACCATTTAAAACATGTTGATAATCAAACATACATCATGCTACTTGCCCAGCACAGTATTTCAGTTTTTGGAATCACCAATAATACAACATTTCACCATTACTAAATTTTGTTTATATGTGGCGTTACCATTTAAAACATGTTGATAATCAAACATACATCATGCTACTTGCCCAGCACAATATTTCAGTTTTTGGAATCACCAATAATACAACATTTCACCATTACTAAATTTTGTTTATATGTGGCGTTACCATTTAAAACATGTTGATAATCAAACATACATCATGCTACTTGCCCAGCACAATATTTCAGTTTTTGGAATCACCAATAATACAACATTTCACCATTACTAAATTTTGTTTATATGTGGCGTTACCATTTAAAACATGTTGATAATCAAACATACATCATGGTACTTGCCCAGCACAATACTTCAGTTTTGGGAAACATCAATAATACAACATTTGACCATTACTAAATTTTGTTTATATGTGGCGTTACCATTTAAAACATGTTGATAATCAAACATACATCATGCTACTAGCCCAGCACAATATTTCGCTTTTGGGAAACATCAATAATACAACATTTGACCATTACTAAATTTTGTTTATATGTGACGTTACCATTTAAAACATGTTGATAATCAAACATACATCATGCTACTAGCCCAGCACAATATTTCGGTTTTGGGAAACATCAATAATACAACATTTGACCATTACTAAATTTTGTTTATATGTGACGTTACCTTTTAAAACATGTTGATAATCAAACATACATCATGCTACTAGCCCAGCACAATATTTCGGTTTTGGGAAACATCAATAATACAACATTTGACCATTACTAAATTTTGTTTATATGTGGCGTTACCATTTAAAACATGTTGATAATCAAACATACATCATGCTACTTGCCCAGCACAATATTTCGGTTTTGGGAAACATCAATAATACAACATTTCACCATTACTAAATTTTGTTTATATGAGGCGTTACCATTTAAAACATGTTGATAATCAAACATACATCATGCTACTTGCCCAGCACAATATTTCAGTTTTTGGAATCACCAATAATACAACATTTCACCATTACTAAATTTTGTTTATATGTGGCGTTACCATTTAAAACATGTTGATAATCAAACATACATCATGCTACTTGCCCAGCACAATATTTCAGTTTTGGGAAACATCAATAATACAACATTTGACCATTACTAAATTTTGTTTATATGTGGCGTTACCATTTAAAACATGTTGATAATCAAACATACATCATGCTACTTGCCCAGCACAATATTTCGGTTTTGGGAAACATCAATAATACAACATTTGACCATTACTAAATTTTGTTTATATGTGACGTTACCATTTAAAACATGTTGATAATCAAACATGCATCATGCTACTTGCCCAGCACAATATTTCAGTTTTGGGAAACATCAATAATACAACATTTGACCATTACTAAATTTTGTTTATATGTGACGTTACCATTTAAAACATGTTGATAATCAAACATACATCATGCTACTTGCCCAGCACAATATTTCGGTTTTTGGAAAATCAATAATACAACATTTGACCATTACTAAATTTTGTTTATATGTGACGTTACCATTTAAAACATGTTGATAATCAAACATACATCATGCTACTTGCCCAGCACAATATTTCGGTTTTGGGAAACATCAATAATACAACATTTGACTATTACTAAATTTTGTTTCTATGTGACGTTACCATTTAAAACATGTTGATAATCAAACATACATCATGCTACTTGCCCAGCACAATATTTCAGTTTTTGGAATCACCAATAATACAACATTTCACCATTACTAAATTTTGTTTATATGTGGCGTTACCATTTAAAACATGTTGATAATCAAACATACATCATGCTACTTGCCCAGCACAATATTTCAGTTTTGGGAAACATCAATAATACAACATTTGACCATTACTAAATTTTGTTTATATGTGACGTTACCATTTAAAACATGTTGATAATCAAACATACATCATGCTACTTGCCCAGCACAATATTTCGGTTTTGGGAAACATCAATAATACAACATTTGACCATTACTAAATTTTGTTTATATGTGACGTTACCATTTAAAACATGTTGATAATCAAACATACATCATGCTACTTGCCCAGCACAGTATTTCAGTTTTTGGAATCACCAATAATACAACATTTCACCATTACTAAATTTTGTTTATATGTGGCGTTACCATTTAAAACATGTTGATAATCAAACATACATCATGCTACTTGCCCAGCACAATATTTCAGTTTTTGGAATCACCAATAATACAACATTTCACCATTACTAAATTTTGTTTATATGTGGCGTTACCATTTAAAACATGTTGATAATCAAACATACATCATGCTACTTGCCCAGCACAATATTTCAGTTTTTGGAATCACCAATAATACAACATTTCACCATTACTAAATTTTGTTTATATGTGGCGTTACCATTTAAAACATGTTGATAATCAAACATACATCATGCTACTTGCCCAGCACAATATTTCAGTTTTGGGAAACATCAATAATACAACATTTGACCATTACTAAATTTTGTTTATATGTGACGTTACCATTTAAAACATGTTGATAATCAAACATACATCATGCTACATGCCCAGCACAATACTTCAGTTTTGGGAAACATCAACAATACATTTCACCATTACTAAATTTTGTTTATATGTGACGTTACCATTTAAAACATGTTGATAATCAAACATACATCATGGTACTTGCCCAGCACAATACTTCAGTTTTGGGAAACATCAATAATACAACATTTCACCATTTCTAAATTTTGTTTATATGTGGCGTTACCATTTAAAACATGTTGATAATCAAACATACATCATGGTACTTGCCCAGCACAATACTTCAGTTTTGGGAAACATCAATAATACATTTCACCATTACTAAATTTTGTTTATATGTGGCGTTACCATTTAAAACATGTTGATAATCAAACATACATCATGCTACTTGCCCAGCACAATATTTCAGTTTTGGGAAACATCAATAATACATTTGACCATTACTAAATTTTGTTTATATGTGGCGTTACCATTTAAAACATGTTGATAATCAAACATACATCATGGTACTTGCCCAGCACAATATTTCAGTTTTGGGAAACATCAATAATACAACATTTGACCATTACTAAATTTTGTTTATATGTGACGTTACCATTTAAAACATGTTGATAATCAAACATACATCATGCTACATGCCCAGCACAATACTTCAGTTTTGGGAAACATCAACAATACATTTCACCATTACTAAATTTTGTTTATATGTGACGTTACCATTTAAAACATGTTGATAATCAAACATACATCATGGTACTTGCCCAGCACAATACTTCAGTTTTGGGAAACATCAATAATACAACATTTCACCATTTCTAAATTTTGTTTATATGTGGCGTTACCATTTAAAACATGTTGATAATCAAACATACATCATGGTACTTGCCCAGCACAATACTTCAGTTTTGGGAAACATCAATAATACATTTCACCATTACTAAATTTTGTTTATATGTGGCGTTACCATTTAAAACATGTTGATAATCAAACATACATCATGCTACTTGCCCAGCACAATATTTCAGTTTTGGGAAACATCAATAATACATTTGACCATTACTAAATTTTGTTTATATGTGGCGTTACCATTTAAAACATGTTGATAATCAAACATACATCATGGTACTTGCCCAGCACAATATTTCAGTTTTGGGAAACATCAATAATACAACATTTGACCATTACTAAATTTTGTTTATATGTGGCGTTACCATTTAAAACATGTTGATAATCAAACATGCATCATGCTACTTGCCCAGCACAATACTTCAGTTTTGGGAAACATCAATAATACAACATTTGACCATTACTAAATTTTGTTTATATGTGGCGTTACCATTTAAAACATGTTGATAATCAAACATGCATCTTGCTACTTGCCCAGCACAATACTTCTGTTTTGGGAAACATCAATAATACAACATTTGACCAATACTAAATTTTGTTTATATGTGGCGTTACCATTTAAAACATGTTGATAATCAAACATACGTCATGGTACTTGCCCAGCACAATATTTCAGTTTTGGGAAACATCAATAATACATTTCACCATTACTAAATTTTGTTTATATGTGGCGTTACCATTTAAAACATGTTGATAATCAAACATGCATCATGCTACTTGCCCAGCACAATACTTCAGTTTTGGGAAACAACAATAATACATTTCACCATTACTAAATTTTGTTTATATGTGGCGTTACCATTCAAAACATGTTGATAATCAAACATGCATCATGCTACTTGCCCAGCACAATACTTCAGTTTTGGGAAACATCAATAATACGTTTCACCATTACTAAATTTTGTTTATATGTGACGTTACCATTTAAAACATGTTGATAATCAAACATACATCATGGTACTTGCCCAGCACAATATTTCAGTTTTGGGAAACATCAATAATACATTTCACCATTACTAAATTTTGTTTATATGTGACGTTACCATTTAAAACATGTTGATAATCAAACATACATCATGTTACTAGCCCAGCACAATATTTCGGTTTTGGGAAACATCAATAATACAACATTTGACCATTACTAAATTTTGTTTATATGTGACGTTACCATTTAAAACATGTTGATAATCAAACATACATCATGCTACTTGCCCAGCACAGTATTTCAGTTTTTGGAATCACCAATAATACAACATTTCACCATTACTAAATTTTGTTTATATGTGGCGTTACCATTTAAAACATGTTGATAATCAAACATACATCATGCTACTTGCCCAGCACAATATTTCAGTTTTTGGAATCACCAATAATACAACATTTCACCATTACTAAATTTTGTTTATATGTGGCGTTACCATTTAAAACATGTTGATAATCAAACATACATCATGCTACTTGCCCAGCACAATATTTCAGTTTTGGGAAACATCAATAATACAACATTTGACCATTACTAAATTTTGTTTATATGTGGCGTTACCATTTAAAACATGTTGATAATCAAACATACATCATGCTACTTGCCCAGCACAATATTTCGGTTTTGGGAAACATCAATAATACAACATTTGACCATTACTAAATTTTGTTTATATGTGACGTTACCATTTAAAACATGTTGATAATCAAACATGCATCATGCTACTTGCCCAGCACAATATTTCAGTTTTGGGAAACATCAATAATACAACATTTGACCATTACTAAATTTTGTTTATATGTGACGTTACCATTTAAAACATGTTGATAATCAAACATACATCATGCTACATGCCCAGCACAATACTTCAGTTTTGGGAAACATCAACAATACATTTCACCATTACTAAATTTTGTTTATATGTGACGTTACCATTTAAAACATGTTGATAATCAAACATACATCATGGTACTTGCCCAGCACAATACTTCAGTTTTGGGAAACATCAATAATACAACATTTCACCATTTCTAAATTTTGTTTATATGTGGCGTTACCATTTAAAACATGTTGATAATCAAACATACATCATGGTACTTGCCCAGCACAATACTTCAGTTTTGGGAAACATCAATAATACATTTCACCATTACTAAATTTTGTTTATATGTGGCGTTACCATTTAAAACATGTTGATAATCAAACATACATCATGCTACTTGCCCAGCACAATATTTCAGTTTTGGGAAACATCAATAATACAACATTTGACCATTACTAAATTTTGTTTATATGTGGCGTTACCATTTAAAACATGTTGATAATCAAACATACATCATGCTACTTGCCCAGCACAATATTTCGGTTTCGGGAAACATCAATAATACAACATTTGACCATTACTAAATTTTGTTTATATGTGACGTTACCATTCAAAACATGTTGATAATCAAACATGCATCATGCTACTTGCCCAGCACAATATTTCAGTTTTGGGAAACATCAATAATACAACATTTGACCATTACTAAATTTTGTTTATATGTGACGTTACCATTTAAAACATGTTGATAATCAAACATACATCATGCTACATGCCTAGCACAATACTTCAGTTTTGGGAAACATCAACAATACATTTCACCATTACTAAATTTTGTTTATATGTGACGTTACCATTTAAAACATGTTGATAATCAAACATACATCATGGTACTTGCCCAGCACAATACTTCAGTTTTGGGAAACATCAATAATACAACATTTCACCATTTCTAAATTTTGTTTATATGTGGCGTTACCATTTAAAACATGTTGATAATCAAACATACATCATGGTACTTGCCCAGCACAATACTTCAGTTTTGGGAAACATCAATAATACATTTCACCATTACTAAATTTTGTTTATATGTGGCGTTACCATTTAAAACATGTTGATAATCAAACATACATCATGCTACTTGCCCAGCACAATATTTCAGTTTTGGGAAACATCAATAATACATTTGACCATTACTAAATTTTGTTTATATGTGGCGTTACCATTTAAAACATGTTGATAATCAAACATACATCATGGTACTTGCCCAGCACAATATTTCAGTTTTGGGAAACATCAATAATACAACATTTGACCATTACTAAATTTTGTTTATATGTGGCGTTACCATTTAAAACACGTTGATAATCAAACATGCATCATGCTACTTGCCCAGCACAATACTTCAGTTTTGGGAAACATCAATAATACAACATTTCACCATTACTAAATTTTGTTTATATGTGGCGTTACCATTTAAAACATGTTGATAATCAAACATGCATCTTGCTACTTGCCCAGCACAATACTTCAGTTTTGGGAAACATCATTAATACAACATTTGACCAATACTAAATTTTGTTTATATGTGGCGTTACCATTTAAAACATGTTGATAATCAAACATGCATCATGCTACTTGCCCAGCACAATACTTCAGTTTTGGGAAACATCAATAATACATTTCACCATTACTAAATTTTGTTTATATGTGGCGTTACCATTTAAAACATGTTGATAATCAAACATACGTCATGGTACTTGCCCAGCACAATACTTCAGTTTTGGGAAACATCAATAATTCATTTCACCATTACTAAATTTTGTTTATATGTGGCGTTACCATTTAAAACATGTTGATAATCAAACATGCATCATGCTACTTGCCCAGCACAATAATTCAGTTTTGGGAAACATCAATAATACATTTCACCATTACTAAATTATGTTTATATGTGGCGTTACCATTTAAAACATGTTGATAATCAAACATGCATCATGCTACTTGCCCAGCACAATATTTCAGTTTTGGGAAACATCAATAATACAACATTTCACCATTACTAAATTTTGTTTATATGTGGCGTTACCATTTAAAACATGTTGATAATCAAACATACATCATGCTACTTGCCCAGCACAATATTTCAGTTTTGGGAAACATCAATAATACATTTCACCATTACTAAATTTTGTTTATATGTGACGTTACCATTTAAAACATGTTGATAATCAAACATACATCATGCTACTTGCCCAGCACAATACTTCAGATTTGGGAAACATCAATAATACAACATTTCACCATTTCTAAATTTTGTTTATATGTGGCGTTACCATTTAAAACATGTTGATAATCAAACATACATCATGGTACTTGCCCAGCACAATACTTCAGTTTTGGGAAACATCAATAATACATTTCACCATTACTAAATTTTGTTTATATGTGACGTTACCATTTAAAACATGTTGATAATCAAACATACATCATGCTACTTGCCCAGCACAATATTTCAGTTTTGGGAAACATCAATAATACAACATTTCACCATTTCTAAATTTTGTTTATTTGTGGCGTTACCATTTAAAACATGTTGATAATCAAACATACATCATGGTACTTGCCCAGCACAATACTTCAGTTTTAGGAAACATCAATAATACAACATTTGACCATTACTAAATTTTGTTTATATGTGGCGTTACCATTTAAAACATGTTGATAATCAAACATACATCATGCTACTTGCCCAGCACAATATTTCGGTTTTGGGAAACATCAATAATACAACATTTCACCATTACTAAATTTTGTTTATATGTGACGTTACCATTTAAAACATGTTGATAATCAAACATACATCATGCTACTTGCCCAGCACAATACTTCAGATTTGGGAAACATCAATAATACAACATTTCACCATTTCTAAATTTTGTTTATATGTGGCGTTACCATTTAAAACATGTTGATAATCAAACATACATCATGCTACTTGCCCAGCACAATACTTCAGTTTTAGGAAACATCAATAATACAACATTTGACCATTACTAAATTTTGTTTATATGTGGCGTTACCATTTAAAACATGTTGATAATCAAACATACATCATGCTACTTGCCCAGCACAATATTTCGGTTTTGGGAAACATCAATAATACAACATTTGACCATTACTAAATTTTGTTTATATGTGACGTTACCATTTAAAACATGTTGATAATCAAACATACATCATGCTACTTGCCCAGCACAATACTTCAGATTTGGGAAACATCAATAATACAACATTTCACCATTTCTAAATTTTGTTTATATGTGACGTTACCATTTAAAACATGTTGATAATCAAACATACATCATGCTACTTGCCCAGCACAATATTTCAGTTTTTGGAATCACCAATAATACAACATTTCACCATTACTAAATTTTGTTTATATGTAGCGTTACCATTTAAAACATGTTGATAATCAAACATACATCATGCTGCTTGCCCAGCACAATATTTCAGTTTTGGGAAACATCAATAATACAACATTTGACCATTACTAAATTTTGTTTATATGTGGCGTTACCATTTAAAACATGTTGATAATCAAACATACATCATGCTACTTGCCCAGCACAATATTTCGGTTTTGGGAAACATCAATAATACAACATTTGACCATTACTAAATTTTGTTTATATGTGACGTTACCATTTAAAACATGTTGATAATCAAACATGCATCATGCTACTTGCCCAGCACAATATTTCAGTTTTGGGAAACATCAATAATACAACATTTGACCATTACTAAATTTTGTTTATATGTGACGTTACCATTTAAAACATGTTGATAATCAAACATACATTATGCTACTTGCCCAGCACAATATTTCGGTTTTGGGAAACATCAATAATACAACATTTGACCATTACTAAATTTTGTTTATATGTGACGTTACCATTTAAAACATGTTGATAATCAAACATACATCATGCTACTTGCCCAGCACAATATTTCGGTTTTGGGAAACATCAATAATACAACATTTGACCATTACTAAATTTTGTTTATATGTGACGTTACCATTTAAAACATGTTGATAATCAAACATACATCATTCTACTTGCCCAGCACAATATTTCGGTTTTGGGAAACATCAATAATACAACATTTGACCATTACTAAATTTTGTTTATATGTGACGTTACCATTTAAAACATGTTGATAATCAAACATACATCATGTTACTAGCCCAGCACAATATTTCGGTTTTGGGAAACATCAATATTACAACATTTGACCATTACTAAATTTTGTTTGTATGTGACGTTACCATTTAAAACATGTTGATAATCAAACATACATCATGCTACTTGCCCAGCACAGTATTTCAGTTTTTGGAATCACCAATAATACAACATTTCACCATTACTAAATTTTGTTTATATGTGGCGTTACCATTTAAAACATGTTGATAATCAAACATACATCATGCTACTTGCCCAGCACAATATTTCAGTTTTTGAAATCACCAATAATACAACATTTCACCATTACTAAATTTTGTTTATATGTGGCGTTACCATTTAAAACATGTTGATAATCAAACATACATCATGCTACTTGCCCAGCACAATATTTCAGTTTTGGGAAACATCAATAATACAACATTTGACCATTACTAAATTTTGTTTATATGTGGCGTTACCATTTAAAACATGTTGATAATCAAACATACATCATGCTACTTGCCCAGCACAATATTTCGGTTTCGGGAAACATCAATAATACAACATTTGACCATTACTAAATTTTGTTTATATGTGACGTTACCATTTAAAACATGTTGATAATCAAACATGCATCATGCTACTTGCCCAGCACAATATTTCAGTTTTGGGAAACATCAATAATACAACATTTGACCATTACTAAATTTTGTTTATATGTGACGTTACCATTTAAAACATGTTGATAATCAAACATACATCATGCTACATGCCCAGCACAATACTTCAGTTTTGGGAAACATCAACAATACATTTCACCATTACTAAATTTTGTTTATATGTGACGTTACCATTTAAAACATGTTGATAATCAAACATACATCATGGTACTTGCCCAGCACAATACTTCAGTTTTAGGAAACATCAATAATACAACATTTCACCATTTCTAAATTTTGTTTATATGTGGCGTTACCATTTAAAACATGTTGATAATCAAACATACATCATGGTACTTGCCCAGCACAATACTTCAGTTTTGGGAAACATCAATAATACATTTCACCATTACTAAATTTTGTTTATATGTGGCGTTACCATTTAAAACATGTTGATAATCAAACATACATCATGCTACTTGCCCAGCACAATATTTCGGTTTTGGGAAACATCAATAATACAACATTTGACCATTACTAAATTTTGTTTATATGTGACGTTACCATTTAAAACATGTTGATAATCAAACATGCATCATGCTACTTGCCCAGCACAATATTTCAGTTTTGGGAAACATCAATAATACAACATTTGACCATTACTAAATTTTGTTTATATGTGACGTTACCATTTAAAACATGTTGATAATCAAACATACATCATGCTACTTGCCCAGCACAATATTTCGGTTTTGGGAAACATCAATAATACAACATTTGACCATTACTAAATTTTGTTTATATGTGACGTTACCATTTAAAACATGTTGATAATCAAACATACATCATGCTACTTGCCCAGCACAATATTTCGGTTTTGGGAAACATCAATAATACAACATTTGACTATTACTAAATTTTGTTTCTATGTGACGTTACCATTTAAAACATGTTGATAATCAAACATACATCATGCTACTTGCCCAGCACAATATTTCAGTTTTTGGAATCACCAATAATACAACATTTCACCATTACTAAATTTTGTTTATATGTGGCGTTACCATTTAAAACATGTTGATAATCAAACATACATCATGCTACTTGCCTAGCACAATATTTCAGTTTTGGGAAACATCAATAATACAACATTTGACCATTACTAAATTTTGTTTATATGTGACGTTACCATTTAAAACATGTTGATAATCAAACATACATCATGCTACTTGCCCAGCACAATATTTCGGTTTTGGGAAACATCAATAATACAACATTTGACCATTACTAAATTTTGTTTATATGTGACTAGCCCAGCACAATATTTCGGTTTTGGGAAACATCAATAATACAACATTTGACCATTACTAAATTTTGTTTATATGTGACGTTACCATTTAAAACATGTTGATAATCAAACATACATCATGCTACTTGCCCAGCACAGTATTTCAGTTTTTGGAATCACCAATAATACAACATTTCACCATTACTAAATTTTGTTTATATGTGGCGTTACCATTTAAAACATGTTGATAATCAAACATACATCATGCTACTTGCCCAGCACAATATTTCAGTTTTTGGAATCACCAATAATACAACATTTCACCATTACTAAATTTTGTTTATATGTGGCGTTACCATTTAAAACATGTTGATAATCAAACATACATCATGCTACTTGCCCAGCACAATATTTCAGTTTTGGGAAACATCAATAATACAACATTTGACCATTACTAAATTTTGTTTATATGTGGCGTTACCATTTAAAACATGTTGATAATCAAACATACATCATGCTACTTGCCCAGCACAATATTTCGGTTTCGGGAAACATCAATAATACAACATTTGACCATTACTAAATTTTGTTTATATGTGACGTTACCATTTAAAACATGTTGATAATCAAACATGCATCATGCTACTTGCCCAGCACAATATTTCAGTTTTGGGAAACATCAATAATACAACATTTGACCATTACTAAATTTTGTTTATATGTGACGTTACCATTTAAAACATGTTGATAATCAAACATACATCATGCTACATGCCTAGCACAATACTTCAGTTTTGGGAAACATCAACAATACATTTCACCATTACTAAATTTTGTTTATATGTGACGTTACCATTTAAAACATGTTGATAATCAAACATACATCATGGTACTTGCCCAGCACAATACTTCAGTTTTGGGAAACATCAATAATACAACATTTCACCATTTCTAAATTTTGTTTATATGTGGCGTTACCATTTAAAACATGTTGATAATCAAACATACATCATGGTACTTGCCCAGCACAATACTTCAGTTTTGGGAAACATCAATAATACATTTCACCATTACTAAATTTTGTTTATATGTGACGTTACCATTTAAAACATGTTGATAATCAAACATACATCATGGTACTTGCCCAGCACAATATTTCAGTTTTGGGAAACATCAATAATACAATTCACCATTACTAAATTTTGTTTATATGTGGCGTTACCATTTAAAACATGTTGATAATCAAACATACATCATGCTACTTGCCCAGCACAATATTTCGGTTTTGGGAAACATCAATAATACAACATTTGACCATTACTAAATTTTGTTTATATGTGACGTTACCATTTAAAACATGTTGATAATCAAACATGCATCATGCTACTTGCCCAGCACAATATTTCAGTTTTGGGAAACATCAATAATACAACATTTGACCATTACTAAATTTTGTTTATATGTGACGTTACCATTTAAAACATGTTGATAATCAAACATACATCATGCTACTTGCCCAGCACAATATTTCGGTTTTGGGAAACATCAATAATACAACATTTGACTATTACTAAATTTTGTTTCTATGTGGCGTTACCATTTAAAACATGTTGATAATCAAACATGCATCATGCTACTTGCCCAGCACAATACTTCAGTTTTGGGAAACATCAATAATACATTTCACCATTACTAAATTTTGTTTAAAACATGTTGATAATCAAACATGCATCATGCTACTTGCCCAGCACAATATTTCAGTTTTGGGAAACATCAATAATACAACATTTGACCATTACTAAATTTTGTTTATATGTGACGTTACCATTTAAAACATGTTGATAATCAAACATACATCATGCTACTTGCCCAGCACAATATTTCGGTTTTGGGAAACATCAATAATACAACATTTGACCATTACTAAATTTTGTTTATATGTGACGTTACCATTTAAAACATGTTGATAATCAAACATACATCATGCTACTTGCCCAGCACAATATTTCGGTTTTGGGAAACATCAATAATACAACATTTGACTATTACTAAATTTTGTTTCTATGTGACGTTACCATTTAAAACATGTTGATAATCAAACATACATCATGCTACTTGCCCAGCACAATATTTCAGTTTTTGGAATCACCAATAATACAACATTTCACCATTACTAAATTTTGTTTATATGTGGCGTTACCATTTAAAACATGTTGATAATCAAACATACATCATGCTACTTGCCCAGCACAATATTTCAGTTTTGGGAAACATAAATAATACAACATTTGACCATTACTAAATTTTGTTTATATGTGACGTTACCATTTAAAACATGTTGATAATCAAACATACATCATGCTACTTGCCCAGCACAATATTTCGGTTTTGGGAAACATCAATAATACAACATTTGACCATTACTAAATTTTGTTTATATGTGACTAGCCCAGCACAATATTTCGGTTTTGGGAAACATCAATAATACAACATTTGACCATTACTAAATTTTGTTTATATGTGACGTTACCATTTAAAACATGTTGATAATCAAACATACATCATGCTACTTGCCCAGCACAGTATTTCAGTTTTTGGAATCACCAATAATACAACATTTCACCATTACTAAATTTTTTTTATATGTGGCGTTACCATTTAAAACATGTTGATAATCAAACATACATCATGCTACTTGCCCAGCACAATATTTCAGTTTTTGGAATCACCAATAATACAACATTTCACCATTACTAAATTTTGTTTATATGTGGCGTTACCATTTAAAACATGTTGATAATCAAACATACATCATGCTACTTGCCCAGCACAATATTTCAGTTTTTGAAATCACCAATAATACAACATTTCACCATTACTAAATTTTGTTTATATGTGGCGTTACCATTTAAAACATGTTGATAATCAAACATACATCATGCTACTTGCCCAGCACAATATTTCAGTTTTGGGAAACATCAATAATACAACATTTGACCATTACTAAATTTTGTTTATATGTGGCGTTACCATATAAAACATGTTGATAATCAAACATACATCATGCTACTTGCCCAGCACAATATTTCGGTTTCGGGAAACATCAATAATACAACATTTGACCATTACTAAATTTTGTTTATATGTGACGTTACCATTTAAAACATGTTGATAATCAAACATGCATCATGCTACTTGCCCAGCACAATATTTCAGTTTTGGGAAACATCAATAATACAACATTTGACCATTACTAAATTTTGTTTATATGTGACGTTACCATTTAAAACATGTTGATAATCAAACATACATCATGCTACATGCCCAGCACAATACTTCAGTTTTGGGAAACATCAACAATACATTTCACCATTACTAAATTTTGTTTATATGTGACGTTACCATTTAAAACATGTTGATAATCAAACATACATCATGGTACTTGCCCAGCACAATACTTCAGTTTTAGGAAACATCAATAATACAACATTTCACCATTTCTAAATTTTGTTTATATGTGGCGTTACCATTTAAAACATGTTGATAATCAAACATACATCATGGTACTTGCCCAGCACAATACTTCAGTTTTGGGAAACATCAATAATACATTTCACCATTACTAAATTTTGTTTATATGTGGCGTTACCATTAAAAACATGTTGATAATCAAACATACATCATGCTACTTGCCCAGCACAATATTTCGGTTTTGGGAAACATCAATAATACAACATTTGACCATTACTAAATTTTGTTTATATGTGACGTTACCATTTAAAACATGTTGATAATCAAACATGCATCATGCTACTTGCCCAGCACAATATTTCAGTTTTGGGAAACATCAATAATACAACATTTGACCATTACTAAATTTTGTTTATATGTGACGTTACCATTTAAAACATGTTGATAATCAAACATACATCATGCTACTTGCCCAGCACAATATTTCGGTTTTGGGAAACATCAATAATACAACATTTGACCATTACTAAATTTTGTTTATATGTGACGTTACCATTTAAAACATGTTGATAATCAAACATACATCATGCTACTTGCCCAGCACAATATTTCGGTTTTGGGAAACATCAATAATACAACATTTGACTATTACTAAATTTTGTTTCTATGTGACGTTACCATTTAAAACATGTTGATAATCAAACATACATCATGCTACTTGCCCAGCACAATATTTCAGTTTTTGGAATCACCAATAATACAACATTTCACCATTACTAAATTTTGTTTATATGTGGCGTTACCATTTAAAACATGTTGATAATCAAACATACATCATGCTACTTGCCTAGCACAATATTTCAGTTTTGGGAAACATCAATAATACAACATTTGACCATTACTAAATTTTGTTTATATGTGACGTTACCATTTAAAACATGTTGATAATCAAACATACATCATGCTACTTGCCCAGCACAATATTTCGGTTTTGGGAAACATCAATAATACAACATTTGACCATTACTAAATTTTGTTTATATGTGACTAGCCCAGCACAATATTTCGGTTTTGGGAAACATCAATAATACAACATTTGACCATTACTAAATTTTGTTTATATGTGACGTTACCATTTAAAACATGTTGATAATCAAACATACATCATGCTACTTGCCCAGCACAGTATTTCAGTTTTTGGAATCACCAATAATACAACATTTCACCATTACTAAATTTTGTTTATATGTGGCGTTACCATTTAAAACATGTTGATAATCAAACATACATCATGCTACTTGCCCAGCACAATATTTCAGTTTTTGGAATCACCAATAATACAACATTTCACCATTACTAAATTTTGTTTATATGTGGCGTTACCATTTAAAACATGTTGATAATCAAACATACATCATGCTACTTGCCCAGCACAATATTTCAGTTTTGGGAAACATCAATAATACAACATTTGACCATTACTAAATTTTGTTTATATGTGGCGTTACCATTTAAAACATGTTGATAATCAAACATACATCATGCTACTTGCCCAGCACAATATTTCGGTTTCGGGAAACATCAATAATACAACATTTGACCATTACTAAATTTTGTTTATATGTGACGTTACCATTTAAAACATGTTGATAATCAAACATGCATCATGCTACTTGCCCAGCACAATATTTCAGTTTTGGGAAACATCAATAATACAACATTTGACCATTACTAAATTTTGTTTATATGTGACGTTACCATTTAAAACATGTTGATAATCAAACATACATCATGCTACATGCCTAGCACAATACTTCAGTTTTGGGAAACATCAACAATACATTTCACCATTACTAAATTTTGTTTATATGTGACGTTACCATTTAAAACATGTTGATAATCAAACATACATCATGGTACTTGCCCAGCACAATACTTCAGTTTTGGGAAACATCAATAATACAACATTTCACCATTTCTAAATTTTGTTTATATGTGGCGTTACCATTTAAAACATGTTGATAATCAAACATACATCATGGTACTTGCCCAGCACAATACTTCAGTTTTGGGAAACATCAATAATACATTTCACCATTACTAAATTTTGTTTATATGTGACGTTACCATTTAAAACATGTTGATAATCAAACATACATCATGGTACTTGCCCAGCACAATATTTCAGTTTTGGGAAACATCAATAATACAATTCACCATTACTAAATTTTGTTTATATGTGGCGTTACCATTTAAAACATGTTGATAATCAAACATACATCATGCTACTTGCCCAGCACAATATTTCGGTTTTGGGAAACATCAATAATACAACATTTGACCATTACTAAATTTTGTTTATATGTGACGTTACCATTTAAAACATGTTGATAATCAAACATGCATCATGCTACTTGCCCAGCACAATATTTCAGTTTTGGGAAACATCAATAATACAACATTTGACCATTACTAAATTTTGTTTATATGTGACGTTACCATTTAAAACATGTTGATAATCAAACATACATCATGCTACTTGCCCAGCACAATATTTCGGTTTTGGGAAACATCAATAATACAACATTTGACTATTACTAAATTTTGTTTCTATGTGGCGTTACCATTTAAAACATGTTGATAATCAAACATGCATCATGCTACTTGCCCAGCACAATACTTCAGTTTTGGGAAACATCAATAATACATTTCACCATTACTAAATTTTGTTTAAAACATGTTGATAATCAAACATGCATCATGCTACTTGCCCAGCACAATATTTCAGTTTTGGGAAACATCAATAATACAACATTTGACCATTACTAAATTTTGTTTATATGTGACGTTACCATTTAAAACATGTTGATAATCAAACATACATCATGCTACTTGCCCAGCACAATATTTCGGTTTTGGGAAACATCAATAATACAACATTTGACCATTACTAAATTTTGTTTATATGTGACGTTACCATTTAAAACATGTTGATAATCAAACATACATCATGCTACTTGCCCAGCACAATATTTCGGTTTTGGGAAACATCAATAATACAACATTTGACTATTACTAAATTTTGTTTCTATGTGACGTTACCATTTAAAACATGTTGATAATCAAACATACATCATGCTACTTGCCCAGCACAATATTTCAGTTTTTGGAATCACCAATAATACAACATTTCACCATTACTAAATTTTGTTTATATGTGGCGTTACCATTTAAAACATGTTGATAATCAAACATACATCATGCTACTTGCCCAGCACAATATTTCAGTTTTGGGAAACATAAATAATACAACATTTGACCATTACTAAATTTTGTTTATATGTGACGTTACCATTTAAAACATGTTGATAATCAAACATACATCATGCTACTTGCCCAGCACAATATTTCGGTTTTGGGAAACATCAATAATACAACATTTGACCATTACTAAATTTTGTTTATATGTGACTAGCCCAGCACAATATTTCGGTTTTGGGAAACATCAATAATACAACATTTGACCATTACTAAATTTTGTTTATATGTGACGTTACCATTTAAAACATGTTGATAATCAAACATACATCATGCTACTTGCCCAGCACAGTATTTCAGTTTTTGGAATCACCAATAATACAACATTTCACCATTACTAAATTTTGTTTATATGTGGCGTTACCATTTAAAACATGTTGATAATCAAACATACATCATGCTACTTGCCCAGCACAATATTTCAGTTTTTGGAATCACCAATAATACAACATTTCACCATTACTAAATTTTGTTTATATGTGGCGTTACCATTTAAAACATGTTGATAATCAAACATACATCATGCTACTTGCCCAGCACAATATTTCAGTTTTGGGAAACATCAATAATACAACATTTGACCATTACTAAATTTTGTTTATATGTGGCGTTACCATTTAAAACATGTTGATAATCAAACATACATCATGCTACTTGCCCAGCACAATATTTCGGTTTCGGGAAACATCAATAATACAACATTTGACCATTACTAAATTTTGTTTATATGTGACGTTACCATTCAAAACATGTTGATAATCAAACATGCATCATGCTACTTGCCCAGCACAATATTTCAGTTTTGGGAAACATCAATAATACAACATTTGACCATTACTAAATTTTGTTTATATGTGACGTTACCATTTAAAACATGTTGATAATCAAACATACATCATGCTACATGCCTAGCACAATACTTCAGTTTTGGGAAACATCAACAATACATTTCACCATTATTAAATTTTGTTTATATGTGACGTTACCATTTAAAACATGTTGATAATCAAACATACATCATGGTACTTGCCCAGCACAATACTTCAGTTTTGGGAAACATCAATAATACAACATTTCACCATTTCTAAATTTTGTTTATATGTGGCGTTACCATTTAAAACATGTTGATAATCAAACATACATCATGGTACTTGCCCAGCACAATACTTCAGTTTTGGGAAACATCAATAATACATTTCACCATTACTAAATTTTGTTTATATGTGGCGTTACCATTTAAAACATGTTGATAATCAAACATACATCATGCTACTTGCCCAGCACAATATTTCAGTTTTGGGAAACATCAATAATACATTTGACCATTACTAAATTTTGTTTATATGTGGCGTTACCATTTAAAACATGTTGATAATCAAACATACATCATGGTACTTGCCCAGCACAATATTTCAGTTTTGGGAAACATCAATAATACAACATTTGACCATTACTAAATTTTGTTTATATGTGGCGTTACCATTTAAAACACGTTGATAATCAAACATGCATCATGCTACTTGCCCAGCACAATACTTCAGTTTTGGGAAACATCAATAATACAACATTTCACCATTACTAAATTTTGTTTATATGTGGCGTTACCATTTAAAACATGTTGATAATCAAACATGCATCTTGCTACTTGCCCAGCACAATACTTCAGTTTTGGGAAACATCAATAATACATTTCACCATTACTAAATTTTGTTTATATGTGGCGTTACCATTTAAAACATGTTGATAATCAAACATACGTCATGGTACTTGCCCAGCACAATACTTCAGTTTTGGGAAATATCAATAATACATTTCACCATTACTAAATTTTGTTTATATGTGGCGTTACCATTTAAAACATGTTGATAATCAAACATGCATCATGCTACTTGCCCAGCACAATACTTCAGTTTTGGGAAACATCAATAATACGTTTCACCATTACTAAATTTTGTTTATATGTGACGTTACCATTTAAAACATGTTGATAATCAAACATACATCATGGTACTTGCCCAGCACAATATTTCAGTTTTGGGAAACATCAATAATACAATTCACCATTACTAAATTTTGTTTATATGTGGCGTTACCATTTAAAACATGTTGATAATCAAACATGCATCATGGTACTTGCCCAGCACAATACTTCAATTTTGGGAAACATCAATAATACATTTCACCATTACTAAATTTTGTTTATATGTGGCGTTACCATTTAAAACATGTTGATAATCAAACATACATCATGCTACTTGCCCAGCACAATACTTCAGTTTTGGGAAACATCAATAATACATTTCACCATTACTAAATTTTGTTTATATGTGGCGTTACCATTTAAAACATGTTGATAATCAAACATGCATCATGCTACTTGCCCAGCACAATACTTCAGTTTTGGGAAACATCAATAATACATTTCACCATTACTAAATTTTGTTTATATGTGGCGTTACCATTTAAAACATGTTGATAATCAAACATACGTCATGGTACTTGCCCAGCACAATACTTCAGTTTTGGGAAACATCAATAATTCATTTCACCATTACTAAATTTTGTTTATATGTGGCGTTACCATTTAAAACATGTTGATAATCAAACATGCATCATGCTACTTGCCCAGCACAATAATTCAGTTTTGGGAAACATCAATAATACATTTCACCATTACTAAATTTTGTTTATATGTGGCGTTACCATTTAAAACATGTTGATAATCAAACATGCATCATGCTACTTGCCCAGCACAATATTTCAGTTTTGGGAAACATCAATAATACAACATTTCACCATTACTAAATTTTGTTTATATGTGGCGTACCATTTAAAACATGTTGATAATCAAACATACATCATGCTACTTGCCCAGCACAATATTTCAGTTTTGGGAAACATCAATAATACATTTCACCATTACTAAATTTTGTTTATATGTGACGTTACCATTTAAAACATGTTGATAATCAAACATACATCATGCTACTTGCCCAGCACAATACTTCAGATTTGGGAAACATCAATAATACAACATTTCACCATTTCTAAATTTTGTTTATATGTGGCGTTACCATTTAAAACATGTTGATAATCAAACATACATCATGCTACTTGCCCAGCACAATACTTCAGTTTTGGGAAACATCAATAATACATTTCACAATTACTAAATTTTGTTTATATGTGACGTTACCATTTAAAACATGTTGATAATCAAACATACATCATGCTACTTGCCCAGCACAATATTTCAGTTTTGGGAAACATCAATAATACAACATTTCACCATTTCTAAATTTTGTTTATATGTGGCGTTACCATTTAAAACATGTTGATAATCAAACATACATCATGGTACTTGCCCAGCACAATACTTCAGTTTTGGGAAACATCAATAATACAACATTTCACCATTTCTAAATTTTGTTTATATGTGGCGTTACCATTTAAAACATGTTGATAATCAAACATACATCATGCTACTTGCCCAGCACAATACTTCAGTTTTGGGAAACATCAATAATACAACATTTCACCATTACTAAATTTTGTTTATATGTGACGTTACCATTTAAAACATGTTGATAATCAAACATACATCATGGTACTTGCCCAGCACAATATTTCAGTTTTGGGAAACATCAATAATACAACATTTGACCATTACTAAATTTTGTTTATATGTGGCGTTACCATTTAAAACATGTTGATAATCAAACATGCATCATGCTACTTGCCCAGCACAATACTTCAGTTTTGGGAAACATCAATAATACAACATTTGACCATTACTAAATTTTGTTTATATGTGGCGTTACCATTTAAAACATGTTGATAATCAAACATGCATCTTGCTACTTGCCCAGCACAATACTTCAGTTTTGGGAAACATCAATAATACAACATTTGACCATTACTAAATTTTGTTTATATGTGGCGTTACCATTTAAAACATGTTGATAATCAAACATACATCATGCTACTTGCCCAGCACAATATTTCAGTTTTGGGAAACATCAATAATACATTTCACCATTACTAAATTTTGTTTATATGTGGCGTTACCCTTTAAAACATGTTGATAATCAAACACGCATCATGGTACTTGCCCAGCACAATACTTCAGTTTTGGGAAACATCAATAATACATTTCACCATTACTAAATTTTGTTTATATGTGGCGTTACCATTTAAAACATGTTGATAATCAAACATACATCATGCTACTTGCCCAGCACAATATTTCAGTTTTGGGAAACATCAATAATACATTTCACCATTACTAAATTTTGTTTATATGTGACGTTACCATTTAAAACATGTTGATAATCAAACATACATCATGGTACTTGCCCAGCACAATACTTCAGTTTTGGGAAACATCAATAATACAACATTTCACCATTTCTAAATTTTGTTTATATGTGGCGTTACCATTTAAAACATGTTGATAATCAAACATACATCATGGTACTTGCCCAGCACAATACTTCAGTTTTGGGAAACATCAATAATACATTTCACCATTACTAAATTTTGTTTATATGTGACGTTACCATTTAAAACATGTTGATAATCAAACATACATCATGGTACTTGCCCAGCACAATACTTCAGTTTTGGGAAACAAAAATAATACAACATTTCACCATTTCTAAATTTTGTTTATATGTGGCGTTACCATTTAAAACATGTTGATAATCAAACATACATCATGGTACTTGCCCAGCACAATACTTCAGTTTTGGGAAACATCAATAATACAACATTTCACCATTTCTAAATTTTGTTTATATGTGGCGTTACCATTTAAAACATGTTGATAATCAAACATACATCATGCTACTTGCCCAGCACAATATTTCAGTTTTGGGAAACATCAATAATACAACATTTCACCATTACTAAATTTTGTTTATATGTGACGTTACCATTTAAAACATGTTGATAATCAAACATACATCATGGTACTTGCCCAGCACAATATTTCAGTTTTGGGAAACATCAATAATACAACATTTGACCATTACTAAATTTTGTTTTTATGTGGCGTTACCATTTAAAACATGTTGATAATCAAACATGCATCATGCTACTTGCCCAGCACAATACTTCAGTTTTGGGAAACATCAATAATACAACATTTGACCATTACTAAATTTTGTTTATATGTGGCGTTACCATTTAAAACATGTTGATAATCAAACATGCATCTTGCTACTTGCCCAGCACAATACTTCAGTTTTGGGAAACATCAATAATACAACATTTGACCATTACTAAATTTTGTTTATATGTGGCGTTACCATTTAAAACATGTTGATAATCAAACATACATCATGCTACTTGCCCAGCACAATATTTCAGTTTTGGGAAACATCAATAATACATTTCACCATTACTAAATTTTGTTTATATGTGGCGTTACCATTTAAAACATGTTGATAATCAAACACGCATCATGCTACTTGCCCAGCACAATACTTCAGTTTTGGGAAACATCAATAATACATTTCACCATTACTAAATTTTGTTTATATGTGGCGTTACCATTTAAAACATGTTGATAATCAAACATACATCATGCTACTTGCCCAGCACAATATTTCAGTTTTGGGAAACATCAATAATACATTTCACCATTACTAAATTTTGTTTATATGTGGCGTTACCATTTAAAACATGTTGATAATCAAACATGCATCATGCTACTTGCCCAGCACAATACTTCAGTTTTGGGAAACATCAATAATACAACATTTCACCATTACTAAATTTTGTTTATATGTGGCGTTACCATTTAAAACATGTTGATAATCAAACATGCATCATGGTACTTGCCCAGCACAATATTTCAGTTTTGGGAAACATCAATAATACATTTCACCATTACTAAATTTTGTTTATATGTGGCGTTACCATTTAAAACATGTTGATAATCAAACATGCATCATGCTACTTGCCCAGCACAATACTTCAGTTTTGGGAAACATCAATAATACAACATTTCACCATTACTAAATTTTGTTTATATGTGGCGTTACCATTTAAAACATGTTGATAATCAAACATGCATCATGCTACTTGCCCAGCACAATACTTCAGTTTTGGGAAACATCAATAATACAACATTTCACCATTACTAAATTTTGTTTATATGTGGCGTTACCATTTAAAACATGTTGATAATCAAACATGCATCATGCTACTTGCCCAGCACAATACTTCAGTTTTGGGAAACATCAATAATACAACATTTCACCATTACTAAATTTTGTTTATATGTGGCGTTACCATTTAAAACATGTTGATAATCAAACATACATCATGCTACTTGCCCAGCACAATATTTCAGTTTTGGGAAACATCAATAATACAACATTTCACCATTACTAAAGTTTGTTTATATGTGGCGTTACCATTTAAAACATGTTGATAATCAAACATACATCATGCTACTTGCCCAGCACAATATTTCGGTTTTTGGAATCACCAATAATACAACATTTACACTATTTACCAAAGGTAGAACTCCATTTTAATGAAAAAACAAACACAATATTTAGTAAATTCTACAATATTATTCAGTCTGTGTTAAACTGCCATGTAAATTGAGTCTTGCTGGCGAAAACATGATCGGCAAGACTCAATAAAATTGTAGAATTTATTAAATAATGAGTTTGTTTTTTCATTACATATGTTCCTTTTTTACAAAATATATACATAACATAAAGAAAACAAACCTACACTACAAACAAATAAATAATAACCTGAGGTTATAAACCTATCCGGGGCTACATGTGTATTACCTATAAACTAATTAATGCTAAACTATATACTAAAATATATAACACACATAAAAAAATAAGATTATAAATTTAATTCGATTTGACTAAAGTAGACAAAACCGTAGCCTACCGACCCCAGAAAAATAAACAATAACTTAAAATAAAACAAATAAGTAAACCAACGTCCTATCTTAATTTCTTTAATCAAGATATTTTCACAACTATCTCACATGTAGGTTCTATGTAATATACAGTAAGATATATTATGGGCTATAAAATATATATTGAATATTTTTTAGGGTTGATCGGTTTTGAGATCACCTGCGTACAACTCCTTAATCATATAAATATGATTTTCAAGTAATTTCATAGTAGGAGGATTAAGAGATTACTGTAATATGTCAAGGACATCACGTTTATGCAAATTTGAGAATTTCTATATTTTTCAACCACATTTAGTAATGATTTTAGACTTTGCTTTCAAGATGGCATGTACTTTGCATTTAAATCCCATGGACTTCTAGCTCTGGGAATAATGTTTTAGTTTAGCAGGTTTAAACAACAATAGTTTATAGATAACGACAGTAGAATTGAAAGATTCCGTCACTTTACGTAATCAGCTGGTGTTTAAATTCTCAGGAACCGTCCATTGAGAAGAAAGGTTGCTGTTTGTTCAAGAAGAAAAGGTGGCCACATTGAATACATTTATTTTTAACAATTATTTATTACATTTCATTCACTGTTTAATAAACATATATTTTAATATTTTTACAAGTAAAAACTGAGATAATTTCAAATAAAACTTACTTCTAAAAAGCTCTGTAGCCTATATTTTAATATTAATTTGTATACATTTATTTGATAATAAACTAGTTACTAACTTATTCGAGTCGAAATTTAGTTGAATCAGAAAAAGGAATAAAAAAAAAAAAAAATAATACAATGCATTTTTAATTTGTCTAATGTAATCGCAAAAAATATCAGGTTTAAGTGTGTAAGAAAGATCTTCAACCAAATCCAAATAAAATACTAATACTATTGTGATGGAATAATGATGTAGAGATTTCTCCGTCACCCATCGCCAAAATCAAATCAAAATTAATTGTTTTCAATTATGTCAGGTCGGTAGTTGTTAATTCAAAAGTGAAAATGACTGTAATATATATATATATTTAGACTGAATATATCTAAATAAAGGTCTAAACATACTTCGCTTTCAACGTAAATCCTATATTTGATTAGAATCGAGCTATTAATGACGATGATCAAGGTTTATTATTTTATTATTTTTTTCAATTATTCCGGAAACGTAATATTTTTTATTCACAACTTGGCAACAATTGTTTGGATCATTTATCTTAGCAATTCACTAAAATGTTTAAACTAAATCGGTTGAGTCGTTTATGAGAAATAACGTATCTTATAAAAATATTTCCTGACTACACAAGAAACCTGTATGGTTTTAAGTCTACATGTTAGCAAAATGTGATCATACTATTTAAAGTAGATTTTGAGAAAATCGTAATTTTATGGTTTTTTTCTTATGGCTGCAGCTACCCTTAAATTTGTAGACATCAAACTTTGAAATAGAAACTTTCCGAGATATGGTTAGATAAAAACAATATATCAAATTTGATTAAAATCAGTCCATGCCTTGAGGCTGTAGTGCACTGCACACACGACATAAAAAAAGAGCACATAGTTAAAAAAAACAACAACAAAATGTTTCTTTTTTTGGACTCTAAACAAATATCCGCAATAAACTTAATTACAACCAAATACAATTATATTTCATGTTCTATGAATTGTGATTTATCATATTCGTACTTTAAGAAAATTCATCGCACAAAATAAACTGTTTTTATTCTACAAGTTTTATTTTATTACAAAGTTGATTAGTTTTGCTGTTAAGAAGATTTAAACATATAAGATGTACGAATTTGACGACAAGGTACAGTTTCAATTTTAATTTTCTATTCCTGTTTATGTATTGTTAAATCACTTCTTCATACCAAATTCAAGTTCCTAAGTGGACACTTTAAAGAATTCCAAAGTACAATTTCGATTAAATTCTATTTTCCAAAGTGTGTAAGCCCTTTTGATATTTTAACTGTAAACTTTTAAATTTTCTTACGAATTGGATAAAAGCGTAGATGGCTGATAAATAAGGAATCTACATTACAACACTACTTATAGTTTCAAAAAAATAGTATTTCCGAAATAATTTAATTTGAAATCGACTTGGAAAATAGAAAATATATAACAGTCTCTTATTTTACTTAGTGTTATTCTATTCTATATTTGTGCACTACACGTTTTTCGCCTCATTAAAATCTGTTGTACATTTGATCACCTAACACTATGTATTTTCCTGCCTCTAATTGCACAGTTATAGAATTGCGTTAAATTTTGAAATGTTTATAAAAGTTTACCTAATCATTGAAATTTTTCTTGTAATATAGGTAAAAAGCATAAAAAAGGCTGCTAATATTTAAAAATTGTTATAACATAAAATTATAATTATAAAAAATGACACTAATGTTAGATATATGATGGTAGTCTATAAGAAAATAAATGAGAGCAATTAATTATTTTTATTATTTGGACCTCTGTACACATTCTTATACTTATTTAATACTTAATTCAGTATGTAACATAAGTGCTATTTATTTTAAATATAATCTAGGTTAAAAAAGAGTTAATGGATTAAATCGGTGGTTCAATGGAAAGATTAAACTTTATTTTCTAATCCGTTTCACACTAATCGACTATAACTAATTTATTTTTATTACAATCTATTGTTTTAACAATATATTATATGATAAAGCTCTTTAAAATTAATTAGAAGAATGGGCCAAACTGTGGAAAAAATGGAGAGGGGAAAGAACCATTTGGTGGCAATGGAAACGATCCGTTTGGTAAAGGTGATGGCCACGAAAATGATCCATTCAAGGGTGGGAACGGAAGTGACCCGTTTGGAAAAGACGAAGGGAAAGGAAATGATGCATTTTGTGGCTGTGAAGGTGAAAATAAAGTCCAGGGGATAGAATCATTTGGAGTTGGTGGTGGAAAAGGGAAGGTACCATTTGGTAGATTTGGTGGCAGAGGGAATGATCCGTTAGGGGGTAAAGAAGGAAACGGGAAGGAACCATTTGGTGGTGTTGAATTTGCTGCAAATGGAAATAAAGAATTTGGTGCAACAGCAAAGGGTGGGAACGATCTCTTCGATAGAGTTGAAGCCCAGTGGTATGGCCTCAGTGGTGGCCAGGCTGGAGGTCCAAACGTATGGTATGATGGTATACGATGAGGAAAAATTCTTGGATAGTAAAATGGCGGCGAACGTTGTTTTCGGATTCTTGAGATGAGTGAAGAAGAGCGCAAGTGTCCTCCAGCAAATGCAAGTGAGATGAATATCAGCAACAATATCTAAACAGAGTTTATTTATTAAATTAATGCAATAATTCGTGTTTATAAAAAGCAAGAGAAGACCTAATTATATGAACAATTTTAAACAAAAAAAGTTAAAGTTACTGTCAACATTTTGAAATTTTAACTGTAGATTAACTTAGACAGAAACTAGTATAAATTCATGTTTATTGTTTAAAAAAAGACGAAAAACTGAGTTTCGTTAAAACCAGTTAGTAGTAAAAAGGTTTCCTATTATAATAATATTAAAATATAATCCGTTTTAAATCTGTTGAAATAAAAATAATATGATTTTAAATATATTAAATTTGCATTTAACACATGTCGTAACCATGTAGCTTTCAATTAAACCAAAGTTATTTTTTGAAAAAAATCTACTAATTTAAAAATAAAATATTAATTTTTGAATTTGAAAAAAAAAATCTGGTCTTCCAATTCACTATTTAGATTACCAATGACGGTGGAAATTGAAACATAAAGAAAAAATAACCCTTTATAAATTTATAAGAAGAAACCACACCTACTTTTCTTCCCAAAATGTAATTCAGAAATTTAAAAAACAATACTGGTTTTGTTTATTGTCTAATTTGACGAAACTACGAGTTGTTGTTATGATCTGGAAAAAAATGCCTAAGAACTCTGCGCGGCTGGAGCAAAGCTTCTATAGATTTTATTTTTCATAAAAAGGTTATGTAGTTAATAATAATATATCGTAATATGCAAAAACCTAAGAAGGCTAAATTGTAATAACTATAATAAAATTTTGTGTAAGAAGTAAGTCATTATAATTAGTGAAATGTATTTACATATACTGTTTTTCTACATTACATTAAATCAAATTTATATAAATAGACTATTATTATTATTAAAATAAATTAAATATAATAATTAATATAACCTTCAATTGATTCTCTGTCTTGAACAATAAGAAGAAAGCAATGAGCTACTTATACAAAACTGTTACATGTTACAGTTTTTACTTGTATCTGGAAACGAAAAAATGTTACAAAGATGATACGAAAGTAACTCTTTTACTCGTCAATAACAGAATATGCTAGTTAAATTACTTAGGGAGTTCTTCGTGACGTAATAGATTCAGCTACCTCCCTCCCCTCCCTTCCCTGCAAAACTATATTTTTAAGCCTCTCCTTGCAAAGTAATTTAATATGTTAATGTCACTAAAATTTTACTTAATGTAAAAATAAAATATATCTTACATTATTGTGGATTATTACAAAATCAATACAATTATATGGGTGGAAAAAGTGTACCAACATATCAGAGAGATAAATTTAATGTGACAATTTAATTGAAACAGTGATTATATGTTATTTGAAATTAAATAAATATTTGTAGCATTTTACTTATGGCCATAGTAACAAATTATAAACTTAAAATAATGAACAGATTTGTATTTACTGCTACTTGATAGACAGGTAGACTGTATGCGTGAGAAATACAGGTGTTTTCCAAAGATCCATAGTTTTATTTCAACATATATTATGTTTTGATTGTATTGTACTTAAATATATAATTGCAGACTTTAATTTTATTTTGACTTATAATTATGCAAGAATTAAATAACGAAATAAGTCTAACGTTTTCAAAACAAAAATAGTTATTTTTGGCTGTTATTACTTTAAGCTCTGCTGACTGGTTATTTACATCAATGACGAAGTAATTTTTCCACCAAATTTAAAGATATAAAAATTTTGTTAGGAACATAAAAATGAACATTATTATATACACAATCTGATGTGGGCATAAGGACCAAAATTATATCAATTTTCCTGAATGATTTTTTTCACTGTAACTCACTTTACTGTTATACATGTTAATTGTTGTTCTTAATAATTACCAAGAACCGCATTTCAGTCAAGGTGTTGTCTGTCATACTGCTTTCACATATTGTAATAACAATAATTTTACCGCACAAGGACAAACCTGGGAAAACCGTTATGATATAACAGCGATACAAAAGAAATCTACATGCTAATTGTTACAGTTCCAGGTAGTTTGTTTAAGTAGTTGTCCTTATAAACTCCTTCACAAATACACGGAGCGTTAATTACCATACTCCTTTTTAAAGAATATATTAGAAAGGTAAAAAAGTCTTTTAAATTTTGAGTTACTTTGGAATTTGACTGCTTGCCGTCCAACTGTAAACAGTTATAAATATTGAAATTAATTCTTAATTAAAATAAAACTCGGCAGTTGATCCACTGACGTGATAGGGCGTGATTTCTGTTGATGATACTTTTCTTTCTGTTGCGGAACTTTGACCACCATGACAAATAGACACAGACCACCGAACTCTTAAAATGAGCTATTATAGCTTATAAATATAAAGAAACAAGTGTACTGTTTTAAAAGGCCGCCTTTTTGAAATTTGAATGTCTTAACTTTTTAATAATAAATATATTGAACTATTTCTTAAACCTTACTTATTAAAATTTGAATGAAATTTCTGAATCTAGATTGATTTTTTTCTTTTTTCTCTTTAATTGTAAGGTTATGGACTTCAAATTTTAATTTCTTAACTATCTTGGAATAACTTAATTTTTATGGTAGAAAGACGTATGGATCTCATTGGATAAATATGTACACGATATCAGGCAAACTAATAAATATACAATTCGTAGGTCGATTAAATAAAAAAACAATTGGGAATAAAATTAAATTCTATAACACTAAAAATAAATGAATGATAAACAACAACCTTAAATCCGTATCACAATAATCGTGGAAATTAACATAAATATAAATATATTCATATAAACATATAAAATATAATTTGTAAAATTAAAATTAAAGTAATTTGAAAATGATACCTAAAATGTTTTTAAACATTGACCTCAATTACTCCAAAATTGGTTTAAATTTTATTTTCAGTAACGGCTTAATTAATTTGGTTTTATTTGACTTATGAATAGCTAACTTTAAAAGAAAAGAAAATAAAGTCTATTTACAAAACAGACTCCAGTTTCAGAAGGTGTTTGATCAAAAACAAATATCTTGTGATGTTATCAACAGAAATCATATCTTTTAGATTATGATGTGTGTGCTGATGAACTAATAAATATAATATTACTTCTAAGATATAAATACTACAAAAATCAAATTATCCAGCTTTTTAAATACATTTCTGCAAAAAAACACGAATCATAATTCTTACTGTTTGTTTCTGAAATCGAAACATTTATTTTGGTACATGACAGCAACACACCACACACATTAAAAGTCATTAAAAGTTTATTTTGGCTCATGAATTATCATTATACATAATTTCTTATTTCCGTTATACTTTTTCGTTCCTCTCAATTTGATTTTACTGCTCCACAACAATTATCGGATAGGGCATAAAGAAGTATTCACTTCAAATTAATAATAATAAATAAATTAAAAAATAACCTTTGAACTCGCTTTCACTATTAAATTTATTAAATAGATAACCTCAAAATTTGAGGAAAATTGTCAATAATAATAGTATCAATGTAGGAACTTAAGTAATTTTTGTAAATTTAGATGACAAATTATGTTTTACTGTTAGTTGAATAAAACTGCTAATCAAAATAATGGTTTTAGAGTTTTTTAGATTGCATTAATTTCGTTAGTTCCGTCTTGTAAATGTCATACAAATTTATATTTGCTCATTTCTTGTAGCTTTTTAGTGATCAGTACATATTATGTTAAGGGAATACCAGCAGTCTAGAATTATATCTTATTTTGATTATAATTATATTTTTTAAAACTACGATTGTAAAATACTCGATGAAAATCAATACGTAAAAAAAATGCAATAAAAAGCCATTAGTCCTAACAATAACTTTTTTGAAGCGAGATTTAAAAGTTTTGATTTCACAAATGATTATTTAATAAATTTATCTTTAAAGCAATAAGCAGTATTTCCTATTCTAATTTTGAAATTCATCTTCTCAACAAATGGACAAAACACAGAACGAAATAGCAATGCTTACATTTTTAACGGCCACTATTTTATACTGGGGTAACAATACCGATCCCAATTTGGTACCATTTGTCTCTACTATTTCCTTTAATATGATGTATTAAACATTGTTAGTTGTCACCAAAATATCTGTATGGACGATACTAGGGTGTGTAAATGATACAGATTGATACGATATATTTGTTTAAAATATGCTCGTAGTACTTTGTGAAAAGAAATCTATCTTCAGAGCGAGTCGAATATTAGGTACCGTTATACAAAATGTTCCTAAAATTACAAATATTTTCCTGGTTCGTCTAATGGAACAAACTTATAGCTGTTAAAATCGTTGGGAAATTCATCTTGCTTTACCTGCTATAATGTAAACATACTTAGATTAAAGATATAAACTTTTAATTCTGAAATATTCTCTGTCGATTGAAAATAACTAATTTTGTATTTCGATGTTCATGTAGGCTGAAATATATTTAAGATGTTGATATTTTCCCTTCAATTGGAGCCAAAGATATTGGCAATTTCTCATTAGAACTTTAAACCACTATAAATTTGGAGACAATTTTTCTTTTAATTGTTACATTTAAGTGTTGATTGTTCTACTTGAAGAAAATACAAAAGTATATTTCATGGTTATAAAATTACAAAAATCTAATTTTACGAATTTTTGTGAAATCTTTATTTTTTACCTAATATTTCACTTTCTAGATAGAGGCGGCTGATTTCTACAAAATTCTCTTTATTTTATGTCAACCTAAAGTAGAACTAGAGCCTATCTGATTTTTCTAACACTAATCTTTACACACACACACACACTCTCTCTCTCTCTCTCTCTCTCTCTCTCTCTCTCTCTCTCTCTCTCTCTCTCTCACACACACACACACACACACACACACCCTTGCACACTGACAAACATAGATTTAATTATCTTTGTTTTTTTTTAAGAAACTGGGTTAAAAATCAAACATAGGATCTAATTTCATACATATAAACACCACATAAGTTTTGATTTATTAACAAATCTAATATATTTAACATTAATTAAACTACTTACATCGGTCTTCATTGCTGATTACTGACACTTAGACATGGAAGTGCAACAGCTGACTGGACAAGACTACAGACAAGTATTCTAGGCCTTGAACAATAATGTCCTGTTACTTGACAATAAATTCTTTAACCTTTGAATTTACTTTATAGTCTAATAATGTGTTATGATTGTTATTGGGTGTGGCCGCCGCTAATTTTCTTTCATTGCGACTCATTTACTTTGTTAATGCAAATCTTTGGCATTGATTTCCCAGAAACTTTCACTTCAGAGATAACATATGTATGACAAAACTTCCTTGAACATTTTGTATATGAGTTTAATTAGGCTAGTTACTAAAAATACAATGGAGATGTGTGTGTGTGTGTGTGTGTGTGTGTGTGTGTGTGTGTGTGTGTGTGTGTGTGTGTGTGTGTGTGTGTGTGTGTGTGTGTGTGTGTGTGTGTGTGTGTGTGTGTGTGTGTGTGTGTGTGTGTGTGTGTGTGTGTGTGTGTTATTGTACCCAAACTTGTGGCGGGGGTTTCAGTGTTTTATATTGTTCACATTCACCACAGTGCTCATTGAACATCTACCATCTATAACTCAAAAAAATTAAATAGATAACGCGATCAATATCCTTTGTATGGCTTCTTTTGAGTAAAATTTGACAAATATAGTTAGATTTTGAGAAAAAAATTCAGACATATGACTAAAATATCCACACAATTTAATTGAGACCAGTCCACGCATTTTGATTGGATTGTAGAGCACTGCGCAGACAACAGATGCCAGACACTTTTTGGATTCATTAAACTTATCTGAAAAAATAAAACAGCGATTCTTTTGACTCATCACAAAACTTTTTCTATATGACTCATGCGAGAAAGTAAAAATTTTAAACAATTATAATACTCGTAGTATTTCATTATTTTCAATTCGTATATTTTATATTATCATTTCTAGTTTGTTTTACTAATTAATAACCTAACCATGTCGTTAAAACCGTTCGGTCATGAAGTTGAGTATAGATGGAGTTTAGGTTAGGCTGGATATTAAATAGTGACGAAATTAGAAACTACTTTATTTAGTACTAAAATGTTACTGCAAGTTTTTATTAAAACCTTAATATTGTAACTCATTTAACAGATATTGGAATTTATATAAATGTTTATAAAGTAATTTTATAGAAAGCATACAGATAATATGGCATTATTAATAATAATGAAAAATCGTACAGTTAAAAAAAAAAAAAAAGTTTACTGTATTAAGGAAATGTTTCTCAAACACCGTCTGGCCCCGAACCTCTGGAACTACTGTAAGTGTATGATCGTGTCCCATCATTAACATGAACGTAGTTCTCCTGTCTGTAGCCTGATTGTCCACCTCCTGAAGTTGATGACCTTGCACCGCTAGCTACAGATCCTCCATTGGAACTACCGAAGCCATAACCACTAGAAAAACAATGTCCTCCGCCTGTTCCTGAGGAAGAGCTGAATCCAAATCCACGACCGCCAGACGCTCCTCCAGAGCTCCCGTAAGCGGATGCGAAAGCTGATCCACTATTACCAGATCGTCCAGTAGATGTACAACTTGTTCCATGGTTTGCTCCTTGTTGTCTAGAATAGTGGAAGCTATGTTGTCGATTTCGGTCCTGATCACCCATGGTACTCGATTTCTGGTTGCCTAATTATAAAATTTATGTTATTGATTTTTTTCTAATATACCTTAAGTATACATTTACTTACATGAGAAATTCTATTAACTAAATAATGTTTTAGTAAACAATAGAGTTTAGTGAATTATTATTATTTTACGTTAAAAAAAAACACGATATATATAAGTATAAACACTTTTACTAAATAAAACAGTTGATTCAAGCAACATTTTGAAATTTTATGGTTTAGAATTACGTAGTGCTAGACTATTTCCTCACCACTGTATTGAAATTATTATACATCTTACAAAAAATATCCATGTTAAACATGTTAAGTTATGAAAAATCTATTTTAACCCTCTCTAAGTAGGATGTTAATTTATTCAAAAACTGTCGATGTCAAATGTTATGTTTTTAACAGACATAATATAATACAAAAATATTGTTCATCTGAAATTATTTATGAGATAGTTTTGAACAACCTCCCAACTTTAAAGGCGATTTCGATTATTAATAAAATTTGAAAAAAAATACATTTTATTTCAGATATAACCCCATTATTGACACAAATTGTAAAATTAGTCCTCTCAGAGCGCAGCTGCTACAACTTACATTGAAATTGGTTCACAAATATTAGGACAACCATTTTTACAGATTTGTTTTTAAGAAGGTTTGAAAGTGCAAAGTACCAAGATTCGTTTTAACATTTAATTTATTCACCTCAACCAGCAGAAAGGTGGAATGTTCAATGACATACATTTAATTAGGTATAAACATACAAGTTTGGTAAAAAGCGAACGCTTTAAACAATATTATATTCATTTTTACCAAAATTTATGACATCAGGCAATTTAAGTTGTTGGTTAACAAGATATTGTGAGCTACATAAATAAGATTGAGATTATTACATAACAATTGAGAAATAATATTTTCACAGGCTAAGCTCAATATGTTTCCAACTTTTGAACCTCTCAATAATAAGAAAGCCGAGTTAAGAGTTATTTTTCATAAGAAAAACGTGCCTTGAGTCTGTTTTCGAGAGCGGTTATTTATTTTCTAATTTCTACTGATTTATTAAATTAATTTTCTTCAAAATTTTCCGTTACTTACATTTGTCTGAAATAAAATATAAGTTGGTCAGAAGTAGGATCTTAAATGGTTATACACGATATTCTAGGCACAGGGCGGTCTAGATCTTTCTGCGGTGGTCTTATTTATCTCTTCGGTGGTGCATACCCCTAATACAAAATCTGTAAACTATGACTTCTAATTCAAGTGAAGGTCAAAACTGAATTTATTAATATCTTCTTTTTTTGTGATGTTTGAAAAAATAATGTAATGAAAAAGAAAAACAAAAATAAACAAATGGAAATTGGTTACAAAACAAAATAATGTATTACGTTCCCACATAAAAACACGTTTTACATTTGAGCAAACCTTTTAAAAATTTAGGACTTTAGGAGAATTGGGGGGGGGGTACAAAAACACAACGCTCATATCAAATTTGAATTCGGGAATTTAAAATTAAATTATACTATAAGTTACATCATAAACGGAGTCACAATCGTTCACATCATTCACAATTATTAATTTTTATATATATTTTGACTTTAAGTCACTCCTTAATTTGAACTTAAATCTAGTCCTTCTTGCCTCGATTATTCTTGTGTTGATACTTGCCTGGAATGAAACTTAAAATTTATATTCCTACACATCAGTAATAACTTCCCACCATGCTGCTGTTTTTACCCCAAATCTTGCAATATTTATTATAATATCAGATCATGGACCAATCAATGGATTTCTTGATCAATTGCGTCAAACTTGAGTAAATTGGACAATTTCTACTCCGACATGGTCTAAATGTGGGATGGGGTGGATCAATATCTTCGCAGCATCACTTCCTTTATTACGTAATCAGAAAGTATAATTTAGTTGGAGTGTCAGTGGCCAAACATTTAAAAACTAATTATTATAACAACCAACGAATGTAAATTCTGTTCTTTATATATTATTTATCCACTTAAAAAAAAAAAAAACTTTTCACTATTTCCATCTCTAAAATAAGGTAAAAGAAAGGAAGTTGATGTACAGCTTCAGTACAACTAATTAACTATAATTGTTTATATAATTTAAAACACTTTTTTAGTAGGTTATATAAGATATTATTTTGTTTTTATGTCTGGATATATTGTCAAATTGATTACAATAAATTATAAAATAATGTATATTATAGTACATTATTTGCATATCTAATACATTATTGTATACTATAATATTATAGTAATGGATGGTTTTATTTATGAATCAATGCGTAATAGGCTATCTTTATTTATATTCTTTTAAATTAATTTATTAGCTAAATATTGTTTAACTAGTTACTGTTTAACAAATTTTATTTCTGTTTACCATTTAAATTTTGTGTTATAATTTTTTAATAAACTGTTTAACTCTTTGCATGAGTCTTTATCTCTAAAACAAATTAAATTAAATAGTTTAAAAGTTCTTGACGATGAACATTTTGAATTGAGGACGGATTTTATGATGATTGCTTCTGTTATTGTAGTGACAAAAATAAATTATCACAGCAAAAGATGTTAAGCAAAGAACAAAATAGATATTTGACATAAAATGGCGTACTTACCTCCACGACTGTAGATGTCACACTGTGGATTAGAAACACAGTCTTGGGAATAGTTTAGAAACGATTAGTTGAATCATCGAATGGTCAACACATGTGTTTGAGTTAAGTGTTTCAATCATTAAAATGACATAATTTGTTTAGATATGGTGTTTCACTGCAGGCCATAGCGAAGCTAATGTATAACATTTGCCTATAAGATAAAAATTGTATTTTTCTTTGGTTAAAACAAAACTGAAGTGAAAACTAAGAAACTAATCTGTCTGTATTTTCCAGGTGGAATGAAAAAAGCGATAAAGTTAATGCTGAAATTTTTATACCCAAGTAAAAAAAAATAGACTTTTTTAAACGTTCCATTTGAGGTGTATGTAATTTACAAGGAAAAATTTAAAAATAGGACGTCGTATTTTATAACTGGAAGAAATATATAAAACCGAGCTGTATAAACGATAAACATATGGCCGTTCTCCAATTACTTCCTCACATTATGGGAAAAGTCACGTGATGTGTAAACAATTTACGTCGATTGTTTCGCAGATATTTCCGGTTTAGGATCCTTTGAGTAGTTTTAAGAATCTGTCGTCTGTGTCGTATTTGCTTCTCTTCAACTCAAACGCGTGGACCGATTTTAATGAAATTGGTTAAGTAGGCATGTATATCTCGGGATGTTCATTCATTTTTCGATAACTTGAAATTTGGGAGTAATTATACAAAACTCAAAAAATAAATATGATTTCTCTAAATATTGGGATAAAATTTTGTTTAATTATATCCTCTACGGACGCTGACAAAACCTATTGATCGCAATCTCTCTAAACTCTGGTCAGTCATTGGTGAAATACACGCAGTTTATGGGTAATTTTTTTAAATTGTCCTTAACGATTTCTTTCATATTTCAGTGATAGATTAACCTAAACCCGGGGCAAAATCGTATGTAAAAAAATATAATGATTCAGCAATAATTGGTAAAAAGAGAGGGGGGCGTATACAAAGACGGCGTATTTGGTTTATGCCGATTTTACTGACAAACACGAAGCTGATATTTTTGGTGATAAATAGTTTTGGTTCGTTCTTATTTGGTTTTGGAGGAATGAGTGAGGGACGAAGTTTGTGCATTGTTTTTGCAACATTTACTTTTTTTATGGATTAGTTTTAGATAAGTCTGAAACTTAAAGTCTCTCTCTCCCCCCCCTCTAATAATTACATATCAGCTAAAAAATTCTAAAATATATTATGCTAGAATTTCGCTAAGGAATAACCGCATGTAAAAATACATATTTCCCTATTACCAGTTTATTTTAATTTTAAAATTATTGAAATTTACTAGGAAACAGTTTTACTCTAATTCATGCGATGTTTGAACCGATCTTGAAACCTCAGATACATTGTAAGACATACCGTCCGATCGTTTATTGTTTATTGTTGTATATTGACCGATAACACTCAACTTTCAGAGTTAAGAATTCGTTTTTGGTGTTAAGGTTTATGTTTAGGAGAATGATTTGTGATTAAGTTTTGTGAACTGTATAATTGGGTTTTAAAGTCTCTTCGCTCAAATACCTACGAGTAAAATATTATGAATATATTACAAGTAGAATATAGGTCTTAGATCGTAAAATAACCAGCAAATATGGATGAATAAAACTTTTAAGTGTTTGTAAAATAAAAATTGCACTTGTTGTAAATTGTTTTGCAATACGTGCCTTTCTTGAAACCAGATGTAAAGTGACTGATCATTAGAAGCTAAAAATTCCACGAGTATATTATAAACTATAAACTGGATTTAAAAATAGATTAAACACAACAACAAAAGTGTAGAGTAAACATATTTTTCGTGATAGAATAAATTATAGATTATAATATAAACTAACTAGACTGTTTTCCTTTTCATGCTAATGAAGACGGATAAACGGGAAAACAACTGGTATCAAAATTCAAAACTGCAGTTAGTCGTGTGGCACAAACAATTGAAACGCGCTGGACCTCATTTCTGATCAATAGACCACTTTTATGCTACATCAACTATATTATAGGCTTCATAGACTACATTTTAGTACATTGAGTGCTGAATAGGTAATTTAAATTGAATTATAGTCCACAGTATGTGCTACATAGGCCAAATTACAGAATGAATTTTAGGTTACATCCGTTGAATCATAGGTAGGCTACATTGACTACATTATAGGCTACCTTTGTTCATTATTGACTAAAAAGGTGTACTTTAGGTTACATAGGCAGATTTAGTTTAAATAATAACATTGGTAAGATCATAGGCTAAATAGGCTGCAGTAGAATAACAAATATGTATTTCTTTTACGTTGAATAATTCTCCATTAATTATCGTAAAAACATATGTTTACCCATCAACAACGTTTTATTTTGATAAGCACAGATGTTGATAAATAGATAGACATGATTGATAAGCACATACACTGACTGTCAGCAGTTAGTGTACGTTATAAATTTACTACATTTATCAAATTAAAATCCATAATCTTTACTTGTTGATTCTATTGACATCTGTATTAAAAACTATAAAAGAGTTACACCATCTTTTTTTTAAAAAAATTGTTTTGAACATTATTAATTTTACACTTTAATATACATACAAATACATACTGGAATAGCATTAGTGCATTACAGTAACACATGACGAGTCAACAATGAGAACAGTTTTGCCAACTGATATTTGGGGAAGAAGAAATTTACCTATACGTAACTTATACCTTCAAACTTCGGGTTGCGTCCTTTTTGAAACACCCGTTAGATTTAGTACTACTTCTAACAACGAATAAGAAATACATACTGTTCAGTTGACCATGTATACATGTGTTGAAGTACATTTAATTCTTTCATGTTGCGTTTACATAACAAAATCTTTTATTCAAATAATAGTAATTTAGAGTACAACAATCTAAATTTCAAAGTAATATTATATAAAGTATATATTTAACTTTGAAATTATAATACTATAATAATAATAACAGTTATTTAAGTAATAAAAACGTAAAATATGTCTTCATAGCTTGATCGTAAAAATTACCATGCGACGTGTAGTTGGGCGTGATAATTTCTAGAGAGCAGTAAAAACACTTTACACTCGATTACATTACATTTTTCCTACAACTGTAGTACTTTTTTTGGATTATGTGAGAGATATTCAAAATATTGCCATGTTATACAATAATAGTAGTGTATAGAGAAAGTCATCCCGATCCATTTCAAAATCCTGTTTCGACATTATATTGAACAAGCTGTTTAAATACATTTGAGGTTAGCTGAGTCTGTGAGTGGGCAACGTGACAATAATAAGCCTGAATCATCTGGTTTATTCAGTGTGGTATAAAGGATCAATGTAAATTTACTTGCAATAATTGTTTTGCACGCCGAGTAGTAATTAGCTGTTTTATAACCTGTTCTTAGGTCGTAAATGAACATTTAAGACACAGTTGTAGGAAAAATATAGTAATAATGAAATTAATAAAACAACAATTTTATTACTACACAAATAATTAAACCGATTTTCGTGACTTTTTGAATAACTTTTCCATCGGTGGCCTAATTAAACCAAGTGATCTCCTTATTTTAAAATTTTGTGTTTAGAAAACCCAGAAAAAGATCAAAAGAACTTCGACAAATTTCCATAAACTATTGTTCATTAATAAAAAAAAAAAAAAAAAAAAAAAAAAAACATTGTGGACATAAAAGAAAAACATTAACATTTTCAACCACTACATTCGTTGTAGTTGTTTTGTACTCTTAATGTAATAACTGCAACAGAAATAACCTAATTTCAATTATTTATAAGTTTCTTATAAATGAGGAAGAAACACATTCCAAGTAAATGTATCTGTTATGACTGTATCGGAAGAGCTGATGTTTTATGTAGGAACGGTTATGCTAGTTGGAAGCATGTAGACAAACGATTAGTTGATTTTATAAAATGTGTATAAGAAAGCAAAGTACGTCTAATAAACAAATTTAAATATTTTAATTAGCTTTATTCAGCAAAATAATATATTTTAACTCCACACTATACAAACTTATTAACGATTGTTTTGTGGTATTGTATTTTGTATTTTATAATGGAAGAAATAATAAAGATTTTTCATTTAAAAAAAAACAATAATAACAATAATATAATATGATCGTAAAAGGGTGTGTGTCTCCACTAAAACACCAAGTTATACATTTACAACTTTTCCGTTGATGATTTCTTTCACTAGAAAAGATCAAACAAGTTTTTTTAATGTGGTAGACCTGAACTTGATTGACACCTTGTCCCGAAGGTGCCGAAGACTATGCCAGGCTCGAGTAGACGCCTAACCATGCATAGTACTTAAACATCGGAACAGATGACAAGTTCTCCTCACCCTGATCTCCCCTTGGCTTGCATACCCTCAATTGAATTCAATTTCTAATTTCAAACTTAAAAAACCATGCCACCCTAGCCATCTCTTTTTGAATTGGCGCAAATAATTACAAAATAATCGATTTACTCGCGGTCTCTTTGGTTTGCAATTTCAATTCTTGGTTCCGTTGATGAGTTGCATGATTACTTTATAGGGATGTGAGCGGGGGATGAAGGGGTGCGGGGGATCGAGTCACAACGGATATCTGCTCTTAGATAAACCAGCTCTTTTATTTTCTCACGTATAAAGACAATTTTGTAAAATCTATTTTAAGGTTTTCGTGGTAAAATTAATTTTGAGACCCTCTGAGTCGAAAAAGAGTGGTTCCTCAAATGACGTCTCTATGTTTGTAGTGTGCAATGTGGTTTGCAAACATCGACCTTACCTATTTTATTAAATGTGTGTTACTCCTTAGATAAAGGAATAAATGTATTTGTCACCCCGAAAATTCAGTTTGGGTGTTATCGGTAATAAAAACCACTCAACAGATCACTTTATAGTAATTACGGATGTGGCAATTCCGAAGTAAGTAGCTGGATCTACACGTTTCTTTATCCAGTCATAGGTTAGATCCCTTTCTTTCATCATTCAAATTGAGTTTATTTTAATCAACTCTTGTTTACTTCCGACACTGGCGCTATAATGGAATACTAGAGATCTCTAATATATTTTTATCCGAGGTAAAGAAAAATGTGTCAAAAAAAGAACGAGCTATTTTGATGACATGGAATATTTATGATCCAGGTCATTTTGCAATAAAAAAAAAATACGGTTATAAGTAAAATGGAAAGACCAAGATAAGTTCTTCGGTGTAGTAATTGCAATTACAAAATTTCAAATTTTCATTTAAGATGATAATTACCAATATAACAAACATAATAAGGAACCTAACATTCAGCTCTTGTAATCACCAATATAACAAATATAATAAGGAACATAACATTCAGCTCTTACATGTTAAGTAATCACAAATATAACAAACATAATAAGGAACAGAACATTCAGCTCTTATAGGTTAAGTAATCACCAATATAACAAATATAATAAGGAACATAACATTCAGCTCTTACATGTTAAGTAAGCACCAATATAACAAACATAATAAGGAAGTTAACATTCAATTCTTACAGGTTAAGTAATCACCAATAAAACAAACATAATAAGGAACCTAACATTCAGCTCTTACATGTTAAGTAAGCACCAATATAACAAACATAATAAGGAAGTTAACATTCAATTCTTACAGGTTAAGTAAGCACCAATATAACAAACATGATAAGGAAGTTAACATTCAGCTCTTACAGGTTAAGTAATCACCAATAAAACAAACATAATAAAGAACATAACATTCAGCTCTTACATGTTAAGTAAGCACCAATATAACAAACATAATAAGGAAGTTAACATTCAATTCTTACAGGTTAAGTAATCACCAATATAACAAACATAATAAAGAACCTAACATTCAACTCTTACAGGTTAAGTAATCACCAATATAACAAACATAATAAGGAAGTTAACATTCAATTCTTATAGGTTAAGTAATCACCAATATAACAAACATAATAAAGAACCTAACATTCAGCTCTTACAGGTTAAGTAATCACCAATATAACAAACATAATAAAGAACCTAACATTCAGCTCTTACAGGTAAAGTAATCACCAATATAACAAACATAATAAAGAACCTAACATTTAGCTCTTACAGGTTAAGTAATCACCAATATAATAAACATAATAAGGAACCTAACATTCAATTCTTACAGGTTAAGTAATCACCAATAAAACAAACACAATAAGGAACCTAACATTCAGCTCTTACAGGTTAAGTAGTTACAAATATAACAAACATAATAAGGATCAGAACATTCAGTTCTTATAGGATAAGTAATCACCAATATAACAAACATAATAAGGAACATAACATTCAGCTCTTACATGTTAAGTAAGCACCAATATAACAAACATAATAAGGAAGTTAACATTCAATTCTTACAGGTTAAGTAATCACCAATATAATAAACATAATAAGGAACCTAACATTCAGCTCTTACAGGTTAAGTAGTTACAAATATAACAAACATAATAAGTAAGTTAACATTCAATTCTTACAGGTTAAGTAATCGTGCTTTGGCGGAATAGTCTGCACGATCAATGAATTGTATTCCTTTTATATTCATTTGAACAGGATGGCTTAGCTTCAGGTTATATCTCCACAAATCTTCAGGTTCAAGAATTTTTAAAATACATAACCTTTTCGACCATACTTTATTGAAATGTTAACAACACAAACCTTCGTCCGTAAACCGTAAGTAGAATAAACGTATGCTTATTAAATAATTTCCAATGATACACAAAATATTATTTTTCACCGTTTTAAAGTCAATGTCTTAAGGAAACAATAAGTGAGTCAAAGTCTTTGACTGAATGTATTTTTGGCAGTGTTAATTTATAACAGGTATCAGAGACCCTTTATAAAACAAAATCAGATTTTATTTTATTTTTTGTAAACTTTTATTTGAATAAAACTATTTATTGACTTGTTTAGTCAGCTTGCTTTTTGTTATAATTTATAAACTTCATTTTATCACAAATATTATATTTTAAACATATTTGATTCATGAACTCATACTTAAACAAACTATTGATATTTTTCCGATCATGTTAGAATGCCCTTTTCAAATAAGTCTGTCCCACAGACCAGATAAATGATGTAAATAAACTCTTCAAACATGACTATCAAAATTAGCATTTTAAATAACTATATGAGAGGGTTGCGGAGGGCGCTTTGTGATGGCACCCTTTGAGAGTATTGTCAGTGTCGCCAGAAAGAGTTTGATACGAGGGCAATTAGGAGGGAGAGGGGTTCATAGTCTAATACGGTTTTAAAAAGGGGTGGTTCAATAGCGTACTTTAAAATATAATACTTGACAAATCGAGAATCTGCTAAGTCTTTAAGTGCAATTGTAATATTTATTTCTTTTGAGTTGTTGCACCTGCTAATCCTCTGGAAGGGGCGGGATAGAGAAATGTATAATATAAACGGAATTGGTAAATTTACATGATTGTACTCGCGTACAAAGAACAAAGATTTCTTCTACCATATATTGCAGAAAGTAGTATATTTTTCACCAAATAAACAAATATTTTATTTCGAACAAATCATTTTAACGACTACTTTATCATCTTTAGTTATTTACAGACACAAATTTTGTGAAATAAAATGTAGTTTGCAGAAATTTGTTTTTTATTTTGGTGTTTGAATTTTGTACAGTTGTTTATTTTAAGAGACTATATTTGTATTTGGCGTGTGAAGTTCAATGTATCTATATTGATAGTTGGGAAACAAATAAGTTATGTAGATATTATTTAGTTGTTACTTTAATATTATAATTGTAAGAATACATAGTATATGAAAGGTTATTAGGAACGTATATTCCCTTCTACTACTGTAAAGAGAGAAGGTCTGCTAGACGACTTTACAATGTGGTTAGCACATCAAGTCTTACCTCCCCACATACCTCACGATACTGAGTCAACAAAGGAACTTTTTGATAGAACTTGATCCCTCACACCATTTTGATGCTGAGTATATTTTGTATATTGACATTAAAACTGACAGTAATTACTGGTATTAAATATATTTACAAATAAATTAAATAACCCCAACCTGGGCGCTATGGCCTTTGATGATTCAATAAATCATGTATTCCTTTACATTCTAAAGTTGGAAAAATTGTCGTACTTGTCAACATATAAAGAAACAAACATGTAATTCTAAAAGTATTTCATGTTAGACAACATGACAACAAAATTGAACTTTCTTTTGAAGTAAACTAGACATCTACTCAAATTTAAAACAAAACAGAAAACTCAGTGTTATAAATAAATGCAAGTCACGAGTGAAATATTTGTCGTCTTTTTGTAAATTTGTGTTTTTCTTCAAATTATAATAATTAAGAATTTAGTATATCTAGATATCATGAATATTACACGTCATGATTTCAAAATAACAATGTTTTAATATTTATTTAATTTCAAATACATGATATTAAATATTTATCAATGTTAATTTAAAACTGTTCTTTGAATATTTTTGTAAATAATGTTGAAATTATTGTTTTAAAACTAGTATTCAAAATATTAAATAATGAAATCTTATAATTTGTATTGTAAAAAAGGCAAATTGTTTATCAAAAAGGTGTAATGTTTTAAAATACTTGAATCGTTTTGTAAATATTTTTGTAACATTCTTATTATAGCTTTGACTCTTACTTTCTCATTATATTTCGTTTTCCTCCCAAAAAATAGATCCCCTTTATAACAGTTTGAAGTTACAATAAAAAAAAATGAGGGAATAAAATTGATGTAACAAAGTGACCGCAGAACTACCCTTCACCGGTAACTAGATAAAACAACCCTTAGACAAATTTCAAAGGAAACGGACTTTATTACAGAGTGGACAAAACTGCCCTGACGCAGTCGCGCGCGTGGTCTGTCGCAAACCAGGTTAGTGACAAATTGAGCATGAAATAGAGTCTCACAGTACTGGAGGGGAGGTATCGTGAGGAGGGATTTGACAGATGTTTGAAAACAAACTTTGAACTGTTAGAATTAAGCATAGTAAATGTTACATTTACGTTTATTTAAACACATCAGAATAGTTATTATAGTTGAAGCGAAAAAATGAATATTTAAAAAATTTACTTTCGTTCCTTAAAATTGTATGTTTGTGATATTTGGAGATGTGAAAATAAAACAAAGGCAATGCAAATTTATAAATAAAAACAAAATAATTTGGGCATATCGTAAGCAACGAACACGTTCGTGTCCTCACATCTTGCATGCATTTACATATAATGTGGTTTTAAATCAGGCTTTATGAAAACAACACGTTTCAGTTATAGTTTATCGAATCTGCAATGGCGACATCGAGGGTACATTTTTATATTTGTTTACTTATAACTTTCAACCTGTAAAGTTCTCGGGCACAAATATGTAACATTATTAGTGGCCATAAACGTAGGTCTTTATTACACAAGTAAAGTAATTATTATAGTGTCTTTCGGTGAATAATATCTTTTATAATATTTAGTAGTTATCAGTTTTAGTTTTTTGTTTTTATAATTTTTATTTTTGTGTTAAATGCAGTTTTTTATAGCAAAATTATAATATCTCTAATGTTCTCACTTGATTAGAATATTTGAGAAAAAAACTATTTGTTTCGGATGATATGACAGTTTTGTGAGCAAGTTGTTAAAAAATTGCGGTAATGCACTTTGATTTTCATTGTTGAGACTCTATAGAAAGCATATTTTCCTCACTATGCTCAGCTACCTCTTAATGTTTCTTCCATTTAAAGGGAAAAAAAATTATGTATTATTATTATGTATTTGCATATACAGTAATAATTGATCAATTGAATTTTCAACCCTCCTTCTCCCCCTCCCTTCCCAACCCCTCCTTTAAAGAGTTTTCTCAGCCATGATAAATATGAATAAAATATTAATTACTTATATTTACATATTGGTAAAAATTTCATAATTAGGCTAAAATTGCTGTCTCTGGAATAAAAACGATTGTATTGTTTACAGATTTTATTCTAACACAATCTATCTATTGATTTCGTATAAGCTTTTCAATAAAATTTGTACGTACGAAGTTTGGTATATATCTGATAAAATTATTTACAAATGCTAGGAAACCCTGTAAAAATCTACATACACCATTAAAAACTCATGTTTTAATTTTGTCATATATCTACTGAACAAAAATTGTAACATATATATATGGGTGGTAAAGATCTAGTGTTAAAATCTTTTGGGATGACATAACAAGATAAATGGGACTCAAATACACAATTTGAAAAAAAAGTTAACACGCTCGCTTAAAGAAAAAGTATTTTGATTTTTTCCAAATAAACTGTAGATTTACCCAAAAATGTAGAAATTCTGGGATATTTTGATACATTCCTCAAACTTTAGCATTAAATTTCAAGTAAGGCTCTATAGAATCACTAATTAAATTGATTGGAACTGTGAAGTTATAATTTTCTTTAAAAAATAAAATAACAACCTCATAGATGTTAGATGGACCACACTACTTTACAGCTGCATTTTATTTTATTTTCGAAACTGTATAATGTTCGAATGACCTTAAGGTAGACTCCTGTTTTTTGTCCCCCCCCCTTTTTTTATTCGTTCATATTCTCTGATCAGTAAAACTGTGAAAATTGAAGAAGAGCTATCACTTTACAGCATACAGACTCTAAATATACGATTCATTAAATTTATTGCATACGAAGTCGAAATTGGGATTTTACCAACCTTTAATAATTTGTAAAATTTTTAATGTACATTAATTTTGAAAATAATTTAGAAAAGAAAACTGGTCTCTTTTTTAAAAATTTAATGAAATTAATCAGATAAGCTTTAAGTATGATACAACAAAGCCCTCAAGAGCAAGTAGATGGTTGGTTTGAACATTATTTCACAAGATGATTAATAACTATTAAATTTTAATATTTAAACAATGAATACAAATGAATTTAATCAATCACGCATTTAGAGTATATGTTGTGGTGGCTCCTCTTTAATTTTCACAGTTTTACTGGTCTGGGAATATAGATAAATAAAAAAAAATAAAAAAAGGAAAAAAACAAAAACATTCTACCAAGATTACTAGAACATTACACATTTTTTGTAGTTTTAAATGTTTTTAAATATTTAAAAATATAAGTGCTTTGTTAGCATAATGTTCTTAATTCTATGAATATTATTTTATACGAGTGGTATAGGTACCTAATTTTTGGTTCCCAGTCCCAAAGGGACTATTCTTAAAACATTCAAACAAAATATAATAAAATAATAATTTTGGACGTCCAAATTAAATAATATTATTACTAAACATTTCAATTAAAGTTCAATTTTGTTTGCTCAAAATTGTTAATAAAATGTATAAATTTGTTAGTTATCATAATTTTTCATGTTTTTGATCACGTTGTAATTAGCTTTTCAACCTTGAGTTCAGAAGTATTTGTTTTCAGAAGGTGCATGTACAAATTTTCATTAGATAATTAGGTGCAAGCGTTGGTATAAACATTTCTTGTTAAAATATTTATTTTCTCAACGTAGACTCACTTGGACGTGTGCACTCCTTAACATGGTCCCTTTTATCGCTGTGTACAACAGGTGAGTCAGAAAGATTGAGCAATATTTTTCATCTTTTATTTAAAATTACTACATCGTGAACAATATCCATTTGGTACACGAATAATATCAAAATGAAAAACATCAAAGAGTAAAATAAAAAAGGTAATTTAAAATAAACTATTTTTCTGAGTAGAGTGTGTGTATGTGTTTAGTTAATTTATATTTTATAGTAATTACGTTGATAAATAACTCATTCATAGTAAATTTGAGTTTTTCTAAGCTTAGTAGTAAAGTTAACCAAGGAAAAGCTTTTATTTTTAGTTAAGTGTGTACGACATTTTGTTGGTACTGGAGAGAAATTAGTTTTATACTTTTTAGTGCATTTTGTATTAAAAGCATGTTTAACAAAATATATTGGTATTGTTAAATCGGTTGTGTTGGTACCACGATGTGGAAACGAGAAAAATTTTTATTTATATTATTTCACGATTTAGGTCAAATCTCTTAGGTTGTAAAACTTTATAATTAATAAAATACACATAGCATTTTAATAAACATGGTGACATAGAATTAAAATAAAGATATTTAACAGAAGAAAAGGTTAAATATCACCACTCATTCAAATATTCCACATATTATTCCGTAATATTTCATACGTTATATGCTAATGTTTCACCAACAATACTTAAATCTTATACCAATGGTTTCTGCAGTATACTTCAATGTTTCATACGATATTGTTAAATGCCATAAGAGCACAGTATACTGAAAGACTATTACCTAGCAACTCACCCCTCCCTCCAACTGTTATCGACATGGACTTTGTTTTTTGGACGTGAAGTGCCACGTGCCTTCTGAAAATAGTCTCTTTTACCCCTGAGCAACAGTAAAAGCTTAGCATAAAAACTCGTAACTGGATCTTTGAAATGTATATATTTAGTCACGTGACTCGTAATGTAGAATGCAACTTTATGTACGCTCAGTTTACTAAAAATATTGACATGATATTAGATTGCGAGTATAGTCTTCTGATAATGGGGTTTTGGTACAAGATTTCAAAATGATTATATTTTTATATAACAAATAGTGAGAATGCACCTGTAATTGATGTCCCAAAAGAAAAGTTTTTATGTTTGTTTTACTACACAAAAACATTACGCCGCATTTATTATTCAAAATATCAAAACAAATTTAGAAGTTTGATTTCAAAAATAATATGTCTAAATAGAATAAGTCAAATGCATTAGTTTAACATGTTTAACAAATATCTCCATCTAGTGTTGTTGTTATTCGTAAGTAAGTTAAACAGTAGCCGCAAAAATTAACTTGAAATTTGATGTTCTATTGAAACAGCTTGATTTTGAAATAGCAGAATTTATTCATAAATTTCAACGACATATTTCAAAAAAGATTTATTATAAACAGTTTTGTACAAATATTATGAGTAATTTAAGTTCCAACAGAGTTAGATAATCAACATTATATTTTTTAAATTTTGCATATTATATAGTATCAACCAAAATAAAGATGATGTCTAAATTATTATTATACATGTAAGCTGACCATCAATTATTTAAATATAGTAATTATGAGTAATTTTTGATGATACAGTAAAATAGGGTAATTTTAAACAAGCGTTCTTTTATAAGCTTATAAAAGCATATTATAAAATATGAAAGAAATAATCCCCAAACCACAAATAAAACTCCAACACAATTAACGTTAAAAGGTTAATATACCCTTATGTATATTTCGGTAACATAGCTACCATCTTCAGAGGGATATAAACCAATATTCTAGTATCGAATATTTATCTAATCTGAGGATGGTAGCTATGTTAGAGAAATGTATATAAGGGTTTATTAAACTAAGTTAGTGTTGTATGAGTGGTTTGGGGATTACTTCTTTTATATTCGATTAACCACAAGGCTCACTTTATGTTTGTACATATTTTAAAATTGTTTGAAAAAAAATAATCTACTCTAAAGCACAAAACTAAATTAATTAATGAGAACTTCATTATAAAATTTTTATTTGATGCTACCTCAAATTTAAGATTATTCTCATCAAAATAAGCACAGGAGTGCAAAGCTTTGAGATATTCATATAATATAAATTTCGCATGAATGCTTAAGTCCTTTTATGGAGATATAAAAACTTTATTGAGTTGCAAAAAATTGAATTTTAATCGGTTTATGCACATTATTTAAAAGATTCTTTTATTAAATTCATTATAACAAATAATAAAAAATATTATCACTTCACTATGAGGTAATTTGACTCGATGTAATATATTGAATTCACTGGGATATTTACCTTTAAACACTTATAGCATGTACTTTTAAACACTGGAATACTTAGTTTTAACAAAACAAGATATCTATAAAATTGTTGTTACTTTATAAACTTTTGTTGTAATTATACAATAGATGAATGTTTAGATAATTGTAAGTCATGTAGAACATGTTTATCTTACTTTGTTTTGCGTATTTTTTCCATCTCCGAAGTGTTTTCTTTACAAATAAATGTTAACATTTTGATTATCTGATGATTCTGTCTCTTATTTGAAATTATATACTAGTTTATATATCTCGAACTATTTAATTAATTGTTATTGGTACAATAGTTAGTTTACTACACAGAAAATCTAGACTAAATGACAACATAATGTGTTCCATTTCAAACTCATTCCCGTGGGTTTTGCTTCTGTGTGAATGTAAACTATGTTTCGTCACATGATATCATATTCCATGAGAACACAATTTAAATTTGTTCATTGATGGAATCACTTGAAGCCCTAGTTATACTGTTACAATGTATGCAACTTCAGCCCTTCAGAGGAAGAAACAAGTGAAGCTGTTATCTACAACGAGGCCAGTTAGGATAGTGTCATCTTGACGATAATAAAACCAGTTTAAGAAATAGTTTCCATAACTGAGTCGTGGAAGTGACTTTTAGAACTAATTTATTTAACAGTTGCGCAGAAATAAAGTAAAACATCCATGTCCGCTTTTCTGAAATTTGAAATAAAGATGATTTTTTTCTAAGAAACCAAAAATCTTGGTTCGTCCTCATAGCCTCAAAAACGCAGATTCAACAGTTAAAAAGGCCAAATGACTTTCAAATATCTCAAAATCTGAAACAGCGATTTCTATCAAAGTCACAATCAATGGCTCATTATATTATTGCAGATTAGGGATTACCACTGGATTGCGACCTATATGTATATCTATTGTGTCCCCTTTCATTATTCCTTAGGTACTAAGTTACAACATCCTTTCCAATCCCATACCTACCAAATACCCTTGTATAATATGAAGGGGATTTATAGAGGGTAGATATTCCACTTCTAATTGGTATCATCCCAAAGTTCTTACCTTTTTAATAGCTACGGCCTTGCAGTCTATGTAGGTGACGAGGGGGTTTCCTCACTCTACTTACAGTACCTACAAGTCGTTTCAACCTTTAAGCCAAGTTTCTCGAGATGTCCTCAGAGCGTGCCGAGCCCAGAAAGGAAGCCCGTTATAGTTTTTTGCCTGTTCTTACATAAACTAATTCATCCACTGGATCTCTTACGGTTGTAATTCCTGAGCACTTCCTTCGCTTGCCTCACTCCTTTTATTTCTCTCCAGAGTTTCGATCTACTGGCTTCTTCACTTTTTTGTGTGTCTCATCTTTGAGTAGTTTTCTCCAAGTCCACAACATGGTTCTCATCCTACGAATGGGGTGGATGCCCCTTCATCGCAAGATCATCTGCATTTCTTCCCCTTTTATTTCTGTGTCCTGGTACCCAGAGGAGAGCTACTTTATTACTCCTGTCTAGCTCATTAAGTTTTGTAGGCATTCTCGCTGAACCGATGATTGGAGAGCTCAGCGCTTTGATGGCAGCTTGGCTGTAAGACAGAATTGCAGCCAATTCTTTTTTCTTCTTGTATCGCCTGTCAAGGTTTCTTTGCACACAATTAAACTACCAAGAACCAATTTGCAGTTAGGATTAATCTTGGTATTTTCTACATTATTCACAAATGTAATAAATATTTTTCTAATTGTAGGTTGAGACATTTTGGAAACCTACAATGTGTTTCCACATATTGTTGAGAAAATATTACAATATACATATTGTAATATGTATATTGTGTTGGGTTATACATATTACCAAATGTATAGAAATCACTAACCACGATTTTGAGATATTGAAACTTTTTCGGGCGTTTATTTTCCATTTTAAACCTATAACAGGGATATTTTTTGGATGATAACCTTTAAGATTTGTTTGTGAAATTAAGACTACGTTCAGAACAATTTAATCAAAATTGGCTCACACGTTTTATCCAGATGATAAAAGAAAAACAGAATCATTCCATAAACCACTCTTTTCGATGGAATGACACATCGATATGAATATTACTGTAAAAAACTTAACATTGATATTTTGAAACAACGTATAAACTTTATCTACATTAGGTATTTGTAAAAAGAAAAAGAAATGGCTTCAAACTTATACATAAGTAAAATCACAATAATTAAATCAATATTCAGGAAATGATTACTGGAAAGTATTTAAATTGTCTTTTCTCATCATCTCTGTTGTAATAAAGTTTATCACTACTACTAGAAGGAGAACTTGAAATTCCCCTCGGGGTGTAAATTTACCGAAAACAATTCTTGCCCATCAATCTGTCATCTGAACTTTTGAGGGATCGGTCTCATTCAATTATGTATTTAATACTGCCATATTTTATTGAAGTATAACAGGAAGATTACGTCCTGGGGCAAGGATCTTATTTCTTTCAAAATCTGTACACTGCGAGGTGAGCGATTATATAAATACCGCAACTTTCGTTTATTCTGGTCTTTCTTGTACTAGAAATGTTGGGAGAAAAAATCTCAGGACTAGTATTAAAGAATGGAAAAAACTGTTGGAAATTATCGGTTGTATGTTCGCGCATGCGTGCTTTAGTGGTTGCGTGCGGCCACTTGGAGCGCGCCAGTCTGGATACATAGTACAGAATAATTGGAATTCTTGCCATTTTACTTCTTCTTCTTCTTGGTTTCCGTGAGTTCAAGTCATCAGTGGTTGACTCTATTCGCCACATGATATCTTCGAGTAAACAAAAACCTTATTACATAGACTGTGTTTAAGCGAAGAAGGACCTTTTTTGCTTGTTGTCGATGAAAACATATAAACAAGCCAGTCCTATCATTATTATTTTTGGAACCATTCGGAATCTTTAGATATAAATAGTAGATACTAGTGTTTACTATTTATTTGTAATAAATAAATGATTGTTCTCTCGCCTCAAAGAATTTAAAAGTGTTCAATTTTGAGATCTCAAAATTCACATCCAGTAATGTATCCAGCAAAAATTCATTTCATATTTCAATTCTCTTTTATTATCAGTTAGAAACTTAACCAACACAAAAATTAAATTTAGCAAATGGTGATTATTAAATTATGAAACCCTATAGTTTCTTCTGGTATATCTTTTACTTGTGATGCATGTTCCTTGATTTTATAATAAATATTAAAATGACAAACATTTCTTTTGGAAATATCAAGTGTTTATAATAATTTAATTTTGGAATCATCAAATGTTTTTCGTAATATCAATTTAACAATAGTTAAATGCGCATTAAGTTATAAACACATAATGTAAACAGCTGTGAAGTGAAATCATATTATGATGGTTTAGCTGTTAAGATTAATTTTCACCATTATAGCACGCGTAACGTTAAGTTTATTTGAAAATATTGCAAGCTATTGTTTTTAATGGAGCAATTAATACATACAGCAGAGCTGTAAAAGCGAGGAGCGTAAACTCGCTTACGGGAGGTCGACGATGTTTATAACGTAACGCGTGACCGAGGTGGGTTTCATCACTTTTAGTATCTAAGCCTAGATTACGTTCTGTTTTCTCTTTTTGTTGTTTTTGAGATTACAATTTTTCACGACTTCAATTATTACAGAAACTTTTGTAAACATTATTTTAATTTCATTAAATAATAAATGATGTTTAATTGATCTATAAAATAACATTTCACTTCACAAGAATTGTTTTACATCTTAAGGAGGATAAAAAAGTAATAGAAAGGAAAATAAATTACATAATGCTAAGGTCCCCATTTGAATTATCACATCCCAGATAAAGACAGTACAGTGTGTTTATAGTTACATACCCTAATTTGGAGAGAATTGACATTTATGCTAAATATCTAATACGACAAAATTTAAGATTGCTTATGTAGATCATAAAATGTTGTAAAACTTCTTTTACTTTAGAAGAAACTATAAATAAATCTTGATTTGTAGAAAGTCTTTGCATTCTTGGTTTTAGTTTTATTGTTCCTACTGGCAGCTAACTCAAACCTAAAACACTATAATTGTTACATATATTAAATTTACACAAACACAAAACTTTGAAGTATAGACAAACATTTAAAAAGACATAAGACATTATAAAAACATTCCGAGCTCAACTCATCGTTAAAATTCATTTATTCTTTTTTTATGTGGGACCATTAGCACCGTCTACGAAAGCGTACAAGTAAAAACTATAAAACAAGAACTAAAACTATAAAACTACGGCCAATAAAACTAAAATATCTGCTTAAAAATTTAGAAAATATGTATTAAATTATTATTTTAGATCTCATAGAGGAAACTGTAAATACTATTGAATCAAAAAATATAATATATTTAGCACACGCGTAATTTGAAGAAATTAACGTGTAAAGGTGACAAACACTAATAAAAACGGGACAATGGTGTTTAAGAAATAGCGGAAAGAATATTATTATTACGGATACTAAAGTTTAAAAGATAAAACCTCTATTATTTACATGTTGTATGGATTGTTTAGAGTTTTTGTTAGTTCGATTATTAGTTTACATTTAGTCAAATAAAATTATTCTAAATTTTTAATGTGCGGCAGTTAAATAATAAATTTAAATTAACTTAGTACTGTACTACACAAAAAAGTACTCTAAAAATTATGTTCTAATTAAACAAAAATGTTAAACATTGTTCAATGTTGTTAAATATTGTTGTCATTTCTAGCAAGATTTGGAAAATCAATCGCTATGTATTATGTACAGGGCGTTGCATAATCATGGGACCTGACAAACTTTTTGATTTATAGTAATAAAAAAGTCTGTATGGGAAAATCAATCGCTATGTAATTCGTAAAGGGTGTTGCATAATCATGAGACCTGACCAACTTTTTTGATTTATAGTAATAAAAAAATGTCTGTATTGTAAAATCAATCGCTATGTAATTTGTAATATGTTGCATAATCATGGGATCTGAAAAAGTTTTGATTTATAGTAATAAAAACATGTCTGTATTTTTTATTAGTATTTAGTAAATTTTATTTTAAATGGGGAAAAAAGTATTTTATTTGTAACGTAAGTTACAAAAAGTATTGATAAAAATCACGTAATGAAAATAAAAATTACAGTATTATTAATTAAATGGAGTAAGCCTAACTAACCCAATTTTTGTTTACTCATTTTGACTGATCTTACAAAACAGGTATATAAGTAATAAAAAACTACTGAAACATTACAAAAATACTAAACTTTTGAAAAAACACACACTCTCACAGTTTGAAATTACTAAATCACAACAAAGTACTTATCTGATTGAGTTTTTATTAAAGTTTGTGTTGACGCCCTCTAGGGAGGGGCGAGGGTTGGAATAAAGCAGATTCTATTTATCAAAAGGCATTCCCAAAGTTTCCTTTTCATATTTCATTCCGTTCAAAAATTAAGGAACGGGTCCTGTACTTTTCGAACACCCAGTATGTATTTTTTAGTGAAACTCTTTTCCATAAAGTATATATCAGACATTTAAGAATGTTTATTCTGATTGCAGCATCGGTATGAAACTAATCCATTCAGCGTTCAGCAACTAATAAAATTTATAAAAAAACTTTCTAATCAAAATATAAAAATTACAATCTAATTATAAATCTAAATATATAAATTGATTTTACACAATCTAAGAATTAATAATAAAAATCCAGACCATCATTTGTTAATAAACAAATTTTGAATTGTAAACATTATTCAGTGATGTTTATACATAAACAGGATTGAAAACAACTTTATTTTGAAATTTTTGGACACAACTAAATTAAGGCTGTTATAAAAGACCAAATATCTCAAAACCGGCTCCACAGATTTCGTTCAATTTTAGGGAAATGTAAAAATTAATGGCCTAAACCTGAATGCACAATCATAAGTAAAAAGAAATATTACCAATTAAAAAATTGAATAATTGGCAAAAGATGAAAATGAACGTTGACCACTTGGGACGCACAAGAAAAGTAAACTTAGACTCTATTATATATTCTTTTTTCTAAATATTTTGTTATAAAAGTTGATAGAGGGGATTGGATCTCATAAGAAATACAAAGGCATAAAATCAATAATATAGACTTTAACTTTTTCCTTTTAGGTTTAAGACATTTTCATGGGGATGGCGACAAATATTATTTTAGATTTTGTAGATGTGGGTCTGTGAGAAAGTTATTTATAAAATGTTGACCCTTCATTTTATTGTGAATATTGAATTGATGATCTTGTACAACGTCCGGCTTTTACAACTCGAGATGATCCTTATTTCTTCTGCCATGGAAACCAACACGCACATATTTGAAAGCCGTAAAGAAAAGATTACGAATAAGACGTATGTGAAATATAACCCACACATGCTCTTGTTGTTGATAAGGTATTTGAGGTAATCGTGATAATAGTTTATTGGAAACTGTATTTTTGATATTTTATTTATTTATTTAAAATCTTATTATATTCATCGAAGAGATTTGTGGTTGGTACCACCATTACAGAGACAATGAAAGTTGGCAGATCTCTGTCAAAAGCTAACGTTTTGTAAGACGAACTATGAAAATAATAATGACAAAATAAAATTGTTGTTAAGTAAAAACTTTGCGATTTGTATTTTCTGAAGTTTACAAAATTTAAATCCACTGATACTTGGCGTCGATATTGTGGTTACGTAAAAAAAGGGAAACTTACTCGTTTAATCTCTTTGTTTTATCTTTCCTGCCTGATCTCTCTTGACCAACTTTTGTTCTCTTCCGACCCTGATAAATTAGAGTATTCGTAAGTTAAGAGTCTTTATTAAAAACCCTATTCTTCTCTATTGTATAAGGCGATTATGACTGAGAGGCTTTTGTCTTTAAACATAAAGAATAAAATTTATAATTACACAAAAGATAAATTTTATACTGTAGGACAGGTTAGACAAGATTACCCCAGTTTTATTTACATGAAATACCATTTAAACTAGCCTTAAACAAGATCACAATCAGATGAACCGATTGTTTCAAGTTTTCTTTGTGGACATACTTTTTCCCAGTATCGATGTTTTTTTACAGAAATGTATGGGGAACTCAAAATGTAGCCTAGCTGCCATAACAAAATTTCGGCTGCCATAAAATCGGCTTTAGATATTTTTACCAATTTTATCAGAAATGATTTTTGACATTTTTGTGACATAAAATGTAAATTGTAAAAAATTAAAATTAAATGTGTTTGCCATAATTCCCCCATTTATTTTTATATTTTATTTTTTACGTGTGTCTGGGCACATTGATCATATTATACACCTTCATATTTCACTATTTCACCAAAATTTGATCGATATCATTTGATTTTGAGATATGCGACCATTTAGAATCATACTTTAGAAAAATAATTCCCAGAGCGATCTGTTGGTGATTACATTTGATAAAATCATTACAGCCGATTTTAGACGAAATTTTGTGATTGGTTTTATGGTAGATAAAAAAAAATCGAATTCTGACAAAAATATGTCCCCCCAATATTTCACTATCAAATCGTAAAGGGTTCTTTTTTTTGTTTGGAGTGATAAATCTTCATTTTTAGAGACATATCGACAAAAACATTTAGTTAATTTATTTTATGTAGCCTAACTCTGCTTTGTAAAGGTAGTTTATTGAAGTATTCACCTATTGTGAATCATATTATTGATATGGTTTAATAGGAATTTTGACATATTTTCTGTTTATAAAAACTAATACACTCCATTTCGAGAATATAAATCAACTCCCGTAATCAAGTGATAAACCTAGATCAGAAACAAAGAGTAAAACACCAATGTAGCCCAGTAGCCTAGGGCCATGTTGGAGTATAAAACTGAAATTAGTTGTCTTAGAAAGCAACCAGAGTTTTTATTTACACACAAATGATGGAAAATCATACATTAAATCATATTAATAACATGAACAATCCAAAATTATCAAATAACTATAAAACCCGAAGGATATCGTATGTTTAGAAAGGGACGACCATTTAAGCGTTATGTCCATTTCGATGGATTGAGAACCGTATTTTTAGCAGATCTCAGAAGCCCGAACACTTTCTATTTGGCCTACTTATGACAAAAATCTTCCTCTGACATTGAACAAAGTTCCGAATTGTTCTTCTCTCTTTGAACAGAGTATAGAGAATTATTTACGAGAAGCTAGACTAGTGTTTCTAATGGTTACACTACGGTATTTAATTTGTTATATTTTAACAGCAGACAGCTTCAAGACTTTAGTTGGCGCACGATAGTCCCTCTATTCAATTAATAATACAAGTGTAAATTACATTTATAACTTTTTACAAGATAAAACTAACCTCTTTACATCATACGTTGCACCACCCCTCTCGTTCATACACGAAGGTCCTCAGAAGAAACACATGTTTGCAATAAATATATAAGTCTGCTAATTAAATACAGTTGGCACTTATATTGTGATGATATTAATTTTACAAATTGACGTAGGTCATTAATTTTAAAATCGATTGCAATATGATTCATTATTATTATTTTACAAAAATACAGTTGAAAATAGAATTCATATTGCAAAAAGTTTCCTTGCTACACGAAGTTTGTTTGGTGCTAAAGTATAAATAAAGTTGTAATTGTAAGATAAATATAATTCTTCCTTGTTTTGTTTTTCTAGTGAAATTAAATTTACAAAATTTTAAATCCTATTTTATTCCCTATTTAAAATTTTAATCCCTCTTTTAAATTGCATTTTTTGTTGGTGCAATTGCGTAGAGAAATGAAATATGAACATTTTTATCTAGCTTAGTGTGTTATAAGTTGAATACAACCCGAGATATGGAGAAAATTCTGTTTCATTTGATATTTTTATTTTTATTTTTAAATTTCAAAAGGGTTCTATGTAACTACACTAGAGTCCACCACATAAATTTCATATTCCTATCTTAATTTTTCTGACCGCTATCATGATGTACGGACGGAATGTCAAAAATAACTTTTTCAGTTTCCTGAGACAAAAATGTGAAGAACAGTAAATAAGGAGGTCGATATTATTTCGGTTGTTAAATTTATCCTGTAATTTCGTATAAAGGTAAGTAAAAAGGAATAAAAAGATGAAATAAAGACTTTTAAATCTCAAATCGTAAAGTTAGAAGAGAATAGAGTTAGTCAAGAAAGACCAAACAGAAGTTTAAAGAGAGAGATCTAACCCAAGACTACAAGAAGAAAGGTGTAGATACTGCAATGGTATCTCGGTATTGTCACACCAGTACTCATTATAAGGTCGCTCTGAGGAGTGTCTCTAATAAATGAGAATGACTTGGTGCAAATATTAAACATCAACACAATATCAAATGTATTCAAATCAAATTTAAAACTAATGTTAATTTGAACATTTTTTTCAAGAACACAACGGGGAGCACATAATTCATTTTTTTCTGGAGCACATAGTTTAAAAAATCGCTACTGAACAGCGTAGGGGTGGAATCGAAGACTTTTATTACGATGAGAATATTTTTGATCTACCTCACAGCTAAACTGCAGAAACAAACTACACAACACCAGGCTTACCATACAAGACTCGGAATAAATATTTTAAAGATGGATTTAACATTACAGTATCTTTTTCATTAATAATACATAAGTTGGGCAGTATAAGTTCAGCAGTTGGTAGCATTGAAGCACATGTGGTAAACAGGTTAAATCTGTGGAACAACATTTCACAAACTTTTTCCCTTATCCATCTTAAAACCCAAATAAAAACTCATAGTCAAAAAAATGTTCCATATTTTTCTAATAAAAATTGCAAATAAACAATGGGCGACGTTTTTGAAAAATACAGGCCTAACTTGCTCGAGCTTTTATTAAATGTGGTCAAGGTTCATTTCCTCTTTTGCTAATTCTTCCTGACCAATTTTCTTTTACTTTCGATTTTTCAAACGTCTTTTGTTCATTAACATTTCGTTTAAAATTTGAACATTATCAGTTATGTGAGGAAATATAACAGCCGAATGACAGATATTTAAATTTTTTTATCGATAACTTACAAATCTGAATTTTTGAAGAGACCAATGCTTTTCTTTTGGGTGTTTAAGGCTCCACACAAGAAAAATTTGATTAAAACGTTAGGACCGATTATTTGTGTTTCTAATCATAGATAACCCCAAGTTTTGAGTTATCAAACAAATAAAATATCCAATGATTTGACCCTCACGTTTGGATCGTGGAGCACTTCGCATGCGTCAGACAACATCACGCATAACTAACTATAGAAACCCATTTTTTGGGCGGCTCATAAGGACTGAAAACTGATATATAAGCAAAAAACTCGACTTCGATTTTGTGACACATCACATAACTTTCAATATACTACGTAGTATATGTGAGAGAGTGTTAGGTTAGGTTAGATTAGGTTAGGTTAGGTTAGGTAATCATTCTTCATACTAAAGTCTGGATATCACTTGACTGTTCTAAATCCCGTAAGATCAGTTCTCTTACATGAACACGAAACCTGGAACATGTATCAAGTTTTACCTGCAAATTATTTTGCGAATCTTCTGACTAAGAGCCGATTTAAAAAGAAAAATTGCCACTAGCAGTAAATTTTAACTTTTTGAAGTATATATTTCAAACTATTAATTCACACTTTTAGGTTGGCATATTTGATACATTTTCATTTTTTAAAGTATATCTTTCAAAATGTTCATTTTATTTTAAAGTTTGGTCTCCTTGATCCATTTTAACTTTTTGAAGAAAATATTTCAAACAATTAATTAACACTTTTAGATTGGCGTCTTTGATACATTTTCACGTTTTGAAGTATATCTTCTACATTGTTAATTCACAATTTTAGGTCGGGTTTCTAGGTAAATTTTTACATTTTGAAATATATCTTCCAGACTGTTAATTCGCACTTTTAGCTCAGTGTCCTTGGTACAATTCACTTTTTGAATTAAATCTTCTGAATTGTTAATTGGAACATTTAGGTCGGGTTTCTTGGTACATTTTCACTTTTTGAAGTATACCTTCATAAACTCTTCGAACTTTTATTCGGCTTTCTGAGTATATTTTCACTTTTTGAAGTACACCTTCATAAACTCTTCAAAATTTTATTCGGCTTTCTGAGTATATTTTCACTTTTTGAAGTACACCTTCATAAACTCTTCAAAATTTTATTCGGCTTTCTGAGTATATTTTCACTTTTTGAAGTACACCTTCATAAACTCTTCAAAATTTTATTCGGCTTTCTGAGTATATTTTCACTTTTTGAAGTACACCTTCATAAACTCTTCGAAATTTTTTTCGGCGTCCTTGGTACATTTTCACTTTTTAACGAATATCTTCCGCCTGTTTACCTTTTAAGATATGGGGATTAAGCTGTCTTATTTGGGTTCTTAGAGACTGCAGTTTTAGCAAAATTGTATCAATTATCATCCTATTACAAATATGTAACCTTCTACTTAACTAAATCTCTCAACCTACTTAATACACTTCCATGCAGGTAGAGAGAAGGGATGGCCCACTGCATTCCACCCTTCCAAATACCTGTAACAGCTGATGGTAGATGGTTGTTTCAATTTATTAGATATACGAATTGGACTATTATTATTCAAATATGTTGTATCTGTAGTAGTGATTGTCTCTGTAGCTTAATGATAGACTTGGTTCGAACAATCACAACCTTAATACAGGCATATCATTGAAGTATGAGCAAGGAGCTTTAGATTTACCAAATAACTCCCCACCTCTCACTCCTTAATTCTTAATTTTACTTTATATATATATATATATATATATATATATATATTTGTATATGACTATAATATTTGAAAGTTATGTGATAGATAAAAGTTAGTTGGGGGGATATATTAGTTTTTAGTAGTTTTTGAAATGATGTCTGTCGTCTGTATAGTGTTCTACAGCCCAAACGTCTGAACCAATCGTAATCAAATTTGATGTCAGCATATTTTGGCTATATCTTGAAACCTTTTCATTTTTTAAATAATTCAAAATGCGGCCATATATTTCATAACAAAAAATATAAAATTACGAATATTTAACTATTTTGCTTTTGCAAATATTTCGGTTTCTTTCCTCTAAGAAACCAAACAAACTTAATAATTGCCATCTATTAAAAAATGCCATAAAAGACGTAATTTCTCAATATCAGCTCTACCGATTTAGTTCAAATCTTAGTTAAATGTGAGTTTTTCACGCCCAAACCCGTGTGCAAAATTTCAAATAAAAATTCATTACAATTCAGATACAATTGGTAAAAACTAAGTTGATCTTTGGCCGCCGTCGTTTTGGTCCATTTTAATGTAATAGAATTTACGTTGATGACGTGTTTTATGGCACAAGAAATCCAAGTTTAGGCCCTCTAAGTAATTATTATTATTATTATTATTTTTTTTTTTTTCAAAAATGGGTTTTCTGGTTTATTTAAATTTTTTACTAACAACTTCTGAACTCACATTTTTGAGGCAAATAATTTTCTTTGGTTTTAGAATGGGTGTGTCAGATGTTTATTTTCGTGGTTCACGAGACGTCTGGCACACAAAATGATAACTTTACGATGGGTGTGTGAGAACGTTTGTGCAATGTTCGTTTGCAAAGGTTATTTTAGGAGTCTGCGGGAATTGAACCTGGAACTTCTGGCACACAAAATGATGATCCTTAACTACTAATTGGTTTTCTATTAAGTTCATATCACATTTTTTAAACGAGTAAAAATATTCTTTACATAACATTTTGTTATTTTCACAAATTTGTGAAATAAATCTTAAAACATGAATACTTTAGAGAATAACACTACTGTTATGAATAAATTTGTGCATAAATATATTAATGTCTAAAATAAAATATGTAAAATATGAAGTCATGGTAGAGAGGTCACTGATGTAAATAAAGTTGTGTTTACATTTAGTATATTCATGAAATTTGTGATATGATTAGAGTTAATATAAAGCAAATTTAGGTTAAATTTAGTGTACAATTGACAAAATTGTTTACACAAATTTTGTTTAATGTAAAAAGGATTTTGATGTTTCTTAATGTTTTTAAACGAAATGAGCTCCACTGAAAGTACGAATATTTGCGTACTGTACATAGTCATAAGTGTAAGGAAAAAACAATCCGACTGTATTTTCCAGTATATATGCAAATCTTAGTGCCATATATCCATTTCTTATTGTTAGTTACACCCATTCTCGTAGTTAGTTTCACTCTTTGTTATAGTTAGCTTTACATTTTGCCTTAGTTAGCTTAGTTACCTTTCCTTGTAGTTAACTACACCCTTTCTCGTAGTTAGTTTCACCCTTTGTCATAATTAGTTACAGCCTTTTTTGTAGTTTGCTAAACTCTTTCTTGTAGTTAGTTTCACCCTTTGTCATAATAAGCTTCACTCTTTGTCATAGTTAGTTACACTCTTCCTTGTAGTTAGTTACAAACTTTCTCGTAGTTAGCTTCACCCTTTGCCATAGTTAGTTACACTCTTCCTTGCAGTTAGCTACACCCTTTCTTGTAGTTAGTTTCACCCTTTGTCATAATAAGCTTCACTCTTTGTCATAGTTAGTTACACTCTTCCTTGTAGTTAGTTACAAACTTTCTCGTAGTTAGCTTCACCCTTTGCCATAGTTAGTTACACTCTTCCTTGTAGTTAGCTACACCCTTTCTCGTAGTTAGTTTCACCCTTTGTCATAATAAGCTCCACCCTTTGTCATAATTAGTTACAGCCTTTTTTGTAGTTTGCTAAACTCTTTCTTGTAGTTAGTTTCACCCTTTGTCATAATAAGCTTCACTCTTTGTCATAGTTAGTTACACTCTTCCTTGTAGTTAGTTACAAACTTTCTCGTAGTTAGCTTCACCCTTTGCCATAGTTAGTTACACTCTTCCTTGTAGTTAGCTACACCCTTTGTTGTAGTTAGTTTCACCCTTTGTCATAATAAGCTTCACTCTTTGTCATAGTTAGTTACACTCTTCCTTGTAGTTAGTTACAAACTTTCTCGTAGTTAGCTTCACCCTTTGCCATAGTTAGTTACACTCTTCCTTGTAGTTAGCTACACCTTTTCTCGTAGTTAGTTTCACCCTTTGTCATAATAAGCTTCACTCTTTGTCATAGTTAGTTACACTCTTCCTAGCAGTTAGTTACAAACTTTCTCGTAGTTAGTTTCACCCTTTGTCAAAATAAGCTCCACCTTTTGTCATAATTAGTTACAGCCTTTTTTGTAGTTTGCTAAACTCTTTCTTGTAGTTAGTTTCACCCTTTGTCATAATAAGCTTCACTCTTTGTCATAGTTACTTACACTCTTCCTACCAGTTAGTTACAAACTTTCTCGTAGTTAGTTTCACCCTTTGTCATAATAAGCTTCACTCTTTGTCATAGTTAGTTACACTCTTCCTAGTAGTTAGCTACACCTTTTCTCGTAGTTAGTTTCACCCTTTGTCATAATAAGCTTCACTCTTTGTCATAGTTAGTTACACTCTTCCTAGCAGTTAGTTACAAACTTTCTCGTAGTTAGTTTCACCCTTTGTCAAAATAAGCTCCACCTTTTGTCATAATTAGTTACAGCCTTTTTTGTAGTTTGCTAAACTCTTTCTTGTAGTTAGTTTCACCCTTTGTCATAATAAGCTTCACTCTTTGTCATAGTTAGTTACACTCTTCCTACCAGTTAGTTACAAACTTTCTCGTAGTTAGTTTCACCCTTTGTCATAATAAGCTTCACTCTTTGTCATAGTTAGTTACACTCTTCCTAGTAGTTAGCTACACCTTTTCTCGTAGTTAGTTTCACCCTTTGTCATAATAAGCTTCACTCTTTGTCATAGTTAGTTACACTCTTCCTAGCAGTTAGTTACAAACTTTCTCGTAGTTAGTTTCACCCTTTGTCAAAATAAGCTCCACCTTTTGTCATAATTAGTTACAGCCTTTTTTGTAGTTTGCTAAACTCTTTCTTGTAGTTAGTTTCACCCTTTGTCATAATAAGCTTCACTCTTTGTCATAATTAGTTACAGCCTTTTTTGTAGTTTGCTAAACTCTTTCTTGTAGTTAGTTTCACCCTTTGTCATAATAAGCTTCACTCTTTGTCATAGTTAGTTACACTCTTCCTTGTAGTTAGTTACAAACTTTCTCGTAGTTAGCTTCACCCTTTGCCATAGTAGTTACACTCTTCCTTGCAGTTAGCTACACCCTTTCTTGTAGTTAGTTTCACCCTGTGTCATAATAAGCTTCACTCTTTGTCATAGTTAGTTACACTCTTCCTTGTAGTTAGTTACAAACTTTCTCGTAGTTAGCTTCACCCTTTGCCATAGTTAGTTACACTCTTCCTTGTAGTTAGCTACACCTTTTCTCGTAGTTAGTTTCACCCTTTGTCATAATAAGCTTCACTCTTTGTCATAGTTAGTTACACTCTTCCTAGCAGTTAGTTACAAACTTTCTCGTAGTTAGTTTCACCCTTTGTCAAAATAAGCTCCACCTTTTGTCATAATTAGTTACTGCCTTTTTTGTAGTTTGCTAAACTCTTTCTTGTAGTTAGTTTCACCCTTTGTCATAATAAGCTTCACTCTTTGTCATAGTTAGTTACACTCTTCCTACCAGTTAGTTACAAACTTTCTCGTAGTTAGTTTCACCCTTTGTCATAATAAGCTTCACTCTTTGTCATAGTTAGTTACACTCTTCCTAGTAGTTAGCTACACCTTTTCTCGTAGTTAGTTTCACCCTTTGTCATAATAAGCTTCACTCTTTGTCATAGTTAGTTACACTCTTCCTAGCAGTTAGTTACAAACTTTCTCGTAGTTAGTTTCACCCTTTGTCAAAATAAGCTCCACCTTTTGTCATAATTAGTTACAGCCTTTTTTGTAGTTTGCTAAACTCTTTCTTGTAGTTAGTTTCACCCTTTGTCATAATAAGCTTCACTCTTTGTCATAGTTAGTTACACTCTTCCTTGTAGTTAGTTACAAACTTTCTCGTAGTTAGCTTCACCCTTTGCCATAGTAGTTACACTCTTCCTTGCAGTTAGCTACACCCTTTCTTGTAGTTAGTTTCACCCTTTGTCATAATAAGCTTCACTCTTTGTCATAGTTAGTTACACTCTTCCTTGTAGTTAGTTACAAACTTTCTCGTAGTTAGCTTCACCCTTTGCCATAGTTAGTTACACTCTTCCTTGTAGTTAGCTACACCTTTTCTCGTAGTTAGTTTCACCCTTTGTCATAATAAGCTTCACTCTTTGTCATAGTTAGTTACACTCTTCCTAGCAGTTAGTTACAAACTTTCTCGTAGTTAGTTTCACCCTTTGTCAAAATAAGCTCCACCTTTTGTCATAATTAGTTACAGCCTTTTTTGTAGTTTGCTAAACTCTTTCTTGTAGTTAGTTTCACCCTTTGTCATAATAAGCTTCACTCTTTGTCATAGTTAGTTACACTCTTCCTACCAGTTAGTTACAAACTTTCTCGTAGTTAGTTTCACCCTTTGTCAAAATAAGCTCCACCCTTTGTGATAATTAGTTACAGCCTTTTTTGTAGTTTGCTAAACTCTTTCTTGTAGTTAGTTTCACCCTTTGTCATAATAAGCTTCACTCTTTGTCATAGTTAGTTACACGCTTCCTTGTAGTTAGTTACAAACTTTCTCGTAGTTAGCTTCACTTTTTGCCATAGTTAGTTACACCCTTCCTTGTAGTTAGTTACAGCCTTTCTTGTAGATAGCTACACCCATTCTCGTAGTTAGCTACTACCTTTCTCATGTTAGTTTCATGCTTTGTCATAGTTAGCTTCACCCTTTGCCATAGTTAGTTACACCCTTCCTTGTAGTTAGTTACAGCCTTTCTTGTAGATAGCTACACCCATTCTCGTAGTTAGCTACTCCCTTTCTCATGTTAGTTTCATGCTTTGTCATAGTTAGCTTCACCCTTTGCCATAGTTAGACACCCTTCCTTGTAGTTAGTTACAGCCTTTCTTGTAGTTAGCTACACCCATTCTCGTAGTTAGCTACTCCCTTTCTCATGTTAGTTTCATGCTTTGTCATAGTTAGCTCCACCCTTTGTCATAGTTAGTTACACCCTTCCTTGTAGTTAGTTACAGCCTTTCTTGTAGTTAGTTACACCTATTCTCGTAGTTAGCTACTCCCTTTCTCATGTTAGTTTCATGCTTTGTCATAGTTAGCTCCACCCTTTGTCATAGTTAGTTACACCCTTCCTTGTAGTTAGTTACAGCCTTTCTTGTAGTTAGTTACACCTATTCTCGTAGTTAGCTACTCCCTTTATCATGTTAGTTTCATGCTTTGTCATAGTTAACTTCACCCTTTGATATAATTAGTTACACCCTTCCTTATGAGAAAGGGAGTAGCTAACTACGATAATGTTTGTAACTAACTATGACAAGTAGTGAAACTAACTATGATAAATTATTAAATAACATAATGTAATTAAAATCCGTCCACTTGTTTGAGATAAAATACACTAAACGTAGATATTTCATTGAAAGTGTCATAAGTTAGACTCGAGGAACTTCTGACTGGATATTTCTACGAAAAAGTCATCATTGTTTTGATGAAATATAAAAAGTTTTTTATAGAAAGTGTATATGATAAAGTAAACGTAATGAGTTACATTGCTTTCGTTAAAACATAAATTTTTCATACTTTTTATATGAAAACTCATGTTATTTAAAACAAGGAAAATAAGTAAACTAAAATAGTGGAGATGTGTTATAGGAATAATGGGTAAGGAAGCAGAATTTTTCAATTATATGAAGAAATTATTATTTTACAAAGTTAAGTCGTGTAACTAATATACTTTGCACCTATCTTCACCTGTACAGGTTCAAAGAGACATATTAAGCTAAAGTAATTTGATAATGGGTAAAGGATTACTACTGGCCTCCCTCTGACAGTACGAAGTTGGTATCATTACAAAGGAAAGCCAACTCATCAATGCCATTAACTAACAGTTGAGTTCTGCACAATGTGTACCACTGAATAGGATTAATGGCAGGGGTACTAGATTGCGTTGAAGGTTTATAACTAAGTTCGTTCACCAAAAAAATCAGTCAGTCAATTTAAAAAATATCAGGAATAATTATACATGTTAAAATTCTACAACATCCCCAAATAGACCATTCTGTGCAATTTTAAAATCAGCACCCAATGACAACCAAAAGTTTTAATTAAAAAAACAATTGATTAAAAACATATATTCACATTTATATTTCTGAATTAACAATAAATATCTTGGGTTTATCACAAATAAAAATAGTCTGTGATTTTACTATTCGTTAATGAAAAATTTAAAAAAATAAATTAAAAACTGTCTGCTTAAACCAAAAATAGCTATTTTTGCAGCTTAACAACCTAATTATAGTATTACCAAAGCATAAATCATGAACGAATGCATAAAGAATACAAAAAATTTCTCCTAATCAAGTCGCGTTTGCGATTAGTAAACAAATTCAAACATCTATGTTTTATTTAAAAACCCGTATATTCTAAAGTAAATAAAACATGTATTATGAGTTTGTTATCTTCATTTCTCTTGAGTAATTAAAATGTTTACATGACACAGCGGTTTTATTGATAACGTATAATTTGTTTTATATAAATAATTATTAATTATCTCTAAAACAGTGGAAATACGGTTCAGTTGTAATAAGGGGATGGATGTCCGGTTTTACCATTATTGGACTCAAATATCCAGGATAGACAGGAAGACTGAAAATGTGTTCTATCCTTAGACCAAACGAAGACTGAAGTAGAAACACCCACAGACATCAACTCCAGTTGCTGCCGTCTGAAACTGAGAGCAGATTCCAGAGAGGCATTCCCTACATTGATAGTAGAGACCTGCACAAAGGAGTTACACATAACCAGGGCAGTAATTAGACTGCCAAGTTTATTTTTACATCTGTTTTATTTTAATTAACTTTAAACTTTAGGATAATCATTAGATAAAGAAAACAGTACGATTAAACTTCTGGAGGTAATACAACATTATCGTATTTCAGAATTGAATAATTTGAATAAATATTTAGATAAGTATATCTTGAAGACGATATTGATGTAAAAACATTAAAAAGAAAATCAGCAATGACTTTTAAATTAAAACTATTTTTGTTCTATCCGGGGAGTGAATCAATTCATTTTCTTTTAAGGACATTTTATCTAGGTCTTAAATTACTAAACTTAATCCGTTATATAATATTAAGCATAGTCCTAAATAATTTTAAATAAAATATTTAAGTTTTTACAGCTAATGTGAGAACAAAGTTTCAATTTTACCTTGTGCAGTCATTTATTTTTGTTTTATACTACACCGTGGGTCGCAGATTACCTTCAGGTCCTCATACATAACACACTTAAACTTCACGTGTTAAAAACAAACACTGAATTCATATGATTAAAATTAAAATTAAAACAAATCAGAGTAAAATTTATCGTTAATCAAATAAAGTTTATATCTCTAACAACATTGTGCTTTCCGCACTTGTTACATCTAAAATACTTGAAAGACAAATGAATGTTATAATCAATTATGATAATTTTATTTGTTATTATGATTTCGACATTAGTGTATCATTTATTAATCCATCATTGTAAGGATTTCACCGTAATATATATCCTATTAACATGTTTGGGATTTGAGCTGTTTAGATTCTAAATGTCTTTATGAAGAATAGTTGAAAAGGATTCTCTGTAAATTAAGTTTATACAAACCTCATGTAATACAATCGTATCGTATAGGACATTTTTCTCACCATTTGTGACCCATTTTTTGAAAAAACTATTATTCCATATTCTACTATGCAACACTTTAAAGAACATTAAATTGTTTATAAATAAAATCAATACAAATCATTTTATTATTTTTTCAACTATGATATTAAATAAATAATGGAATCGTCCTGAACTAGGCAGCACAAACATGAAAAGAAATTGTTTCTTTAAGTCGATTTTAAAATCGAACTTCCTGTTAGACAGGTACCAATTACACAATACAATTGTATACCTACATGAGATGAGTACGGTTAATTTTATCATTGATTGCCGGGCCTAGGGAATAATCTATGCAACAGAACTCTATTATTTAAAGCCAGTTTGGAAAAGTATAAACAAAGACAATTAACATATCGTGATTGATTTAAAGAAATCCGTTTGATTCGTCAGATTTAGATCAAGATATCCAAAGATAGTATAGCATTAGACGCACAAGCCCATGATCGGCTCCTCACGAAGCGCTTCCAGTGTTACTCGTAATTCGTGCAATTAGACGTAATTCTTCGGCTACTGTGTATCTAACTAGTCATTAAAGGTTTCGATGTTTTCGGCAGTCGTTTCTTGGATTCGAGCTCGACTGGCCTGGAGCTTCTGTCAATGCATAACCTCCACTTGAGTCTTCAAGTCGTTTCAATACATCGCAACCATGTTTTATGACTGGGGTATTAAAAATATTTAAATTTTATGTTATGCCTTCAGTCTTACCCTACGTTAAAGTCTCTCATTATACAGGTATATCAACTGACAGTCCATCGGTTAAGTATTGAATTGATTATTAAAAACTAAATATAATAATTAAAGAATCTATTCACTAATGAGCCTCAAGATATTAGGTCTATGGCAGATGGGTCCAACGCCGATAGCATTATCCTTATCAGCTTTACAAGACAAAACAGCCGTGATACATTCGGCAAGCTAGTGTCACAAAACCAAATATTATACAAAGAGGTAACTAAATAGTCATTAAAGGTTTCGATGATTTCGGCAGTTGTTTTTTGGATTCGAGCTCGACTGGCCTGGAGCTTCTGTCAATGCATAACCTCCACTTGAGTCTTAAAGTCGTTTCAATAGATCGCAACCATGTTTTATGACTGGGGTATTAAAAATATTTAAATTTTATGATCTGCCTTCAGTCTTACCCTACGTTAAAGTCTCTCACTATACAGGTATATCAACTGACCGTCCATCCCTTAATTATTGAACTAATTATTAAGAAACTAAATATAATAATAAAAGAATCTGTTCACTAATGAGCCTCAAGATATTAGGTCTTTGGCAGATGGGTGCAACGCGAGGATAGCATTGTCCTTATCAGCTTTACGAGTCGTGACAAATTCAGCGAGTTAGTGTTACAATACCAAACATTATACAAAGAAGTTCGGCATTGAAAGAAAACGCTTTAATCAATAAATGGTCATATTAAAAATTGAACTTATAACGTGCAATTCTAATTAGTTTTGTATAACCGTTTAAGAGTTTAAAATTTGCCTTATGGTAATAAGAATTTTTTTTTTTTAATACGTTCGACACTAAATGTTAACACATAAATATTATAAGTTCTTGTGACACATTAAGTACTTCTAATAGCCTACACACTGTTTACTATTCTTCGGAATATTAAATATCATATTTCTGATGACTATTTCACCTATATGTTATTGTTATAAAAGAGTTATTTATTTTTCGTTATACTGCTTCAAAAACAGCTGTTTTTAATACATGCATTGAAATGCTAAAGTTGTTACTTTTAGTCCTAGGACCTTAAAACATCAGCTGAGGTCGAGGTCATCAGCTGTTACTTCACTTATGCGAATTAATTAACGATTGTAAAGGATCTACAAAAACAGCCAATACTCTCGATTGTAAATAACCGTTAAAACAGCTGTTACCATCTATTTTAAGGCAAATAGGTTATAAAATTTTAGTTTTTTTGTGAAATTGTTTTCTTATATTATTTGCAGTATAACGAAAAATATAGTTCATCACTTGGACCAAAAGAAGCTTTTCGATCCTCGGTCATTTTCCGGCCTCGACCGTTAAACTTGAACTTGTATTGAAAAGTTTCACATTTGGTCCTAGTGATGAAATATACTATATTGTATTTCAAATTCAGTTTCATATATTTATTTGCTAATTAAGGATACTATATTAGAACTTTTAAGGTGTTCAATAAAAGGTAACAAGACAACGAACTTGTATCCAGCAGACCAATACTTCGTATGATGACCGCTCTAACACTATGGAGCGCTAGTGTAAACCAAGGCAAAATTTAACTTTGTGTTGCACCTCTTCTTGTGATATATTCTGTGCCATTGTGTGTTTTAAGATAATTGTATATAGTAGAAATTTAAATAATTTTAAGGTAGAATATGCGTTAATTTTTAAGGAAGAAGTAGTTTTCTGTATATTTGCACTTAAATGTAAATGACTCTGGTAATTTTCTAAAGATCACCATAAGCAATTCAATATTGTTTTTGTTGTATTATTTCCCATTTGTCCCGGATATTTCAGTACTATCTTAGTTTTGGTAATTAATGTATTTTCGTCTAAAACATATTTATAACGTCTAACTTAAAATATATTCCCCTCTCTCTTTATCAGTATTAGATTTGAAGAGTAATACAGACTGAAATATTAACATTAATTTTAAGTTAGGTCAAACAAACCAATTTTAAAAAAGATGTTTAACAAGATCGACAGTTTTTTATTAATTTACAAACCCATATTATCTTACTCTAGAATATATTTTTTGTTATTCTTAGGAACTATACCTTCTCATAAGACAATTTTATTCATAACAATTAATCTATTAATTAATTTATGAAGGTATTGTATCTATAACGTGTCATACATGCGGAAGGAAAGGGAAACTACATATTTGTATTCTAAGAACCTTCTCTTAATTTAACAAATAACCTTCTCATAGTTTTACAATTACATTATTCAATAACGTAATAATTAGTTATATTCTATCTATAATAACCTTGTTTCGAGCCTTCACTATTGTTTAGATTTAAAAGTTGTTCTTACGTTACATTTCACTTATAACGTTTGTTCTATATTCTATTTATGTTTTTTAATATTTTTATTTATTTATTGTATTGTAAATATAATATAAAACCCAGAAACCATCGCAAGGAAATGTGTGACGACTGAGGGCGAGTAAAAAGCGCTGCGAGAAGTACGACAGATGAAACACATACATAAAGACTAAGAAGAAATAAAACTCTATGAGAAGTACAAAAATATAGGAAATGAGAAAGAAAAGACTATCGTTACGCGGACACCTGAAAGGAATGGACAGGGAAGGAAGTACTGATATACTAGGAAGATAGAAAGATACCTGTAGGTAAAAGAAGTGCATCGAGACCTAGAGGAATTCGGAGTAGAAGAGGCAACAGACGACAGAAACTGGTTCTGGAGAAAAATACCAGAGGTGAAGGGAGCTGACAACGAAAAACCCCAAAATAAAAAAAAGAGGAAAAATCATATCGGAAAAGGAAAGGAAGAATCAAAGCCAAATAATGAAGGAGTTTATTCGGAAGATAAAATTGAGGTTATATTAACGTAATCCATAATAAGCTCAAATGAATATGAAAACAAAATGAATGTAATATAAATGTTATAACATATCGATATAGTACATAAAGTTATTCAACTTACTATGCCCTCCAACCCTAATTATTTTAAATGTGGTATGTGTTTAGAGCAAAACCTAATTTATTTAATGGATCAGTCACTTTAAACACCCCCTCCTTGTGATTACGTTAATGGGTACATGTATACCTAGGTCTAGTGGGGTGACTGACGTAGGATTATAACAATCCCTAGTCACGTGCGTTCTTTTTATATTTCGTTACTAACATGTCCTCTAATGTTTCTTTGTAATGTTCTAAGCTTTACTTCATTCACTTAACCTCTAAAACACTCGCAACCATTTGTTTGATGTGTGTTAGTCAGTCTATCAATGGTTTAATTAAAATAAAGCAAGGAGGTACACGTTTCACTGCCTCTTCTGTAGATGGTATCAAGATTTGAAGGGGTATTTTTTTGTGTTGTTGTTCATACAGGATGAATCAAAATTACACAACAATACTACCGGAACTGAGCAGGGGGTAAAAATAACAAAAAATCTTCATATGTTTGAAATCGCTTTGTTTTTAAGTTACGACTAGTGAAATATTTTATCCTGATTTCTGCTCATAGAGCAGAATTTGTAATGTTAATTCTAGGGATCCAAATTTGGTGGTAATATATGTTGTTTAGTCGTATCTTTAAAATCGAATAAAATAGGTTCCGGAAGTATATAACTATAATAAGTTGAGAGAAAACTGATGTTGATTCAAAATAAGAGTAGAAAAACACACCTTTTTAGATTTGGCGTACAATAACTTTGTTAAATGGCAAATAAACGTACAAGACCTGTGAAGAAAACTTCAAGGGAATAATAATTCTGAGAATAGATGTAAATAAAGTTTATAGAAAACGAATAAACGTTGTAGAAACTTCAGTTCTATTTAAAACAAAATAGACCAACATACGGCAGAAAAATGTAAAAATTTTAAACAGAATTAAAATCTTCATCATAATGCTATTTTTTTCCTTCATAAATAACAAACGTGCTGTAGCTTTAATTTGTTTCTATTGATTTTATTTACATCAATTTTCACATAATTAAATTCTCTGAAAGTTTTCTTCAGTGGTTTATCAGCCATTTAACAAAATTATTTTACATGCAACCTAAAAAGTCTGTATTTTTTTTACTCCAAATTTGTCGCATTTTATACACGTTTTCTCAGAAAAATATTACCTATTTTATTCAATCTTCCAGATATAAAACCACTAATTAATTTTTAATTCTGGTCCCAAGAATTACAGTATGGCTTCCTTTAGAGCAGAAATCAGCAGGAAATAATTCGCTAGACCTAACTCGAAGACGAAGCGTTTTCGGGCAGATGAAGGTTTTTGTCTTATTTGTAATCCTAGAATTAGTTCCCGGACTGATTTTGTCTTGTAATTTTTAAAAACTCAATAGGCCTATATATGTATATATATTTTTTAAATGGTTGACTACAATTTTTGTTTATAAACTGTCGTCCTGGCTTCTATCAAACATGAAATAAACCTGGTGCACAAAAGGTAGGCTAAATATTCAACCACCTTTCCAGAAAAAGAATGAAAGCTACATTACTAATTGTTGCTTTTATTAGAAGCAATTTTTACTCCTTTATGAATAGTATAACTCATAAGAAAACTATAATTATTCGTGCTAATTAACTTCCAATATATAAACACTAAAAGATAAATATTTCGCCAGAAATATTACTGAGAAACAACATTCTTGCTCCTGGAAAAATAGTTGGAATACAATCAGTGTAATAGTGATATTGTAATCAAATATCAATTATTTTAAAATAACTGAAAAGTGTCCACAGTTTTTAATGTGAAATTAACATTAATAAAAACCCTCTTGGCCACATGATTTCAAACAGTTTTACTAAATTGAAATTTCTTTTCTTCTAGATTCTTAGAAGACTCATCATAAATATTACTTTATAAGTTACGTTAAAATTATGTTCATTTCATACAAATCTAAGTAGATTTTTAACTATTGTGTTGGTACAAACTTCTTCAGTTAGATGTTTTACTGACCTTTGTTCTCGTTTTATGGATATTTGTTTTATTGCATGTTAAAATCTTGCTTGTAACATCTATTTAAATAGACATATTCGAATTTAGAGATATAAAATCGTTAAACTTATAAAAGAAATTCTTCCGCTATGGCTACCAAATGGTTACATATGGATTGATCGATATCTTTCCGGTGGATTTCGAATCTCAGTTAACTGGGTTACTACAGAATCATTTGCCTTTTATAAGATTATATTTCGGATTACCTATGTCAGACAGAGTTTTAAAAAATTGTTTTAAACAATGAAAACTTAACTTTATATAAGGTAACCTTTTTCTCTGTATTTATTGCGTTTAAATATTAATATTAAGCTTGTTACAACTTATTTTGTAAACATACCTATTATAACATTTTTAATTCAGAAATTGCAGCTAAAAAAACAAGGAAACAATCCTAAAACAACAAGTCAGAATATGTAACGTTAGCTATTTAAAAATAACGCTACAAGACTCACGGAAAATTAAGGGAAAGAATGTTATAGATTAACAGAATGTAGTGTGTTATTGTTAGGGCTTGTCGACTATTAAATTTGTTTTTGTCAAATTTGGCTTATTTCTGTGTTCTAATAGTTAAACGAATTTCCAAAAATTGAGAAAATGAAGTCTTTTGGTGAAAATAAAAGACCTTCGAAACTCTTCAAGCAGTAGTTTGATAAAGGCAGAATTATATTGTTTATAATCCTTGTAGTCACTTGTTGACAACAATAAGTTTACTTCAAAACATTCCGGAAGAGTTACAGAATCGTTTTTGAGTTACTAATTATCATAAAAATTAACTTTCACAAATCGGCAAACATACGCAGGTATGTCGGGAATGTACAAAATTCAGAAGTTCGTACAACGTATGAAGCAACTGGTGGTGCCCGTTGTATGTTACATGGTATAACAGACACATAGTGTACTTTGTGCAAGATAAAGATTGACCAATACATCATGGAAGTCTTCACCTTCTTACCATCAGATATCTTTCTTGAAAATTCATTAATTACTAAATAGGGCACGCGTATTAATCAATACATAAAGAAGTATTAATTTGCTGCGTGTACGTGTGCCATTGACAGCTTAATGAGCTCCCTGATAGCTACAGTAAAAGTGCAATTATATCCCTGCTTGGCTCTACTGTATAATTCTACGCGTCTGTTATAATTAAGTTAGCACATCTTGTTTCTATTTCATTTAATGACGGCAAAATTGGATAAACAAACGTTTGGTCTAGCTGTTAGTTGGCATTGGAAATATTTGTTCTTTCAGTGCATTGGTTAGTTGGAGTATATGAATTATGATCTACTCTCTCTCTCTCTCTCTCTCTCTCTCTCTCTCTCTCTCTCTCTCTCTCTCTCTCTCTCTCTCTCTCTCTCTCTCTCTCTCTCTCTCTCTCTCTCTCTCTCTCTCTCTCTCTCTCTCTCTCTCTCTCTCTCTCTCTCATTCTCTCACTCACTCACTTTTAATTAATTCTATCTTCATATTAACTTTAATTTCGTATGTTTTTTTGCTTCTAATTTTTATGCTATCTTTTGTCCATAATTAAAAGTTGTTATTGTATTTTAAACGAGGTATTCATTTCGAAGGGGTTAAATAGAAGAGAAGACCTAACTTCTGACTTTGCCCTAAAATGAAGTCATTATTCATTCATTCTCTTCCAAAAATGTGAGACAAAACATTAGATTCTTTTAATATAGTCAGCGAATATCCATATACTAGTGTATGTAGTTATGTCACCATCCAACTCATCTGTGAGCTCATATATTATTTTCTTTCCTTTCACATTTGTATACTTTTCATTTCACATTTGTATACTTTTCATTTTACATTTGTATACTCTGTGAAATCTGTAAACTATTATTTTTTTTAAATATTATCCAAACACCACATTATATACGAGACATAGAACCAAACTTTTAATTTGTAAAATTTAGGAGTACAGATGTTAAAATAAATTTGATTTTAAAGATACATTTACGCTCAATGGTAGTTGGTGAACTTGTAATAACTTATGCGAATAGTTAAATTCTTCCTTACTGATAAATTTATACTTATATAAATAATAAGGTTTGATTTATTCCCTACATTGGACTTTTGAATCAATCTTGTCAATTTTTATTGAGATATTGAGATTATTTAAAAGGCTCATGAATTTTTTTAAATTTATTCATCCTAATAATAAGATATCTTAATTAATTTCTCCTTTTGTATAAGAATAATAAATTTTCTTGTTAAAATAATTTCTACTTTAGTAATTTTCTAAATCAATTTTATTTTTAGATTGAATAGTTTATGATATAAAAATAAATATATACCTTTTTGCGTCTTCGGGAGGACTATTATAGACCCTATACAGTAATATATCCGTTTTATCAATAAACATTTTATGAATTAAAATCTGAATTAGTTATTTTCAATATAAAAGAACCAGAACTATGCACTTGCAAACTAGTTATAACAGCGCCTACAACTTCTGCAACTTAGTGGGCACAAGTGTTAACACATAATGCGTCCTTTCCATTACTGGTATTCTATATCTATTTTTAAATTAACACATAATTTGAAATACATATTACGATAATTTTTTGTTCATATCATATTTTATAAACGTTAGAGTTCAGTTAAATTTTAAATTATCTTTCATTTTAATTGAGATCTAATTTTTAAGACACCATGATGGAAAGAACGAAAGAAAAACTGTCATTAAATTTTGTTATATGTAAGCAACAAACTTTTTAAACATGCCACGACACCGGAATCGATATATCCCTCCACCTCAATACACCCACTTCCTCTCTCCATATATATATATACTGAGTGTTTAAAAATTACAAGACAAAATCAGTCCGGGAACTAATTCTAGGAGTACAAATAAGACAATATATATATATATATATATATATATATATACTTTTAATTTATTTATTTCGTCGTAACTAAATTAACTCGGCTTTTTCCAATTTCAAATCCTTGGACAAACAACCATGTCAAAATTCGTTAGATTTATCATTATTTCATTTTTGTCTCCCAAATAAAGTAAATATTGTGTAAACAATAATTTTTTTACTAACAGTCTGATATCTTTATGTTTTATTATTATCTGGTTATTTTTAATCATTTATAATTTAAATTGCACACCATGGATGTCCAGAACGAGATCTTAAGTCCTAACATTTTAACATTAAGGAAAGAAGTTAAGTTTCGCTACGAAGCACAACTTTTGGACACGACTTCAGGAGGAGACTGGAAAAATTTTTTTAAAGTGATTATGATCAAATACGTTAAATCTAATGTTTAATTTTAAGAACTAAAAGATACCATTAGGGGTATTATAAATACTTTCCTACTTTTAAGAGTTTAAAAAAAGTTTGTAGGTTTAACTTTCAATAAATAAAAAAAAGAAGAAGAAACAAAATCGTAGACTTGGAAATATCAATTTTGAAAACACGAGACACAATCTGTCTGTTTGTGTCTTTTGATCGTGAAAGAATATTCTATCAAGAGTGCAACTTGAAATCTGCCATGTAAGATTACTTAATGTTTTTAAAACCTCAAGAAAATGGGCACTCTATTCATAAATTTTGGGCCAGAAAACAAAAATGACGAATTTATCAATTATGTTAAAACGATATTGATTAAACTTTTCCCCACTTGGAAGCCTGAAAACTCCTAATAGGATATATTGATCAGTATTTTCCCATAAAATTGAGTTTAGAATTATTGGTAAAAAAACAAAAACTACATTCTAGAAAAGATCTATGTAGTAAATACATTAAAGTTACTACAAAATAATTTATCAAAGGGTAAAAAATTACAAAATAAATTTGAACGGCCAAATATAAAAAATAGTGAAAAACATAATTTTATATAATTTTATTTCTTAGTTTCTTTCAATTTCTATTCTCTCTCCACCCTCTTAAACCAATGTAGACTTCTCAAACATGATGCGAAGATGTCAATTGGGTTCATAAGACTTTACTCAAGACATAAACCTCGAAAAATGATAATATCGTCGGAAATGTAGTTAATGTAAGTAGGATTCATTGATGTATGTATAGCTTATTATGTCTCGGTATACGTACAATGTCACACCATTTTAGTCAAAGTCCTCTATACTCTATTGAAAACTCGTTATCAATGTTCACATGATGTTTGCGCTAAATTATTAAAGCCTCATTTGCTTGAAGAGTGTGACACCCCTTCCTTCACTGTGCCATGAAAGCTTTGCTAGAGTGTTCATTGCAGTGAATAGTTTAGTGTTTTACCTAGCAACGTTAGACAGAAATATTTACACGTAGCTGTGGGTAAAACTAGTTACTTTTAATGTTTATATTGAACAAATATAATGAGTAAACTAATATATGTTGAAATTAAATTCAAAGATCGTCTTGAGGTCATCTGAGAACAAAAAATTACTTTCTGGATTTAAGTCTGAGTCTAGTTTCAATGCAGTTTGTTACAACCCAAACGATTGGACATATTTTGATGAAATTTCGAGGCTCTTTTTTTCTTCTATAAATCAAAATTTGGAGGTATTCGGCATTTGAAGGACTAGAAAACCAGTTTTCGCTTTCTTAAATGGCTTCAACGATATTGATAAAGGTTTACTCAAATATAACCACTATAGACTTAACTAAATATATTTGACGACATCTCCGATGAGAGTTATTGCTCAAAAAGAAAAATAGTTACCGATTCTGAAATGTGTAAAAACCTGACCTATATAAAAAGTTGGTGAAATGTGAAAGTTTATTACATAAAATTACATAGGAATCAGTAAATAATCACTTTTCACTTCGCGAGAAATTAAAAATATGTGGTTTGTATCATAAACATTCACATTTTAGGAACATTTCTGTTGAGTGGTATCATTTCGAAATATTCAAGAATTCAAGACAGTATTTATGGCTTATTTTGACTTCTTAAATAGCCTAGAAATCGAAATTATTCTGGAGTTAACGACGAAGACATTTTGTTTGGTTATCTTTATCTCTGTTTGAGAAAGTTAGTGCAGTAATTGCGCAGCGTTTATTTGTGTAAACTATAAAAGAGTATTTTAAATTTATATCCTATATGTAATTTAGTACTTAATTGTTTAAAACCTTAGAAATTTTGAAAGTTTAAAATACACTCTATTTACGAGACTTTCTTCTTTTCTTGGACGGTACAAATAAATATAATTTTGTTAAATGTTTAAAACTAATGGTTCTTACAATAATCTCAAATCTAATATGACAAGAAACCAGAAAAGTCGTTTTTAGTTAATAACAAAATTATTATTTTTTACTTTCTATTTACCATAAGGTTTTTATATTTAGCAACTAGATTATATTTAATGGTATAACATTAATCAATAAATTTACACTATCGTTTCAAAATTATGTTTTTTCGACATATGGGAAGACTCACTCTTTACGAGTAGAGAGAAGATATTATAGAGTAGGAGGGGAGTCATTTTTAAAACAACATTTATACATTAAAAACATATATAGCATATTAGAAGAAACAAGACTAAAGTTGAAGGACTTGTTGAGAAGGCAGTGGATAATAGCTACTTGAGTTTCAACCACCCGCCGAGCCACTGTCGCATTAACAGCAGACTCATGTACCCCGTTCTGAAGAGGTTCATCAAGGACCGCTATGCATTGTGCCAAAGGATCCTTTGTTTTTCCTTCAAACAAAACCTTCCTAATTTACGTTCGTGTTTAGACTGGCGCTCGGTGTTCTGATAATGACGGCAACAAAGGTTTAGTCAATGTTATTGTTAATTTTGTGTTTTTATGGCAGATTGTTAACATTGGTTCTTCTTTTTTTCCATGCAGGCTTCTGTGAGCTAAAACAAAATGACAATAAGACATAATTATTTCATTTTAACATAGATATATTAGAATACATTATCTTGTATAGAGCAGGCTACCTCAAATTATCACAAAAACATTCAACCGTCTCAGTTGCATAAGAGCAGACACGATGATGGTTTGAGGTTGAAGAACCATAAAATTCGGAGACTCTTTAATAAAGTGAAAAGGATTTTGTAGTGGTATTGACAGGCGAGGAAAATAAAAGTTATAACCAATACCTAGACATTTTATAGGTGACTATATGAGTTTTTCCATGAACACCCATAGTAAGATAGAGAATAAGACACTAGAAAAAAGTGTAACAAGAAAAATGGAATTTTAAAACCACTATTATATCAAAGTATTAACTTTGTTTTGATACTTTATTAAAGAAAGTAATTTAGTAATAAATTTAAAATTTAAACGTCATTATTGCTTTCTTGATGGTCTCTCGTCGTTTGCTTATTCCTCTTTATAGAATATGTTTTCTTTTTTGACACAAGTTTTAAATCTAGTGTATTCCCTAAGGAAATATAACCAAAGACATTTTACGTTAAATTATGAGGGTATAGAAACAAACAGGAACATGTCCACTTGAACCGTTTATTTTACAGTAAACACAAATTTTTGTAAACGCCTAACAAGATAATTTTTTCATTAAAATAAAATGTGTAGTTTAGGACAAAGAAAACCGCTCTAAATCGAAAATTATCAATCACGAATGTTTCAAAGTATATGTTGTAGGTACTATGTTATATAAAAAAAGAAACACGTGTATAATGTAGATTTTCTGATTAAAAAATAAATATATCTTTATTTATATAAGCTGTATGCGATTTTTCGAGTCTCTTGAGTATTTTATTTATATTTTAGACCTCATTTCACACAACAACTCTTGTCTATTCATTTCTCTGCCTCGTCACTTTTAGGCATCTCGTCTTACCGTTATTGTTTCCATTATGGAAAGACTCATTAAAATTATATAATTTTACAAAATATTGTGTTTGTGTTTCATTTAGAGTAAATATTCGTTCCTAAAATGCACTTTGAATGAGGAACTGATGGACCGAAAATTTGGTTAACATAAGTTATATTGTGAAGAAAAAAGTATAGGTGAGTGACCACTAGGTTTTTCTGTGAAGCTATTATGTAGAATGAAGAACAGGATAGTGGTAGAATAGATTTAATTGAATAAAATTTCTTCGTCTCATAACTTCTTAAATGAGGAATCGCTGTAAAAGCAGAAAAACTATGTTTTCAGTTCCAATTAGTATTCATATTATAGGTAAAATATTGATCCCTGAAAAAACGTAAGTGTAACTAAATTTGATAAGAAAATGCTTAAAATATGCTGATAATTATGATTTTCGTATTATCCTTGAGACAAATGGTGTTATAATTATAGAACTACTGAACCAATTTTAATAAAACATATAGTAAAATCTCTCGAGATAACGTTAGTTATAGGTATACAGGAATGAATACTGGATGAAAATCGGAACAGCGTTTATTGAGTTATAACCTTTGAAACCGACAGAGAATCATTGAGTTTTGTATATGTAAAGATAATTTCTATAGTATTCAATTCTAACAGCAATCAGACACGGCAGATTCGTTACAATAAGCACAAGATATACCATAACCGATTCCTCAAGGTAGGTCAAAAAACTTATCCATACATAATGGCCTCAAAATAACTACAATCGAAAAATTTAATATGAAACTCACAAAAAGTCTGAGTTAACTAGCCGGCTGAACACGTCTATCCTTAGTGACAAGATCCAGCTACCTTCTAAAAGCTCATAAAATAACCTTGTGCTTAATGCTCAAGCCTCCATTAATTAATAAATATAAATTATTTAAACAATCTAATCCTTATGTAAACAGAACTATTTAATTATTTAAAATAAACACACACAAATTCAACCTCATCTCAAAGTCTAACAATCCAATAATAAATCTGTGTAACCAATAAAGTCAGATCAGTAATTACAAAAGGAAAATTCCTTCAGGGTGCATCTCATAGAGGCCTTTTCACCACCATGTTAAAAGACTATAAATTGTTTATTTATTTATCTGTTAATTAAACACAGGTACATTCAATTTAGTAACTGGTAAAAAATTAGTAAAATACCTTTAAAAAATAATAAATGATGTAAAAACATTGTACAAACTATCTCACTCATCCAACCTCAATACCAGATAAAAATATACCAAATCTAATCGTCAACATAAAAACCTACTTTGTATGTACCACATGCACGTCCTCAGAGTGAATTGTATTTCATTTAAATCTATCTTTTAATGATGGCAAAATGTGATTTTGTACACGAGTTTGAATATAATTATTAATCTTCACATTTCATTAAAATTTGAACGAAATCGGTAATGAATAGCTTGATTTTATTAAAAAACTATTTACGTTGAGGATGTTTTTATGGCAGATTGACAGTCATGACAGGTTGACAGTCATGGAGGTTGACAGTTATGGAGGTTGACAGTCATGGAGGTTGACAGTTATGGAGGTTGACAGTCATGGAGGTTGACAGTTATGGAGGTTGACAGTCATGGAGGTTGACAGTTATGGAGGTTGACAGTCATGGAGGTTGACAGTTATGGAGGTTGACAGTCATGGAGGTTGACAGTTATGGAGGTTGACTGTCATGGAGGTTGACAGTTATGGAGGTTGACAGTCATGGTAGGTTAACAGTCATGGAGGTTGACAGTTATGGAGGTTGACAGTCATGACAGGTTGACAGTCATGGAGGTTGACAGTCATGTAGGTTGACAGTTATGGAGGTGACAGTCATGACAGGTTGACAGTCATGGAGGTTGACAGTCATGGCAAGTTAACAGTCATGGCAGGTTGATAGTTATCGGTAATGAATAGCTTGATTTTATTAAAAAACTATTTACGTTGAGGATGTTTTTATGGCAGATTGACAGTCATGACAGGTTGACAGTCATGGAGGTTGACAGTTATGGAGCTTGACAGTCATGGAGGTTGACAGTTATGGAGGTTGACAGTCATGGAGGTTGACAGTCATGGAGGTTGACAGTTATGGAGGTTGACAGTCATGGAGGTTGACAGTTATGGAGGTTGACAGTCATGGAGGTTGACAGTAATGTAGGTTGACAGTCATGGAGGTTGACAGTTATGGAGGTTGACTGTCATGGAGGTTGACAGTTATGGAGGTTGACAGTCATGGTAGGTTAACAGTCATGGAGGTTGACAGTTATGGAGGTTGACAGTTATGGCAGATTGACAGTCATGACAGGTTGACAGTCATGGAGGTTGACAGTCATGTAGGTTGACAGTCATGTAGGTTGTCAGTTATGGAGGTTGACAGTCATGACAGGTTGACAGTCATGGAGGTTGACAGTTATGTAGGTTGACAGTTATGGAGGTTGACAGTCATGACAGGTTGACAGTCATGGAGGTTGACAGTCATGGCAAGTTAACAGTCATGGAGGTTGATAGTTATGGAGGTTGACAGTCATGGCGCGTTGACAGTCATGGAGGTTGACAGTTATGGAGGTTGACAGTCATGGTAGGTTAACAGTCATGGAGGTTGACAGTTATGGAGGTTGACTGTCATGGTAGGTTGACAGTCATGGTAGGTTAACAGTCATGGAGGTTGACAGTTATGGAGGTTGACAGTCATGGTAGGTTAACAGTCATGGAGGTTAACAGTCATGGAGGTTGACAGTTATGGAGGTTGACAGTCATGGTAGGTTAACAGTCATGGAGGTTGACAGTTATGGAGGTTGACTGTCATGGTAGGTTGACAGTCATGGCAGGTTAACAGTGTTGACAGGTTTAGGTTCTTTTTTAAATATATACATTTTTTTTTTAACGAGGGTACCATGGTTCATTTTTACTTTTTGATTGACAAAAACGGAAGTGACGTTTTTGGTGATGAATAATTTTGGTTCAGTTCCATTTGGTTTTGCGGATGGGTGAATGAAGAAGTTTTTAGCACTGTTCCGGACGTTTTATTTTCATTAATAAAACTTGCTATCTCCATTGTTATTAGCACCCTACACAAATAATTAGTACTAAATATCTCATTTAAAAAAAGTAGTTTAATGGAGTAAACCGGTGATACAGAAGTAACCGGCATAACTTCGGGAGGTGACAAGGGGACCTACGAATAAACAAAAACGTTTATGTGAACATATGTTCAAAAACATTTAGTTTTCCACTTATCTGTATGTTTGTGTTTTATATAAAATAAATCATTTCTATAAAATGGTTTAAGATAGAGCAATGAAATTTTACACTTTTACCTTAATAAAGACCCATATCTCGTAAAATTTAAAAATTGTATTTATATTGATTTAAAAATGGCGGCTTATAAAATGTTTTGTACTTTTTCCGGTTTTCATGTTATTTTGAATAGAAAATGTTTACAGGCCGCCATTCAACACAGATTAAGATACAATTTTCAAATTTTACATGATCTGTCTTTATTGAGATAAGAGTGTATAACCAATGTTATAGATTTGTCTTAAAATGTTCGCTAGATATGCATTGTAATATACGTGTTGAATATTTGCTTCTATTTTGTGAAACTTATTATGTACAATTCACATCTTAGTGGTTAAGGAATTTGTCCCAACACCATTTTCAATGCACCAACTACATTATTTATGTAAGAAAATAACAAATATGCAAGTAAGGATTATGCTTTACTGTCGAGAATGAACATTTCTGTGTAAATGATCATTAAAAAAAAAAAAAAAATTATAAAAACATAAATAGACCAACAGACGAAAACTAAGCATTTTTTAGCATATATTCATATAAACTTATTTGTTAATTCTTAGGTCTCCTATCACTTCCCGAAGTTATACAGGTTTCTCGAACATCACTCCGGATAATTAATTCTGGATATACGTTAATTCAACATTCTCTCCTACATTCTGGTTAATTCTCGTCCGTCACGGACACTGTACAACTATTCTTGTTTAGATGTTGGTTTTATCAATTATTCATTTTCTAACGGTGAACGAGGAAGTGGCAATATATGAATATAAAATTCCTTACATTCAGCCGAGCGTGTTTGCATACAGATAGTGTCAGCGGCTTGCATTCATACGTGAAAACCATTTACACTACAAGTTTTAACTATAAATTGGCAATAAACCCTTCAAGAATTGGTCAATATATTATATTTCACAAAGATATATCTTTATTGATATTATAATAGCTCGCATTAACGGCATTTAGTATATTTATGATTTGAAACTGTTATTTTAACTGCCATTTAATGACTCCCATAAAATATACAATAGTTGCTCGGATGGTTACATTGTAAGGGAATTTATTGACCGCATGAGGGAAATTTCGTGTTTAGTAGAGGGAGTGTTTACTAAATGCCTCGGAGCGGTCACGAGCGACCCAAGCGGCAGCGGAGTACTGAACGAACGCACCCATCTTATCACTGTATTTACATCGACTAGGATTTATATAGCTGTGTTTAGCACGATCTACCTATGGAAATATGAAGAGCTTTTTGTGAAGACATTTAAATTGTCTAAATAATCTAAAAAGTATGTCAAAATATTTATTTAAGAATTGGTAATTGATGTATCTATCAACATACAGAGTGATTCAGGGGAAAGTGGTGATTATTTGTAAACTATATACGAAATGGTTCCAAAAACATTTTTTATTTATGTGTATTTATTTTCTTACATAGCTTTTACATCTCAACATTTTTGAGGATGTTTTTTTGGTCCCTTGAGTTTAAAAAGTGTTTTTTGAAATAATGCCGTATATCGTTTGTCGTATGTGCAGTGCTCTACACCCTAAGCATGTGAAACGATTTTAATGAAATTTCGTATGTGGGTGTACTTCGGTCATATCTCTGAAGATTTTATTTATTTATTTTTTTTTTTATTTGTTTATTATTTTTTTTTTTTTATAGCTCAAAATTTTATCTGACAAGAAATAAACACAAAATTACTATTTAAAAAAAAAAATATTGTAATGATTTTGATAAAAGTTTGCTCAAGTGTAGAATCTAAACCCTAACATACTTGTCGCTATCTCTACAAAAATGCAGTACGTGTGTTAGTTGTAACAAAACAAACATGTTGTTATAGGCTAAATCCATGAGGCTGTTATAAAATACGTTAAATGGGTCTCGTTCAATGTTAGTGAAATGTGAAAGATAATGTTCCAAACCCGTGTGCAAAATCAAGTAAAAACGTATGGCCAGTCAGGATAAATTGGCAAAACACAAAAATAAACTTTAAACGTCGTTATTAAATCTCGATTTTTATTAACTACGACTTACGCTGGAGGTGTCAATGCCTCAAGTGAAGCGGTCCATAGTACGAAACAACAAACGAACTGAAACTCTTGGTGATCACTAATTTTTATTGGTTTTTATTTCGTTTTGGAGGTGGGTGTATTGGAGCTAAGTTTTACACTGTTTATCTTAAAAAACTACAATTAATTTCTGTGCAATGAATTTTAATCGAAATTACTTGTTGGAGACGAAATTTTGTAAACAGGTTAAATCATAGTGATGAAGATATCAACAGAAAATTTTAACTTTTCAGAAAACTGTGTCCAAATTGCGGCAATTTAAAATGTTAGATGACAAATATCGCGAGAACCGTTTTTACTCAAAATTTAAAAGATTGTTTACTCTTATAATTGTGACCATGGTAATATAAATTGTTTCTCAATTTTACATGTTACCTTTGGGAACTGCTGAATCAAACGTAATTAATTTAAAAATGAATTTTTAAAGTTATTGCAATGTGGTTCTTATCCCACAATTGATTCATTTGGTTCAAAACCATATGTGTACAGTTTTTTTACGTAAACCTAAACTTAATATTGATTATTTTGTACCTCCTAAAAGAAGAAATCGATTATACATAACTATTTTTATATACCAACTTTTTAATATCATATATTTTCCTAAAAGTATCAAGTAAGATGCATATAATATAATATATAATATAATATCTTGTGAGATCGGTAAATAAGTGAAAAAAAGAAGAAATTTAAATTAGACGTATTTGCTAACAATTAAATTCTTAGAAGTTTTATCTTCTCATAAGTCCAGCTCTATTTGAATGAATTATTCATCTATTTAGTAAAGTCGTCTAATAGTTGATCAGTTGTAGTTTTGTGGGTTCAGGATGCGCTAGTGTGGGAGGATTTTACCCGTTGAACCTTTTTTCAGCACTGATGCAGAGCCAGTGCTGTTCCAATCAGTTTGCGCCGATGGGTCTGAACAGGCTTCTACCCCACGTCTACCTTGACTTTTAGGGCCGATCCACTTGTAACTAGTTGAGGAATTTTAAAGCAGTCCCGAGCTACTGTATATGGTTTCCCGATTCCGAGTTACCCTCAGTACAGGATGGCTTGCTTACCCTCTCTACCGTTCCTCGTTTCACCTCCATGTCCGAGTAGGTCGAAACTTGTTCCTTCCGATACTTGGTAATGTCATTCACGGTTGGGTCTGTCAACGTCTTCGTTTAGTCTTTCTCACTCTCGTGAGTCAGACAGAATCTGTAATGGCTCTGAAAGAGACGATCTTTTCTGATGGATTCCTCTGCAGGAACAACTGGCTGGTACTACTATACAGGGTCTTTACCAGGTTGATCCTAAAAAGGTCCATATAAATCAGTACAAATTTCTATTTAGGAAAGTAGTAGAGTCCTACTTTTTTTTAGGGGTGGGGTGGGATGTGGTGGGGATTAACTAATATTTAAACTTTGCTATTAGTATCATATCACTAGTAGAAAGGACTTAGAATATTTTACAATCAATTTATAGGCATTACACTTATTTTCCTTTGTTTAAAAAATCTTAAACGACCAGCGCCAATTCCCACGGTAACTGGTGTGTCTGCACTACACAGCACAACTCACTTAACGTGCGTAACATCCCACATCTACAATGATTTCCTTACTTGGCAAATACAAAACAACATCTGATAACCACAAATGACCGCTGTCCCTAACAGACCACCTGCTGGTCCAGTAATGTCCACCACATCCTTATCACTGTGACCTTTTCCTAATTGTTATGCCTATCAGATCTGTTTCAAAAGAGGTAGGAACAACGTAGATGCATGAGAAAAGACCATCTAGAAAATAGCCCAGGTGAAAATATTGCTTGCAACTACTTGTTGCAGGCTCAGCTATCAACATATGGTTGAAAGCAACATGTCTCTTTTGTCTTTTTTGTCATTTTTTTTAGTTTCGAATAGACAGCAGAAGAAGATGATGCATGTAGGGCAATCCCATATTAAAATAACTAACAAGGTATTTGTAAGATACACCTACACCTACACAACACTCCAAACAGGGATCCTGCATGATCTGTCGTGAGGTTTTCCCTACCTGGATTCTGTCCGAGCTAGGGATTTGCCTGGCTCTTCGCGCGGTACATAATGTTCTGCTTTTTTTCACCATATCTTCTCAACATGTCCATGGAAACAGCTTACCAGTTTGGTACATAGAAAACCATTCCTGTTTCCTTGTCCTACGCGATAGAGGTACTAACAGAAAGGAAGGTGGTTTTTAGTGAGTAAGAATCTCACACCATTGGGAAGATCGAATGTCTCACTTTGTCTTTTGAATATTTTCCACCCTTTCTTCGGAATTAAAAAAAAAATGACGTGCACAAATTCGCAGACATACACTACTGCACGGCCATCTTGCTTCCTTCGGAGTTGCCTTGTAATATGGTTATATGTCCTGTAAGTTAATAGATGTGGGCCTTTAGATGGAAGCAATAGAACCTTTACTTTCTGAGCTACAAATTCATGGAGCTTTTCTATTTTGTATGTAAAGCAATGTTTTTAACTGTTTTTTTTTGTAGCTAATCTATCACCGAGTATAGTGACAAACTCGTTGAAACTTGTTGATTGTTAAAAATTATTTCATGTTCTATTCATTATTGTTACAATTAAGAAGTAGGTTTTGATGTAAAATAGCTCTAATATTTTCGTAACTCACTTTAATCAAGTTGAGAGTAACGTCAAATATCAAATGGTTTTCGTAGTTGCCAGGAACACAATTATTCACTTTTTTAAATCATATTTGTGAATAAATATATTACAATTAAATGTGCAATCATGTTTTGTGCATAATTTAAAACGAAATTGTTTTATTATTGCGTTTTTTTTTTTGGATGTCTTAATTAATTTCTTTTGGAGCAAATTTAACAAGCATGTATACACAGACCACGTGTTTTAAAATAAAAATTTTAAAAAATATTATTTTGAAAGCATTTATTGTACGATTTTGATTAAACTATTAATATATAGCTGAGATAGATTTTACATGGGTAAATTATTATTAAATATGAAGGGGCTCCAACCTATAAACGAAACATTTTCAGGAATATTTAAGTGAAAATATAAAAACCTTTTTTATTATTTAACAACGACAACAGACATCGCTGAATACTTGATGCGGGAGGGAGAGAGAAAGAACAAAAAAGTGTTTTAATTAAAATATTAATTAATATTTCACATAACATTGTATACTAAGAAACATTTTATATTTTACTCTCTGACAAATACGTAGGTAGGTAGGCTAGTAGCCTATAGAGGGAAGTATGAGATCTGTCAAAAATGTATGTCGAGTTTTTGCGAATATATATGTTTTGAAGAACCCTGAGTGTAAAAAAATGTTTTGTTTTAATTGTGTCTCTCGTATCTTCAGTGCTCTACTTCGCAAGCGCGTTGACAGATTTTTATCAAATATGTGTGTGTGTGTGTGTGTGTGTGTGTGTGTGTGTGTGTGTGTGTGTGTGTGTGTGTGTGTGTGTGTTGTGTGTATGTTTAACTAAAGTCAACTATCTTTTATTATTATCCGATGTGATGTTTTTATCTTAGATAGTGATCCATAACACTGAAAACAAGGCCTGAAAGGTTGAGACTGTGTTATGAATGATTTGTGGGAAATTTATGGACATTTATTTATTGGCAGCACTGACAAATCTATTGTCGACTGTGATATTGCTCTGCTTTACGCAAAGTTCGTAGTTTCATATAAACAATTTTTATCCGTATATTCAATTTTGCTTACTTTTAAAAAATGCGAAATTTTATTTATCCATACAATGTACAGACGAAGCAGTAAAAATATGTGGGAAAACATAATATAACTTCCTGTAATATTAGAACATAGAAGTCGTTTCCAATGAAGAATTTTAACAGTTTTGAATAACACTAAGCCACATAAACCAATAACTTTTGGGATGTAAGCAATAAATCACAATGAAATTTAAGCTATACAGTATCTACAATTAAGTCGTTAAATTCTGATAGAAAAAAATCAGTCCCAATTTGTCGTATATTAACAATAAGCCATATAAACTGTTTACGTTTGCGAAATATAAGCAATAATCACAACACAACTTGAATCCTCACAAATAAAATAAGTACCATATAAGTTAACTTTAAAATAATTTAAAACAACTGTTCAAAAAAATAAAACGTATTTAAGAATTTAACCCTTTTCATTTTGAGATATCAATTACAACACAATTCGAGTCCGCGTAAATAGGCCTAAATTAAGCAATTCATAAGTTAACCTAAAAATAATTTTAAAAGAGCTGTTATAATTTCTCAAACAGAATATTTGAGATTTTATAACTGTTTCAAATTATTTTTATTGTGAAACATTTAATTTACCCATAACAGGCATGTTATTTAAATGATACATTTATTAGAAATAGGTATTTTCAAGGAAAATGAACAATTTTCAACAAATCTACGGATAACACTGTTTAATTTAACACTTTAATAATTAAAATCGGCCCTTTAGTAAAGAAATTCCTTAGGGAATTAAATATAAACATATCCCCCTCAGGTGCTCACTTATAACATTGATTTTACATACACTTATGGCTCTAGTGCTACCATCTAAAGGCCAACTTTTGGTAACTTAAATGACAACGTGACTTGTTGCATTCTCCAACTCCTTCCACACTAGCGCATTCTATACTGAACCCACAAAACTAAAACTGTTCGATCCACATATTGAAGCCTCACATTATCTTGTCCTATAAAACGTTTTCTCTTCAATATAAATTCAATACTTATAGTTAGTAAGGGTGTGGTAATTTTTAGTATGTAAATACCTTAATACCATTGAGATAGGAAGGGAACAAAAGTTGGTCAAGAACAGCTGTTCACTTCCGAATCTGATGCTATTCCAGAGCTAGTAGTATCTATTTCATGCTCTTTCTTCTTTCAAAGCAATAACAATTGCATGGTTTGTCGCCTTCAAAATCATATATTTTCACGCTTGTCAATAGTTCTTTTTGATGTGTATGATTAAATTTTGTTGTACAAGATATTTTGATCGTTTTCTCATTTGGTTTTGGGGATGTGTGAGTGAGAAAGTTTATGCAATAATTTTGTACCATTTATTTATTTAATTGCGTTTTGTGTTTGTGTTTAACATATCATTGATAGTTACTATCTTTAAGAAACAATCCCCTAATCGACATTTTGTACCTTACTAGATGATATAAACAGAAATGGATGAGTATATTTTTAATAAACTGAAATGTATAAATGACTAAACATCAAACTGTTCTGTTACAGATCTGGGTGACCCCATAGCTGACTTTCCCTCTGAAGCATGGAAGTGTCGTGCTAAGTCCCGTATGGTGAGTCAAGTGTATATTTATTAAAATAATTATTATAGTTTAGTTGTGTCTTTGAATGGATTAACATGAATAATAATTGCTATTGGTCCATATATGACAACTCGAGATAGCAGTTATTAGTGTTACAAAGATAAGAATTATACAACTTAGTATAAATACAAATTGCACAAGCTTAAAATCATTTATAAAGAATAGTTATGACTTGCAGAAATAATTGTGGAAAAATTGTATTTGGTGAAGACCATCTTTGAAAAATTGTATCTTATAGTGCTTGACATTTTCCTAATTCGTAAAATATGGATTTTATACTTTTCAGCAGAAAAATATGTTTATATCTCGTAAAGCATTGCACCGATTTCTAAAACATTTTTAGTTTCAACTATTATTTAAATCATATATTTGTCACTTTAAATTTGAAGAAAATAAGTAAAATGTGGATTTTCTACTTTTCAGCAGAAAAATACGGTTATAACTCGGAAAGTACTGCACCGATTTCTAGAAGAATTTCAATTCAACTAACTTTCATATCATATACTTTATTTGTCACTGACAATTCTAAGAATATAAGTAAAATTTTTAAGTTTTAACTTCAGTATTACGCTTGCAGAATTTTTTTCATAATTTGGGGACAACTGAACTACATATGAAAGACCACTGCACGAAAATCAAATCATCAGTTTTTGAGTTTTAACCTTACAAAGAGAAAGACAGAGAGACGTGTTTTTTGTTTGACAAAAGTTTAACAACTTGAAGGTAGCAGTGGGGGGGGGGACATTTTTAATGTTCCTCTATACGGCCATGACAATTCATATTAGCTATGAGATCTTAATCTCCAGCTCTGTTAATTTTGTTCGTCTTTTTTTATCTCTTCATCGAACATGAAACAGATTCTCAAACACCTTGTAAATAAAAATAAATACCGTAAAAACAAAAATATAACGTTTTAAAAGAAGAGAATGGTGGATTGTTCCTTTACTTCCAAGTAATATAGTCTTAAATTTACTTGAGGTCTGTTAACATATAAAACTTTCTCAAACTCACGAATAATCCCGAACTTAAATTTAGAAAGAGCTTCTACTACAATATTATTCTAAAACTCATCTTCAGTATTTACAATTTTACGCTTTCTCGTTATATAAATAAACGATGATTAATCACTTGACTCTTGAGTCGCCATTAAGCAGTGTTTTTATCATCACGTTTATCTCAATTATTTGGATCGAAATATACAATTTAGATTTTATCAAAAATAAGACAGGGTTTTATGTCATACAATGTTGCGAATATTATGTACTTTTCCATACATTATTTACACCAATATCTACTGAACCTATTTAAGAAGATTAATAATACAAATTTTTAAAATAAATAAAGAAACATAAACCTAACGTTTCTAAAAAATCCTAAATTATAGCTTTCCTACTAACACACCTACCGGTTATCGAAATACTTCAAACGGAGTATAGGCCGAAAATTGAAAATTAACTCTAGGCTCTGTTACAAAAAATGGTATTTAAAACAGGCTTTCATTACTTTCGTATAAAAGTTCTATATTCTTATTATTGGCAAATGATTGTTTTAGTGTGTAGTAAACATTATCTTCGACATTTTTTATAATTCAGATGTATTTTTATCAACAGAACACAAAAACGTTGAATTTTTGCTCATTATGAATATATGAGTATACTTTTGATTTTATATAAATTGTTTATTAATCTGATTGTAATAAACCTTCAAATAATGAAGTTAATACTTAATAAATGTCCAAAATTTCACACATATCACAGACCTCACTAGAAGTTTGCTATAAATTGAAGTTATGAAAGAAAGAATGGAGATCAGTAGTTTAATATTAAAGTACACAAACAACATTCAAGGAGTTACCAAGTTCCTTGTATACATCTAAAATAAAATAAAGTTATAATTATATAATAATCAAATAATGATTTTAAATTGTCTCCCCCCTCCTCTTATTTCTATTTTTATTCAAGTACATATTTATTATGCAACTATACTTATTCAAACATACACAAAAAGGAAAATCAATCAGCTAATCCAAAGTAAATTTTAGTATGTTAAGTAATAAAATATAATAATTTTTCAAAAAAAAAAATTACTGATATCTTTATGGAAAAATGTTATTGTATTCAATTACAGGGTTTTTTCTAGCAGTGCGGAATACGTTTAAATAAAAAATGTAGTCAGTAAACACCTCCTGAGTTTTACATTGCCACACAATTAATTGAATTACAGAGATAGCTTGTCCTCCAGCCGGTAACAAAATGTATAAAGAGAACTGTTGGATTTTATTTAGTTTCATTTCACTTAAAATGTATACAATATATTTTTACAGCAATGAAAATACGTTCACCAGTGTTGGTGAGGACATTTGTGTGTTTTGTATTTACATTACATTACAAAACTATCAAGGGAACGCAATAAATTGCAGTATAAATCTTTGCTTTGGATAGTACTCTAAGTTTGATATTATTACGGACGAAAAGATATTTTAAGGAAATATTAGTTTTAACCCTTTTCAAACAGTTTATTTAATATAATGGTAACTATTTTACGTGGTCACAAAGAAATGGTTAATGTGTGTGTTTAGATTTATATGTAGCTAATGTAGTAAGACACAACTGTCTATATTTCAGATTGACTATGGACATATCCTTCGGGAGTAAAATATTATGCAAATACCATTATAATTGTGCTCATTGGAATCTAAATAGACTTTAATATCTAAAAATGATTAATTTCACGAAAGTTGCGATCTCTGACACGGAAAACATAATGATCAAGAGAAGATGATTGATTTTCAAGACTTTCCCCATCTGTTCCAAGGCAATCTCAGTCCAAACTATGTTGATGTCTAAAAACGGCGTAATTTAGAGGAAAAAATCTAATAACTCCTTTCAAAAATTCTGGAGGAAAAAATGCGAGAATTACAAAAAATAATGTTTCTGGTCTTCTTTTTTTTAACCGTGACAACTTTGAAGTCTAAAATGCTGAGAACGACATGTAGTTCTTGTATAGATATTTTGAATTTCAACCGTTTTTAGCTAACGAAAAACATTTTTTTTTTATCGACATTTAAGTTTGTTACATCATGCTTTTTAATAAAAACTAAAGAAAATGTAATTACAACTTATTATCTGAACAAGCAAATTTAAAAAGTTTTGTTCTATCAAATTTGATTAAACAAATTAACAATTTTACATACCATAACTCGGAAAAGAAGGTGTTTTGATAAATACGTGTTCTATTTTTTTTTTAAATACAATTCTCTACTCAAAATATTAAAATTAAAAAAAATTATCTCGTTTTAAAAAGCTACTAAAATAAAATAAGTATAAGTTTAAAAAGTATAAAATTATTTCTCCTTTAAAAATTAATATTCATAATCCCATATTCACCAACACCAAATTTAAGGACAATTAGTATATGGGATTACGAATATTAATTTTTAAAATAGAAATTATTTTATACTTTTTATTTCCTTTTAAAAAATTGTTTAAAAAAAATTATTTAAATATTAATTTTTTAAATAGTTTTTTGAGCTAAATTTTATATTTCTCCTAGAAATATACATATAGGCCTACAAGGTGGTGCCTTTAGTCCTGATATATGGAGGTTATTGTAATGTTTTGTTAACCTTGTAAATGTGTGTATGTATGTTACAAGTATTTATGCATAAACAAGTACTCTGTGTAAGTGTGTGTAAATTGTTTGTCGCGTAAGTATAGCTAGGCTATATTATTTGAAGAAAAAAACAACTGCAAAATTTAAAAAAAAAAGTTTAATCTAACCCAATTAAATAATAATTGTCATCCAGTTCTGAGCTATGTTCAAAATTTCAAGCCTCTAGACCATCAGGAAGTTAGTTTTAAATTTGAACCCACCAAAGCGAGTTTAATAAAATGTGTTAATAAAAAGGTGTTCATATCACAATAGTTTATTTCCAGTAAACTAAAATGTGTAACAAAATATTTTTCTGAAATATCAAATAGTTGGAACATATCTCTCAGTTTTCTAACCTCCTGCATTGCATGTCTTACTATTTAATTGAACGCCCATATTGCAAACACGTAACATATGGTTGCCGATACTATTTAATAGGTATGAAAAGACACCCCATTGAGTAGCAAGGTAAGTGAACCAGGGAGTCAAAAATCTGAGGAATATGTTTCAAGTTGCTTAAATTTAAAAAATATATGATTTCGTAACTTCTTTTTTTTTATGTTTTAAGCCGGGGATATTTTTGAAACCTTGGTGGGATTATGGTATCTCAAAATTAACTGCGCAGTAGTAATATACAAACATAGACTAATTTACAAATAAATAATTTACATTTAGATAACAAATGAGAAATATTTATATAGTAATATACTACGACTGTTAAAAATAGCTCTATTTATAGCTAGATTTAGTTTATTAAGTCTACTGTATAAATAAATATTGAGCTTAACTCGAGCACAAGATCTCACAAAAACTACGTTTATACAATCAAAATTAGTTATAGTATTGTTATTGTAGCTCATGTATCACGGAGGATGGCGACTTTGTTGTTGACACGCTTTTGATTGAATAAACGTAGTTTTTGTTCTACAGGTCTACCCTAGTTAACTATATTTGAATGAAACTGATGCACAATTACTTCTGAGGCACTCTTATTAAAGGTGTTAACGAGAAAATTGAGCAGTCTTTGATGTACTTACTTATACAGTATACAAATTAAATTTTGGCCTCCGATTTTTTACTCATCTTCACGTTTCATGCCCTCAAAAACCGGATAAAGTATTTTTCGAGATGTCGTCCGCCGTCGTCTGTACGTAAGCACGATAGTGGCAAAAAATAGGAACATAGAATTAGGTATTTAGGAAAGTAGCACCCTATAGAAATCCAGAAAAATCGAATTAAACGTGTCAAAATGGCGGCCAAAACTGCCAATGTTCAAATTGTTCAAATATTGTATATTATTCAACTTCTAACGCAATAAATAAGATAAACATTAGCAGATTTAAATTCAGCAGGTGATGGTACCAGTGTCCACCTCTCATAGGTGACAAATAACGAAGTTATATAGTCAAAAATGTAATTTATAACTCGGACCTCTCAAGAAAATGTGATATTTGTATAGTTACTAGATCCGGCATGAGTTACCGACAGGAGCACAGCGAGTGAGGTCCCCTTCACAGCTTTGAGACCCGCCAGGGCGGAGATACTGACAGTATAGACGTTAAATAAAGGCTTAGAGGGTAGATACACAATGACAAGAATCAAAAAAATTGTGTAACAATTGTTTTAAACAAACTTATCCTACTGGGTTAAACCACTTGATCTACCAATACTATTTAACATTTCCTACTAGGTCCAAGAAACCAACTTTTGGTCATTACATTTAGAGAATCTGTTTGAATTACATTGTATGACGAGGCTGGACCAGTATGATGACGTTCATCATTGAAAGTTTTCCAAGTAATGTTTATTTTTGGCTTTATCTCTATTTCAAAATAAAAAGGACTCAACCTTTAACATTGCGGAGTCTATGTGATCAACTCAAGATGACCACTAGTACCATTTCTATAACTATAAGAGATACAAATAAACTTTAAAAAAGTGGGAAACTTCCCTAATTTTTCATGTAATTTAAAAATATGTTAACCAAATTTTAAAAAAGACAGCCAAATTTACAACATGTCAACTAAAATTCCTTTTTTAAATACCATCACCATATGTTTTTGCTGTTTTTGTATATAACATATAATTTTATATTCTATAACATATAAACATATAACATATAACTGTTTTTATTCTTGTGTATATTTTTATAAATACAACTATTTAGGAGTTAAAGGCGTTTGAACTTCCAAAAATTTGGAATTTGTTGCATTATTGGGAAGCGATTTTCCGTACTTCCCATAGTTGGATCAAGTTAACAATTTAATTAGGCATACCAATACAGAACTAAAATTAAAATAACTAATTTGTAGAACATATACAAGAGTGGCTATTGTGACCGATCATATTCCTGATGAATTGATGAGGAGGGCTACCGGGGATTTACCGATTGACTGAAAGATATTGATTTTTCAGATAACCTGTCTTATCTCCTATAAGCTCTCAGATATGAAATAACATATCAGAAGAACTAAGGGGGGAAAGGGAAGAAAGTTGGTTTAAAATAAACGAAAATGGAAGCAACGATTGACGATAAATTATAAAAACCAAGAAAATTATGTTATCAATAGAACAATTAGAGAACAGGTGAACAAGTTACAATATTTCAGAACACACAGGATGAATTTCAAACTATGACTATTTGAAACACTCAGCATATGAGCACTTCTTTATAGACTCTTAACATGGAGATCCACAACTGAAACGTATTTGAAACACTCAAAAACTGAAAACAAAAACTAAGCTCGTCACTTCTAAAAGAAATGTGAAATCCACACTGCTTTATTGACTTCCAACATGGAGAGACACAACTAAGATCAACAATTAATTACAAATATTTCGCCTACTAATAATTGCTTGAGACTAATTTCAAATTATAATAGTCGAATAATGTTCAAACTGAGAATTCTGATAGAGACGTGGGTAAATTCAAATATCTGAGACATAAAAAAGGAGGAAGTTAACTGAATCTGATACACCCTTTGGAGATCGGTATTGTTAGAGACGCTGTGGAGTGGAACCCACAAGGAAGGAGAGATGACTTGGCAGACCCAGGATAACATATAGAAAACAAGATGAAAGAAGACAAGATCTGAAGCAAGGTGAATTACTTAGCAAAAAATTGAGATCGGCGAAAGTCCTACGTCCCTCAAGGGATTAAAGGTAATAACTTTACCAACATCTCTCAGGACATTGTCCAGTTAGCAGAATTGTTTCCCGCCTTGCTTAGTTAGAGATTCTTTATTGGTAAAGCAGGGAAACGAGATGAACCTCTTCACCTAAGTAATGTTTATTTGTCAGTTATAATTTCTGTATATTTATATCTTACACAAAAGATTACAACATGGTAATTAAAAATAGTATAAGATGATGTGAGGTTGTAAAGAAGTTTATAAGCGAGTACTATACGCATGGTCTGACATTTATCACCTTGTTCTATCAGATTATCTTCTTTTACGATGTCTAATGAGAGAGGCTTGATCTATGTAATGAGAAAACTTGGCGTATTTTAGGATATAAACTAGTTTTAAATTGCAAAGTAATAAATGCTGCAAAAAAATCGCACAGTTTTTATCGCTCCCCCATTCCCAAATAAAACGAATCAAAACTAATCGTCAACAAAAATATCAATTCGGTAGTTATGAATTAAAAAATTAAAATCAACCATGGATGCCGTATCTAAAAACCATATTTATATATTTAAATCAGGGCTTAAACTGACTTTAAGTAAATTCGCAAAAAAATCGAATTTGATTTTAACCCTTAAAAAAAAGAGAAGATTTATTCTTCATGAGACGCAACAGGATTTTAAAAATTATTTTTTAATGTTATTATTAATGTTTATACGTGCAATACTTTATACTTGTAAAATGAATGATGACGGAAAAACTTTACAAACAAGGCAAAATTTTATAAGTTTATCTGGGGTTCGAACCCTCGACCAGTTTCTCCTCACTGCGGCGAATACACGTTTTAGACTGGCTGGCATTGTAACGCCTTTCGTAAATAATATAACATCAATTTAACATTTTCTTAAAAATTACTTTTCATAGAATTGCGAATTGTTGAATCCTGTAACCTCTGAAGTATTTGTAGAGGACAACATGGAAGCCACGTGGAATAATGTTATACAAATCTTAAGGTTAAAAATGTATTAAAGGGTGCTGAGTGTAAAGCCCTCTAATGTGAGATTTTTCTTTTATTACAAAACGTAAAAGTAGGCCTACTATTAGTAGAGAACATTCTCCGTCTAAATGTCTTCCTACAAAACTCAAAACACTTAAGAGTGGTTCAATTTCCTGAAAACTAGTATCATAAATTTTACGATCTAACACTTAGGTAGTATAAAAAAGATATGATGTGGTGGGTAAAAAAATGTAGGAGGAGTTTTTTCTTATATAACCGTTTTGAGGTCCCCTGAATCTAAAAAGGAGTTTCTATAAAAATGTCTGTCTGTCGTATGTACAGTGCTCTCAACGGATGAACCAATGTTAATGAGGGTCGGTGAATGAAATATATGTGCGATGTTTATGCATATACAAAACTTAACTGAACATGTTTCAACTCCGTAAACTGTTTATACTAACGAACTCTATTATTAACATAACCTCATCTATTCCGCATACCAGATCCACCAGTTAGTTAAAGATAAAATCCTTTTATAATATTTTATATTTGTTACGATGGAAGCAATTTGGATGATTCGATACGTTTTTAAGGGCTGGTATGGTTTTAAAGCTGGGATAATTTTAAAGGCTGGTACAGTTTTAAGCGCTGGTGTAATTTTAAGGGCTGGTAGAGTTTTAAGGGTTGGTAGAGTTTTAAGGGCTGGCAGAATCAAACCATTGTTAATTGTCAATCACTGTCCAAAGTTCAATACGTTTATTTTTATATCTAATTTTAAGATAACTGAATTTCCTTTCGTTGGTACGCTGGAGAGTACACTTGTTGAACAAAAAATAATCCAGATGTATTTTTTAATTAAGAATTAATTTTTTTAGCCTCAGGATTTTACACCTGGGTTCCACAATGGAACAATGTTAGAGCTTAGTTTAACATCGTCTTTACAGACTGTGCACGCTTCTATACTATTCCGAAATCTGTCGCGAAGTACTAGCTATTGAAATTCAAATTCCTAGAGGCAGTGACACTGGATACATCGCCTGCAGTGAAGATGGCAGTGGCTACCTCCCTCCTACAGCCTTCTTGATCGTACATAACCTGTAATTACTACTGTCTCATAGTCAGCCAATCACGGCGTCTAACTCGCGCAATGGCGTCCTCATCCAATCCCATATTCAAAACAACCACACCTAAATGTCGTGCGATCACTCCTTGAGATAACATCTTCTTCTCCTCCCATTCTTTCCTTCTTCTTCTTCTCTTTTTGATATATTATAAAGTGGAAAGTATTTTTATAGGACAAGTTATTCTTGTTCGTCTCAATTGCACGAAAGCGGTTTTATTTTTATTACCAATATTTTTTTATTTTACAATTAAGATTAATTTCCGAAAGATATTTTGCGTCCAGTGGAGTGAAAATATTTATGATTTTTTATTATATATAATTTGGACTAGTACCTGTTTCAGAGTGTATTTTTGATCAGTGGGATGATCGTTTTTCACTCTCCACTGAAATTACTAGCAAGACGTAAGGTCTAGTAGCCGCGCATTAGATTCTCCTTGTATGTAATTTGTAACAGTAAATGACGTATATGAAATCCATAACGCATATTGGATATGCATAATAAACTCGTAGCATTTATGCAATTTCTACTGCATTTCACGTGAACTCCGAAATCACACATTCATTTCAATTGATGTATAGACTTGTTAGTTATAATATCCATTTTCGGTAAACTCAAGGATAATAATAGCCGGAGGGGAATTCAATAGCGTTGTGGGGGCAGGACAGGATAAGAGTTTCAAAGCTTCTCCATTATTCTGAGTGAAACAATTGTCGTACAAATAAACTATAAGTTTATATTTACATGTCTCTTTTTGTTTTATTATATTTCTTTTCGCAGAAACTTTAAACCATTGAGTTTTCAATTCAAATGTTTATTTTCAGGTTAATAAAAAAAAAGTATAAAATACCTGATGATTCCTGATCTTAAAATAACTCAATTTACGTAAGTAAGAATAAGTAGACTACCAAAATGCATTCTGAACAGGTCTTCTCCACAAAGACCGAAACTAAAATTAAGATTATACAAATGGGATAGGTAAAAAATAAAAAATCAAATTTGGTACCATTTCTATATTTATTAATTATTGTTAACTACTTTTCAGGTGTATGTAATGTTGTCTAAGGTGGGAGGGGTAGAAGTAATTTTGGACTATTACTAACTAGTAATTACTTCAAAAATACACGAGTTAAAATCTTAACCTCTAATGTTTTGAAAGAACATTCATTTTTAAGGAAACGTGTTATAAGTAGTACAACTACTAAATTAAATAGAAAACCCGAAGAGATCATAAGAAGAAAAGACTTTATGAGGCCTGGTCACGTGGGACAGAAGGGTTAAGAAATGATACCAAGGAAACTGTTGTATTGGATAATGGAAGGGAGGAGAGGAAAAGGAAGAGATGGATGCAGGAACTGAAAGAGAGTCTGAGGACTATTCTGGTAGGAAGATAGTGGGAGAGGGTACTCATTAGAGAAGGATGGAAAAATAGACATCATGGTGGAGGGCATCGCCAAAACCTTATACAAATTAATGTAATTTGTATACAATATCGTTGAAGCTTGATTGATATTAACTACTAAATTGATATCATGCGTGATGTAATAGAGTGGGGTATTGAGTTTATTTGCTGAAAGTTATACCTTTAAAATCTCAGTAGAACAATTCAAAATCCAAAAGCTATAATATGCTTGGTATCATGACGTCCATTACCTCAAAAATATCGCTAATCAAGGTGACTTACAAATCAGTTTTGTTAAATTTGAAGTTTCAGAAATTATTTAATTTTTCTCCAAACCGGGCAGTTAAACCGATGACGAAATTCTGGATTATAAAACTTAGGAGATATAAATTTTTTAAATTAAATTTTTTTACCATTAGTCAAATTACTGAAATTCTATTAAGTTTTTAGTTTTCCTTTTCCGTTATTTATTATCCATTAAACTGTACTTATCCTTTTAAGGCTGTTGTTAGTAATTCAACTAACTTCAGGAAAATTATCAAGGAGAAAATATTAGACTTTTCCACATCTGACATTAGATACCAACGGAATATCACTTTGGTGGGCTGTCAACGTGCTGTATTTAGCTAGGTTATTAACACATTCAGAGTGTTACTGAGACTCGTTTATGTTAACACGCGATCTTTACTTTGCAAATATATTTGTTTTAAGTCTGGAATTTGTAAACATTACCTTTTAAACTTAGTAATTAATTTAAATTGTACAAAATTGCGATGGAACCATTAAATGAAGAAATAAAATCAGTATATTTCATTCAGTTTATTGTAAGTTGAAATATTCATAAAATATATCCAGAATTACTATTTTCATTACAGAATTACAAATGGCTATTATTTGACATTTTCTAGAAAAAAATCGAACACAAGATGTCAAAAATTATTTGTTATTGTAGCTCATGTTATCACTGAGGATGGCGACGTTGTAGGTGAAACGCGTTTGATTAAGTAAACGTATTTTTTGTGAGATCTTGTGTTCGAATTGTTGTTTCTGTTGAATTTATGTAGGTTATGTAAGGAAACTAAAGATACCTGTGTACTTAATTTTCAATTTCAATGTTAGTGCAGATCTGCCTTTGTGCTTACTTACAACGACGTCCATAGGCAGAATACAGGTTCAAAGCAAAAAATATGTAAAATCGAATAGTATATATTAACAAACTGTAAATTAACTATATGTTGCTCTCTCTAAGAATCTTTAAACTTCTAAAATATAAATGTAATGTACAAATATAGGAACAACATAAAGCTATCAAAAACAAAAAAACAAGGTAAAATAACCTCACCACTTTGTTTGTAAAACAGATATGGTTGAAACTGGTTAATTTCTGGGTAAAATACCTTAACATAACATAACCTAATCGGATATATATGGAACTCAAGGTTTTTAAATAGGCTACGTTTGTTCTCTATACGTTTCAAGATAAAATGATATATCAGGACCAAATTTGACACCAATGGCTAGGTTATAATTTTATCTCCTCCTTTTTTTCTCATTCTCAAACTATATTCATTGACGATTTCTGACCAAATATTATATAAACTTATATAATATACTTATAAACTTATAAACAAGTTCCCTAATAATATATATATATATATATATATATATATATATATATATATTAGTTATTGTTTCAAAATATCATTCATTTTTTCAATGTTCAAAAACCAATCCCACGTCTGTAATTTCATTTTTTTTCAAAGTATACCAGTTTTAAGTTTACAAATAATATGGCAGACTAACAATATTAGTTACAAAGCATATTCTTAAGACACGAGTTTTTCAATTCAGTTTCAGAACACCTCTGAAAAAATCTATTCATCAAATCCAATCAAAATATTTAAGAAATGAAATTAGTACTTAGTAAAAAATTAAACCAGGATACTTCAACTTGTATGACAATTAAATACTAAAATTTGAATTTTTGAGGTATTAAATGGAAAGTAATTAATAAAAAAAGAAGATTATTAAGAATCTCTTTTTGCAAATTGAGTGTGATGGTTACAGAATTTTAAAATGTTTAAATAAACTAGCTGTTTTCGTAAAATGAAAAAAAAAAAAAATTATTACAAGTCTGGAATTTCCTCTGATGTTGTTTTTAACAGATCATACAAGTGAATATACTGTCACTTGAACCCGATTTAATACATTACCATATAATTCTACATTTTTGGATTTATTAATTAACCCCATATCCCCTCGTTTTGGTCCATAAGGTCTATAGGTTTCCCATAACAAAAGATTTCCTTTATCCTAAATACATTCCGTTTGGTAGTTTTTCTTTGCTAATCTTTAATTTGGGGGAGGGGGTGAGTAGATCTCTTTCTTTGAACTTTCATATCAGATCTCTCTTGACCAACTCTTGCTCTTTTCCGACTCTGACGTTTATAGAATTTTCAAAGGCTAGGGTATTTATTTTATGTTTTTCTGCCTTTGTTTATAAGGCGGTGATGAGCGAGAGGTTTTTCGTCTTAACACAACAAGAATTTTTTTTTACTAATTAACAAATTAACAACATATTTTAAACAAAATTGATGTAACACGTTCAGATAAATCAAGCATTAAAAAAAAAACCTTTTGTAACTCAAATTGACCATAAATGGTTATTTCCACATAAACCTCAATATTGATTTTCCCCAACACATTACTTTCACCAGTGTATAAAGTGAGAAAGAAAAAAACATACAAATTATAATTATATAATAATGGTTAATTAAATAGTCTCATCATCCAATGTACTAATCACAATCATTTATAATATTAAAATAAAACACCTGCTGTTAAGTGAGAGAGAACTCTAGTGGCGATTTAATGCACTACTAATGCAATTTTAATTATATACGTCTAAACCCCCTCGCTAACGGACGACTTTAAATACAATCAAATTTCAATTTACAGTAATGCTTAACCATTAAAACGGACTGAAGGTTTTACTGTAGTGGTTTGTGTTTGTTTGTTTATAACAATACATTGTCTATTGTTGCCAAGTAATTGTCACTGTACGTCCTCGTTCTGGTAGGGAATAAATTACACACCATACCAGAGTGTACGGGAGGGGAGACTGGTATTGTCCGATCGTAGATATAGTTTTACATATCTTCTCCATGTTATCGAGCATGCTATAGAAAACAATCAATTCTGATGTAATAAATAATTATTGTTATGTAATTTTGGATTAGGTAGGGGTAAAATTCAAAAATTATGTATAGGAGAATTTTATTTTGGCCTAACCTCAACATAAACTAAAGAAAAATCTTGTTCTGCCTGTCAAAAATAAGAAGTAGTTAGGTTCATAATAAAAATATGTTGAAATTTATAGTTTGGGTGTTTTTTAAGTTGTGACTTGAGTTAACCAAAATTCAGTGACAGGAAAAATTCCACTTTTCTAAAAGCAAGAATTGAGTTTCGTCAAAAAAGGTACACAAGGAAAAGTTATATATTGAAGCTGCCATCTTGCGTATGTAAGAGTCCAAACTGAAAATTATAAGATTCTGGACAATTTTATCGTCACAAAATATTTAACCAATGTTATGCTAAGACGGTTATATTTCAAATACATAAAAGCAAAATTCAATACTGGACTGTTGTAGTGCACAATTAGACTACTTGAAGTGAATTTGAAAAACTTTCTAAAAGAAAACCCTTTATCATGCAAAAATTCGACTACCGAGGGAAATAATTGATGAATACAGCGTGAAAATAACCTATTGTGTTGTATACATAACGAAAGTTGTAACATTCATACATTCTATGACGGATTAGTTTTTGGAAATGTTTGAAAAGAATATAACAATCTTCATTAGTGACATTTAAGTGAGCACTACAAGTTCCCGGAAGCGGCAACATTGAATAAGCTGCAGCGAAAATGAGGCTAAGCATATAAATTATTTTCGTTATAGGTAATTTTGAGGTTATGAATGACCCAGCCAAAATTTGAGCTATCTAAGAAAATTAAAACCCTTGAGATAGGAATAAAATAAGCTAACACACCAAATTAGATAAGTTCCAACTATTTGAGCGAACAGTACGGGAGACAAACAAACGCCATTTTTAACTGAACATTTCGAATTGTTTGATCATGACAACGTTATTAGTTACGTCTATGTGATATTCTTGTTCATTAAAATAAAGTTTAGTTTTCTCATGATAATTTCGTTAATAATGTTTGTGTAAAATAAATCTTACGTGCAAACATTTACAGTACAGTATAGACTTCAAACAGGGAACGATGGTTATTTGATTTTCAGAGAATATAATTTTCAATATTTATGTTTACAATTGAATCAAAAGAAAATGTTAAATAAATCAACGTTATGCAAACATTTCAAAAACTATATACGAAACGAAATACAGGTCAAACTCAACATTTGCAATTTACCTAAAATTACAGTTGACACTTTTTGTCCGAATAAATCGTATTGTTCGCCGTTTCTTCAAAATTACTATTTCAGGAGTATCGGGAAATCGTTGAAAATTCAACTTTCTCAAAATAGGCCCACTTTGGTGAATTTTGTAAAATTATAAACGAAACAGTAACTAAAAGAAAATTGCTGTTCGTTAACAATTTGTAATTTACCAAAATGAATCCATTAAATAGGCTTTTAAAGTTAAAATATAAGTATAAATGTTACATTTGCTTAGTATAAGTCTCAAATACGAGAAATTATTGCTAAACATTTGCTTAGGATATAGAAAAATCACTAAAATTCCAAGTTTTTACCAAAATATATAAATATAAACATAATATGTTACTCAGATTAATAATGTGATGACACATTTCTCAACTTGTATAGGACAAGCACATATTTTACTCATTGTGACCCCCAACAATAGGACAAATGTAATCTTTAAGCAAGTGTTCAGAGCGATGAGACCCATGTGAGCAGTAATCAAACTGGGTATCTCGTACAAAATGGATACTCAAAAGTGGAGTTTGTTGAAATTTTATCTAAAGTACTATTTACTTCGTAAACAAATTTGATAGGTTGAAGTAAAACGAAGTAAAACCTGAATAAACAAATTACCATTATTTAGTTTTGAATTGAGAGCAAATAAGTAGTATTACAAATTAAAAAAAAAAAAAACTATCATCATCAAAATTAAAATCAAACCGGGACTCCAAGATGGAGAAATTTGGAAAATAAATTTCAAAGGCCATCGCATGTAAACAAAACAGTTTAAAATGTATATTTTAAGTTTCGATGTCCTGTATATTTGATACTATCCTTATATATAATTCTGTAAGCGAAATTTTAGATTCAAAATTGTGGGATTTTGGTAAATCGGAGGATGATGGGAGAGTTATCAAATTAAAGGTATCGATTCAAGGAACGAGGGAAAAATATAAGTTTTTTCTAAAGTTAAAAACTAAGGGGTTTTTGGGATCCCCGAAAAACGAAAAATCCCCATAAGAAATACATGATAATTTAAAAACGTCTGCTTTGTTTACATTAAAACATTTGATATTAAATAAATAAATTAAAAACATAAAACAGCTGTTCTGTTAAACGATATGACAGTTAATGTAAATTCTATTTTTAAATAAAATCTGCTACTTATTAACCTATAAAAGATACATGTTGACATACACACAAAGAAAAGAAACCTTATGATTTTGATTTTTGGAAGGTTGTATGGCTGTTCTATTAACTTTTCCTACATTAATTATAATTTTCTTAAAAAACATAGATTTTAAACGAGGATGCACTTTTTACTTTTAATTATCAGAGAATATTAATTCCCAAACGTAGTCCACTTTGTAGTACAACAAAAATGATTGTTTGAAACACAAGAGGCTATCTTTGATATTTTCATAGCTTCGCTCGTCCCAATCTCAGTTTTGTATTTGTTTGTAAAACGACCTTGTTTCTCTTTTACTGGTTTCTCAGCTCTGGACCTTGTTTCTCAGCTCTGGAAATAAACGAATTAATATACCAAATAACTTCTTCATTCATACAATATTTTATTCTTGTTGTGCTTTGGCATCCACAAGTGACAATATGGTCAAATAAACAGAATTCGTCAATGTAAATAACATAAATGTGTCAGTATTTAAATAGATCACTTGTTTTACTTGTTTGGGTCACTTAGGTCTACTTTTTCTCGTAATTGTCTGTATATAAATATAGTCACCACTTGTTTTTACTTGTTTTGGTCACCTTGATCTACCTTTCATCATAGTTGTCTGTATTTAAATAAAACCTACACTTCCCGGCTTATTGGCGACCCTTGGATTTATTTCTTTTCGTAGTTGTATCTACTGAAATAGAGCCTAATATTCCCCGTTTAATCGGGACATTTAATTCTGTTTTGATCGTAAATGTCTGTATATAAATACAGTTGCCACTTGCGTTACTTGTTTATGTCACTTGGATCTATTTTTCATCCCTCCTGTGTGTATTTAAATGAAATATCCATTTTATATATTGTTTGGACTACTTGCATTTACTTTTCATCGTTATTGCCTGTATTTAAATAGAACCTCCACTTGTTTCAGTCATTTGGATCTACTTTCGATATATATGTTGACTGTATGTAAATAGAACTTACTTTTTCTTAAGTTATTGGGATCACCTGCATTTACTTTTCCTGGTAGATATTCAGTATTTAAGAGAACCTCCTCTTTCTCGCTTGTTTGGGGCACTTGGGTCTATTTTCCCTCGTAGTTGTTTGTACTTAATAGAACCTCAATTTTTTCGCTTGCTTGAAGTACTTGGGTCTATTTTCCCTCGTAGTTGTTTGTACTTAATAGAACCTCAATTTTTTCGCTTGCTTGAAGTACGTGGGTCTAGTTTTCCTCGTAGTTGACTGTATTTAAATAGAACCTCCATTTTTTCGCTTGCTTGAAGTACTTGGGTCTATTTTTCCTCGTAGTTCTATGTACTTAATATAACCTCAATTTTTAAGCTTGCTTGAAGTACGTGGGTCTAGTTTTCCTCTTAGTTGTTTGTATTTAAATAGAACCTCCATTTTTTCGCTTGTTTGAAGTACTTGGATCTATTTTCCCTCATAGTTCTTTGTACTTAATAGAACCTCCATTTTTCGCTTGCTTGAAGTACTTGGGTCTATTTTCCCTCGTAGTTCTATGTACTTAATATAACCTCAATTTTTTCGCTTGCTTGAAGTACGTGGGTCTAGTTTTCCTCTTAGTTGTTTGTATTTAAATAGAACCTCCATTTTTTCGCTTGCTTGAAGTACTTGGGTCTATTTTCCCTCGTAGTTCTTTGTACTTAATAGAACCTCCATTTTTTCGCTTGCTTGAAGTACTTGGGTCTATTTTCCCTCGTAGTTCTATGTACTTAATATAACCTCAATTTTTTCGCTTGCTTGAAGTACGTGGGTCTAGTTTTCCTCTTAGTTGTTTGTATTTAAATAGAACCTCCATTTTTTCGCTTGCTTGAAGTACTTGGGTCTATTTTCCCTCGTAGTTCTTTGTACTTAATAGAACCTCCATTTTTTCGCTTGCTTGAAGTACTTGGGTCTATTTTCCCTCGTAGTTGTTTGTACTTAATATAACCTCAATTTTTTCGCTTGCTTGAAGTACGTGGGTCTAGTTTTCCTCGTAGTTGACTGTATTTAAATAGAACCTCCATTTTTTCGCTTGCTTGAAGTACTTGGGTCTATTTTTCCTCGTAGTTCTATGTACTTAATATAACCTCAATTTTTTCGCTTGCTTGAAGTACGTGGGTCTAGTTTTCCCTCGTAGTTGACTGTATTTAAATAGAAACTCCATTTTTTCGCTTGCTTGAAGTACTTGGGTCTATTTCCCCTTATAGTTGTTTGTACTTAATAGAACCTCAATTTTTTCGCTTGCTTGAAGTACGTGGGTCTAGTTTTCCTCGTAGTTGACTGTATTTAAATAGAACCTCCATTTTTTCGCTTGCTTGAAGTACTTGGGTCTATTTTTCCTCGTAGTTCTATGTACTTAATATAACCTCAATTTTTAAGCTTGCTTGAAGTACGTGGGTCTAGTTTTCCTCTTAGTTGTTTGTATTTAAATAGAACCTCCATTTTTTCGCTTGTTTGAAGTACTTGGATCTATTTTCCCTCATAGTTCTTTGTACTTAATAGAACCTCCATTTTTCGCTTGCTTGAAGTACTTGGGTCTATTTTCCCTCGTAGTTCTATGTACTTAATATAACCTCAATTTTTTCGCTTGCTTGAAGTACGTGGGTCTAGTTTTCCTCTTAGTTGTTTGTATTTAAATAGAACCTCCATTTTTTTCGCTTGCTTGAAGTACTTGGGTCTATTTTCCCTCGTAGTTCTTTGTACTTAATAGAACCTCCATTTTTTCGCTTGCTTGAAGTACTTGGGTCTATTTTCCCTCGTAGTTCTATGTACTTAATATAACCTCAATTTTTTCGCTTGCTTGAAGTACGTCGGTCTAGTTTTCCTCTTAGTTGTTTGTATTTAAATAGAACCTCCATTTTTTCGCTTGCTTGAAGTACTTGGGTCTATTTTCCCTCGTAGTTCTTTGTACTTAATAGAACCTCCATTTTTCGCTTGCTTGAAGTACTTGGGTCTATTTTCACTCATAGTTCTTTGTACTTAATAGAACCTCCATTTTTTCGCTTGCTTGAATTACGTGGGTCTATTTTCCCTCGTAGTTGTTTGTATTTAATATAACCTCAATTTTTTTGCTTGCTTGAAGTACGTGGGTCTAGTTTTCCTCGTAGTTGTTTGTACTTAATATAATCTCAATTTTTTCGCTTGTTTGAAGTACGTGGGTCTAGTTTTCCTCTTAGTTGTTTGTATTTAAATAGAACCTCCATTTTTTCGCTTGTTTGAAGTACTTGGATCTATTTTCCCTCATAGTTCTTTGTACTTAATAGAACCTCCATTTTTCGCTTGCTTGAAGTACTTGGGTCTATTTTCCCTCGTAGTTCTATGTACTTAATATAACCTCAATTTTTTCGCTTGCTTGAAGTACGTGGGTCTAGTTTTCCTCTTAGTTGTTTGTATTTAAATAGAACCTCCATTTTTTTCGCTTGCTTGAAGTACTTGGGTCTATTTTCCCTCGTAGTTCTTTGTACTTAATAGAACCTCCATTTTTTCGCTTGCTTGAAGTACTTGGGTCTATTTTCCCTCGTAGTTCTATGTACTTAATATAACCTCAATTTTTTCGCTTGCTTGAAGTACGTCGGTCTAGTTTTCCTCTTAGTTGTTTGTATTTAAATAGAACCTCCATTTTTTCGCTTGCTTGTAGTACTTGGGTCTATTTTCCCTCGTAGTTCTTTGTACTTAATAGAACCTCCATTTTTCGCTTGCTTGAAGTACTTGGGTCTATTTTCACTCATAGTTCTTTGTACTTAATAGAACCTCCATTTTTTCGCTTGCTTGAATTACGTGGGTCTATTTTCCCTCGTAGTTGTTTGTATTTAATATAACCTCAATTTTTTTGCTTGCTTGAAGTACGTGGGTCTAGTTTTCCTCGTAGTTGTTTGTATTTAAATAGAACCTCCATTTTTTCGCTTGTTTGAAGTACTTGGATCTATTTTCCCTCATAGTTCTTTGTACTTAATAGAACCTCCATTTTTTCGCTTGCTTGAAGTACTTGGGTCTATTTTCCCTCGTAGTTCTTTGTACTTAATTTAACCTCCATTTTTTCGCTTGCTTGAAGTACTTGGGTCTATTTTCCCCTCGTAGTTGTTTGTACTTAATAGAACCTCCATTTTTTCGCTTGCTTGAAGTACTTGGGTCTATTTTCCCTCGTAGTTCTTTGTACTTAATTTAACCTCCATTTTTTCGCTTGCTTGAAGTACTTGGGTCTATTTTCCCTCGTAGTTGTTTGTACTTAATATAACCTCCATTTTTTCGCTTGCTTGAAGTACGTGAGTCTATTTTCCCTCGTAGTTGTTTGTACTTAATATAACCTCCATTTTGTTGCTTGCTTGAAGTACGTGAGTCTATTTTCCCCTCGTAGTTGTTTGTACTTAATAGAACCTCCATTTTTTCGCTTGCTTGAAGTACTTGGGTCTATTTTCCCTCGTAGTTCTATGTACTTAATATAACCTCAATTTTTTCGCTTGCTTGAAGTACGTGGGTCTAGTTTTCCTCTTAGTTGTTTGTATTTAAATAGAACCTCCATTTTTTCGCTTGCTTGAAGTACTTGGGTCTATTTTCCCTCGTAGTTCTTTGTACTTAATATAACCTCCATTTTTTCGCTTGCTTGAAGTACTTGGGTCTATTTTCCCTCGTAGTTCTTTGTACTTAATAGAACCTCCATTTTTTCGCTTGCTTGAATTACTTGGGTCTATTTTCCCTCGTAGTTCTTTGTACTTAATATAACCTCCATTTTTTCGCTTGCTTGAAGTACTTGGGTCTATTTTCCCTCGTAGTTCTTTGTACTTAATATAACCTCCATTTTTTCGCTTGCTTGAAGTACTTGGGTCTATTTTCCCTCGTAGTTGTTTGTACTTAATAGAACCTACATTTTTTCGCTTGCTTGAAGTACTTGGGTCTATTTTTCCTCGTAGGATTTAATAGAACCTCTACTTGATTCGTTCGTTGGAGTATTCTATTCGTCCTACGAGTTGCTTATACGAAACAATATTTATGAAGAAACTATCAAACATTATGATAGGTTTGGCACATTGTACGTAACCGCGCACATTTCAATGGAGCCCACAAAACATCTATATACTAATTTTTACTAAATCAGTTTAACGGTTTCCTCAAAATCTGTGATAATGGGCTTATAGACAGAAAAAAATTTACTAAATTCCATTTTTAAGCTAAGATGGATCCAGTTTTACAATAATTTTTCTCTATGAGTGCAGAATACAAGACTAAATATCACTCTTTTGATGTATATTATATTATTTAAAACCTTGTCAATATCTTACATGCCGACTTATGTATTTCATTAAAATAAATGTGCAATAATTCTGATAAAATTCTATTACAATAGTTTCTATTGTACACATTATACACCACATCACGATTCCCTTCTGAAGTTTTACAGGAGTCGCATTGAAAGGAATAATTAATTCAGATGCTATACAATAACAAAATTACCATAAAATGTGCATTTACATATTCCAGCGCCAAAGGACACGAACATTGCTATTTTATTTAAAAGCGACTGTACGTTTTATGTTCAAGTCCATAGCGGAACAAATCGAGCAGATCATAGGGTCTTCGATTTTCTGATAGGCAAAAACCAGAATAATAATATTATGCAAAACAGGATGGGTCGGAATGAGTCTATTCTTTAATGTCTCACCTGACTTCGGTCATTAATCGTTTCACTGTTCGTACAATGTCGGCGTTTAATGTTTAATATATCCTTCATGTAATTATTTATTTAGTTATTAGAGAATTTCTTTTTCTTGTGATCTCCTTCATAGAAACACCGATATTGAAGTAATTCGGGATTATTTTTGAATCACTCTGTCATATATGTTTTCCAAACAGCTTCAATAAATGATTTCACCTTCGGGTGTTCATCTTTTGGTGACATATGTACAGGGTGATACAGATCATCCAACTCAAAAGTGTTGTTGGTTAATGACTTGAAATAGAAACTTTTTTTGTTACATTAGAATAATTATTATTTTAAAAAAAATTATTATCCCTTACATTTCAAAAGTAGCAATTTGTAATATCTGAAATATTATTATATTTTATGTTCAACTGAATTTTTGTTATGTTTTTTATATAATAAACTAAAATAAAGAAAAATCAAATCAGGCATCAGCATTTTTGAATTACTGAATAATTCATATATAACTACAAATTTTTATTATCTCTTATCATTTCAAAAGTAGCAATTTGTAATATATGAAATATTATTGTTATGTTTTTTTATATAAAAAACAAAAATAATGAAAAATCAAACCAGGCATCATCATTTTCGAATTACTGAATAATTCATATATAACTACAATTTTATAAATGGCAAGATAGAACGCCAAATATAACGATTCTAAAAACTAAACATTTTTATAGTTACAGTTTTATGACATCTCTTGAAGCTTAAAAATAGCGTCCAAAAAAATCTACTTTTTCTGTGATTTTATAATTGTTTATCAATTTTGATCAAACCATGTATGTAAGCTCAGTTTTATAAACCGAAATCAAATGAGACAAATTTATTATTCAATAAATTTGGTAGTGTAAATTTCAAAATATCGATTTTCAATATCGAAAATTCGTTTTTAAGGGAATCGTTTTATTCTGTAAGTCTAATAACGTCTCACAATATCCCATTTTGTTTTTTACGATAAAACGTAAAAATTATTACAACTTAGTAGATAAACATCTGCTATCGTAGCCAGACTTTTAGTTGAATTTCAATCAAATTTAATATGTCTGGTGTAACAAATCATTGAATATGATATCAAAAACTGTTCGAACAATTTAAAAAAGAAAATTGTTTGAAACAGTTTTTTGATAGACAATTTTTATCTATATCCTATATAAGCATTATTTTATGTAGCTTTGTCATCAACACTTACTAAAACCAAATTTTTAAATTTAACGAATTTACAAAAACATTTCTTCAAGCCGAATTGTATATACTTGATGAGATAAATATACAGATTAAGTAACGTGACTTAAAACAAATTTGTTTGTTTGTTCAATTCCTCAGAATGGCTCACGTAGTCCTTGATCGTGCTTTCCAGTAGAGCCCTGGCAAGTCCTTCTGCTTCTGGTTGTCCAACTCTTTGCAGACCAGAAGATGGCATTTGTTCATAATGGAGTGATGGCACATAATGTATAATGATTATGTGTGGACATATTTTAGCGTTGTCAAAGTTTAAAAACAACATTAATTTTTTTTTTAGGTGTTCAGCAACAGTCATGTCCAGTTATCAGAAGAAAGGTTGTGTTTCCCAAATCCAAGATCAAATGAGTTTACAGAAATTTAAAAATGTAGAGTACAAGAAATCAATTTATTAGGGAAGGATTAATTATCAATAGGCTTTGACGACTATTCTCTATACAACAACTCACACTAAACATCTATCCCAAATAATTAATTCTTTTAAAATCAAATTTTATTACTATGTTTCTTTTGTCTCGTTGTGTCCTGTTGAAATACATTCAGATATCTATACAAAATATAACGGGGAGCATTATATTGATTACTTAAATACATGGAGAAGAACTGTGTTATTGCACCTATTAGAGAAATATAGTTTCCTCGTATAATCAACCTCTTGTGTGTTCCCTGAAAGTAACACTGTGCTTCAAGTAAATTGGATACTCTTGAATATGATACCTTGTTATGAAATAAGTTCCATCAAAATCAACAAAGGATAATGTGCTGTAAAATCTTGCTTTCGAAAAAATCTTTATGCAAATGTTTTGGTTTAAAAATATTCCTTCGCCCGTTAACTTCTAACGCATGGATCTCAAATATTTATAGTAACATAATTTAAATTTTAAAAAATTGATTGAACACAGTTTAAAATGGATATTTTAAGTTACATATTATTGTTTTATTGAATAAAACACTAACCTCTTATAACATTAAATTGTTATGTTTGATTTAAAATTGAAAAAAAGTAAGTTATAATTAAAATGTTAATATTGTTTCTATTTATAAAAATATAGTTATCCTCCAAAATGAGTAGGATTAAATGTTAAAAAAAAAAATGAATCTCTACAGACTATTAGTGTAGGTGTTATAGGTGGTCACCTGCTTGGACAAGCAGCAACAGTGTGGGCAGCGACTTTAAGAGTTTCCTTCTAAGTTTTGAGAGATAGATGTTTCAACTCTTCGGTAGTTATCGGCATGCAAACATTTTATCCTAGATAAATATCCCCAAAGCTAGAAGTCCATCGGATTTAAAAATAAACAATGAAACACCACGTGACTTTGTTTCCTATATGCTGTACTAAAATGTGTATAACGGAAGATGTTTTCCTATGTAGTTCATAGGTAAAACATTATGACATAATATGATAAATAACTTTGACCCCCTCCACCTTTCCCCCAGTATTGATACTTTTTTTATAACATCATTTTAAATATCTTGTATAAATATATTTTTACTATGAAATTAAACGAGAGATGTATCGTGGTTATACCGTAAACATTTAAGTTCTAGAGAACCCGTTCAGCAATTATTTGAGGGTTTGTTTAACACCATTTACATAAATTGTGATTCATCAGACAATAAAGACGGGAGTGTGCTTCATTAGTCAACAAAATATCAAGCCATCTTGCAGTCAACTGAATTTCAGGTAATGACAAATAGAAGGGGCAAAAAAAGTTTCTTTGTAAAGATGGATTTTCTCCTTGGATGCACCATACTCGTGTATAACTCATATTGAGTTATTGTCCAACTTCTTTAATACCTTTTACAATCGTTGTTATTTGTTATAGGATTTCTTTCCTGTAAAACGTCAACTACGGTAAAGTTGTAATTATTATTATTTTTATATATTCTCATATCCCACAGAACCAGTCTTTGATCATTTGTACAAACCTACGATAGAATAGGCGTTTTTTAAATCCTTACGGGCATGAAACTGGCTTAAATGTTAGCACATTCGTAACAGTGCGGCTTGTAATGATCAAAACGTATTTCTATACATAATAAAAACAATGCACAGATCTTCTCACTCACACATACCAAAAATTAAATTTAAACAATCAAAACTATAGAACGCCAAAAGTTTAGTTCGGTAAATGTCAGTCAAAACGTCAAAATTAATCTTAATTATTAAAAAATTAATTTTTGAAAATTAAATAAAGTCTAAACTTACTTTGATTTTGTCAAGAACAATTTCACAGCGTAAATAGTATTAGATTAAAATGAACAACTGTAATATTTCATTTTATTTTCCATTTATTCTAACTAATTTTGGTGAAATTTTAATATTAATGATTGCAATCAACACCATATCTAATGAGAAAATTACGGATTGAGAGCCATTTAGAATTTCGTTTCTTCCGATTCCGCTTTACTACTTTGTCATCTTCTTGCATTGAGATGGCGTTTTTTGTTGCTGATCATTACAAACTTTATTAGACTCTATACACACTTTCAGTAATGGCATGTTTTTAAACAAAAAAAGCTATTATAAAGAGACAAAAATCAAATACGAACCACACATACTAAACATTTTAACGACCGTTAAGACTATTGTGACAAAAAACAAATTCCAACATACTAACATATCAAAACAAATAAAGATTACAACAAATACCATAAAAGGTTTTCTGAAGATGTTTCTATTTCTGAGCTTCCCCACAGATACTAACGGTAACTAACGATAGTAAAATATTAATTTAATTAAGTATAATATATATTCAGTAAAATTTTCTAAATTATTATTCATCATTCATCTATACGTGTATTTCTTTTTACTATACAAGCTATTTTAAAGAAATTTAAAATGTAACTAATTCTTAAGTTTAGCTGAAAAGTTTATGGAACGAACATTTAATTATATAATATGACTACTATTAAATCTATACAAGAGAAGTAAATTTAACTTATTTTTTCGTTTTTTTAGCAACATACAAAATTGTATTCTATTTCTGTACAGTTTGAATTTATTAACAGTGTAACTAGTTGTTGTTATTGCAAATTTTCAGTTTGAATAAATTGAATATATTAAAAATGAACCTTAATCAATTCAATAGTGTCTAATTAACTCATTTGTATTGAAAACAAATATTAAAATAGAACAAATGTGCAAAATAACTTGGACAACTAAAACATTACACACATAAAGATTTATTTCCTTAACGAAGAATACGAAATTCTTTAGGATAGCCACGTTGAGATTTGAGATTTATAATTTATTTAATACATTTTATTTTTAACACAAGTATAACTTTATTCTACTTATATGTCTGTTATAGATACCACAATACAAAATTGCAAAAGAAATCATCCAGTCCATTACCCATTAAAATAGATTTCAATATATGCAGATCAATTATGAATCTAAAAACTGCAATAAATCTCAATTTATTCACATATACATTTCCCCCATTAAATTGACTGTTTCTTCATCACTATTTTCTAGTCAGCTCGGAGAATATGAATAACTAGCAACTTTAAAACATATTTCATTGATTCTAATGTAAAAACAGATGTATTTTAATGATGTACTCAAGTTTATAACATTGCATGTATAACTCCACCCAACTTTAATGTGTACAAAGAATGTGTTTTATATTTTCAAATTTAAAAAGTCAATTAAATATTTTTTTTTTTTATACGTTCGCTGTAGCAAATATCTTATACTTCCTGGGAAAACACATCTTTACTCATGACCTTTAAGTACAGACGAAAATTGATCTTGTTTCTTACACAAAGAATACGTTTCTCTTTAGAATATGATCTATACTTAAAGATATTATTTTATTAAAACCAGTTAATTCTAAGTTTAATTAACAAACAAACATGTAAAAATTTCGATTATTTAATTTTAAACATTTAATGACCTCAATAGAGCTGTTTTTGAAACGCCCGATCAAGAATTCATTACTGTTAGAAGGATTTTTATAACATACAATAATGTGAGGCTTCATACGTGGGTCGAACGATAGCTTTGTGGGTTCAGTTCAGGATGCGCTGCTATGGGAAAAGTCGGAGTATGCAATACAGCAGGTTTGTCCTTGAAGTTAATAGAATTAGGTCGTTAAATGGTATTACTAGAACCTCCAATAGGTCCCATGAACATGTTTTATTTATTTTGTATAAAATTAGTGGTACCTTAAAAAGAGGAAAAAATGGTCTTCCTTTATTTAAATATAATATAATTAATTACGTGTACATATTTTTGGATTTCTAAATTAAATTTCACTCCGTCATAACAAAGGAGCATAGTGCATTCTGAAATGAATAAATGTATCATCAAGGAGATCAAACCTGGATACTAATATTATATAATATCCTTAAAGGATACTTTTAATTGTTAATTATAATGAAATTTTTAATTTATCTTTTTTTCCTCGTTGTTTTAAAACCTTTTATACAAATTACACTACGATACTTTATTGTATATATTTTTAAAATTCTTAGGAAATCTAGTTTTTCATTCGAAAACATTTATATTTTTATTTATAAATGCAGTGTTAATAGCAAAATTGAGCAATTCTTGTGGCAACTACAAATACCAGGTAAAAGAAATCACTCGAATTTAAACAACAACCTTGTGTCAAATATAGGTTATTTGTGGAAATCTACATGTTTTGTTAAATTTGGTGAAAATTGTTACATGAATATTAAATGTATGGGACCTATGTTGAATATCGCATTAATTAATTTTAATCTAAGTTATTTAATACTTAATACATACTCCGTCTCGTGACTTATTTTGTAACATATGTTACGCGTTTCAGAACGTATATTCCATCTTCAGACTCGCTCCTGAGAGGTCGTTAAAACATTAAAACACTACAAAACTTACAAAACACATACAATAAACAAATAAATCTTAAAATCGCGACTGGTGTACACCAACGGTGTAAGTTTTGTAGTGTTTTAATGTTTTAACGACCTCTCAGAAGCGAGTCTGAAGATGGAACATACGTTCTGAAACGCGTAACGTATGTTACAAATAAGTCAAAAGACGGAATAAGTATTAAATCACTTAGATTTAAATCTGTGACTTGGATACAATTACTCCAAAATGAGTTTTAATAACTTTAAATTAATATTTTTGACTACTTACAAACCCATTTATTCTAATGGTTTGACGTTTAAACCTAATATAATATGTAAACCACTTTATGGAATATTATTTACACAGCTATGAATAATCAAATAATATATTAAAATTGATAGTAATAAAGATATTTTTTGGGAAATAACTTGTCTGTAGTTTATTTCCACAGCTCATTGATTAGTAAATCAGAGACGATAACTTTTAAAGCATATATTCTGTGTTTAGGTGTTATCTGAATTCAAACTGATTGAAACAAAAATACTCGTCACTTGACGCATTTACTCACATGATATGACGCGAATTTCTGAGTATTCAATCATTTGCCGAACTCGACCCTCGGCATTCAGATCAAGTTTCACAAAATGAGTTGTTATACACTGATCTCAGGCCTCCTCAAACATCACCCATTTAGAAACTGCGATCGTTTGTAAATCCTATTCAATAGGATAAATTTGAGTAAAATTCAACTTGTTTTTTTATTTTAAGGTTATGTTTCACAATTTTGTTTATCGGTAATAACCATCTTATTTTTATCGTTGAAAACAACTTAAGGTGTCATAGGATCAAAGCTGTACTAAAGTAATTATCGTTAAACATTGTACGATGTCCTGGTCAAAAAGTTCCCAGAAAAGTAGTATTTTGGAATTTCTAAATTGACCTTCATTTTAAAATTTACTAGGTGATATTTCTCTTTAACAACTTTGTATAATAATTTGTAAAATCGATATTTGCCATCAAGTTTGTATAAAACCAGAAAACAGTTGCGACTCTTAGAGTGCTTACTAACACAAACTTATAATAAACACATTAATGAAAATAATTAATTTCCACGAGTAAACATATCCACAAGACGACGTTTTATCTAATAAGTCGTTATCCTCAGTTGCAATCAACACAAAAACTCCTAGAAAACATTCATAATAAGATTAAATAAAGGTCTTTTGGAATTTTAAAACACTGTTTATCGATTTCTGTTAATAATTTTCTTTATTTTGCAATATGAAATTAATATTTCCATACATGATTCGTCTATTTATACTTTTTTTAATACTTTTTTATCAATGGTATTGTTATTTTTCAACTGTAAAACTGTGATGTTTCACTAATATTATTTAATTGTACTTTTCTTCTTTTTTTTATCTTTCCGATTAACCCCACGTTTTCTATAAGGTTCTTGTGTATCCTACTTTAGTCCTAACTTTGTGTTTTATAGAGGTTTGCATAATGAATTCAACTGATGATGACGTCATGTGATGAAGTTGTTGTTGTTGAAACGTCATCGTTGTTGAGGTGTTTACGTGTTGTGTATTTTTTTTTTTAAATTTTCATTATTGTTGACTAAACATTACCATCAAGTTTTGTAAATATATTTAAGTGATGACTAAAATAGATAAAGTGAACTTAAAATGGTTTCTCTCACATACATTTTCGTGAGTGATTGATAATATTAGAAATTAAGCGGAATTTATAGATTTCTTAATATGATTCCGCAACCATTGCTGTCTTAATATAGTAATAACAATCCTCTAGATATCGCAAGTAGATAGTGTTTTTACAAAACGTTGTCTATTCATGAACCAAAGAACGATTCAAAACATCCACTATTTGCCTATTATTAGTTCCATGAATGCAATGCACCTATACAAATGCATATCCAAGTCCAGACTCATAATTTACATAAACTTAAAAGAAATTTCTCCCTAGCTAAGACGCCGCTTTGATTATGCCTTAAGTTCACCTTACCCGCCAGAATCTAACCCTTTACTTAGCCTCGAGCCAGTACACACGACAAGGAAAGAGAGATGGCAGATAGCGTGTGTTAGAGAGAGAGATAAATACAGGTCAGTAATTTCTGACCAAAACTTGTGTGGAGGCGTTTACATGCGGGTGGTGGCTGTGGCTAGTTACCTTCTTCTTCTTCTGCTTTGTTTTTATCTCTGCGGCGAAGAAATGTGGTTGTAGCGTGTTTATCTGCAAGGCATTGGCTTCGTTTTTAACAGATGGGTATAGTCTGGTCTTCACAAAATGTTGGGAGACTTTTTTTGTGATAGTTTATTTAGAATTAGTTGTCTTAAAATAACATTTAATCTCAAAAAATAAAAACAATATTACTGAAATGAGATTCCTGTGATTAGGTCACATAATTACCTGAGTATTGATAAATAGTTAAACTTAATATATTTTTTCACTCATACGAGACTAACTAAAATAATCCTCGTATACTGCATATAACTTGTATAACATAAATTATAAAAGTGGTATTTTAGTTTTTGAAAATATCCACAATAATGGTTAAGTTGATACAACTGTGTAAGTAAAATATAATACAAATAAAATGCGCATAAACTCTCTCACTCGTCCATACTCAAAATAAAATACAAAGCTTAAAGTTTATGTGGGGGGGGGGGTTGAGAAGGGTGAAAGTGCCATAAAACTAAAACTTACAATTCCAATTTTGTTTTTAAATTGACTCAAATGACTTTGATATGATTTTGTAAAAAAGAAAACAAATGCTAAAATTTATGGTCTAAATCTCAAAGAAAAACATTAAAATGGTAACGCGAGATTATTAGTTTAAAAAAAAAAAAAAAAAAGATAATTTAAATAACGAAACTTGAATCCCGCGTGCATTTGTACTAATATGTAAAATCGATACAAACGATTTTGGTCAAATTGTATTAAAATGTGAATAGTTATTTAGCCTATAGCTTAAGTTAGGTTAGTTTTCGAGGGCTCAGAGTAAGCAAAATTATGGAAACCCCTCCAACTTTAAAACTTTTCCATATAGAACTTTCAGGATAAGCTATTTCAACTCTTCATTGGGGGTGGCCCAAAGGCTGTAACTCGAATATTTTAAATTGGAACACCCGTGTAGTATATCATTTTAAAACGTCATAAGAAATGGTATAGACAAAAATGGCGCCGGGAAAAGTTTGGTTTTTTAAAAAAACAAATTTTGTCATTTTTACATGGACAATATTGAATATATTGATTTGAAAACAATGTATTAATTATTAAACATAACTTTGTTTATTTTACATCTTAATATAATAAATGTTCAAATTGCCCTCCTGCTTTTTGACAGTGTGCCAGTCGGTTGTAAAACGATGACACTCCATCAATCGATGATTCCCTAGTATTTTGTGCTGCTTCTCAAATTCTATTTGGGTTTACATCGCTAAACAATATTTTAAATTGACCCCATAGGAAATAATCTAATGGTGACAAGTCGCCTGATCTCGTTGACTATTCTCATTCATCTTTGCCCAATTTATTTTCCAGGAAAAACTTCGTTTAAAATTTGACGTACCATAATTAGATGGGACACCATGTTGTTGCAACCACATGTTTTGGAAGTTGGAGGGAACAACGTCTCGAATTTCGGGAATGATTGAGAAGCATACCCTCATAATTCTCTCCCTTTAAATATCCGTCAATAAAAATATGCCCTATCAATCTTCCGCCAGCAATAGCTACCTATACATTTACTTTGACTGGATATCTGATTATGTGCATCGCGATATCAGTACATTATCGACAAATATAAATTTACATAGCCATTTAAAAAAATGTGGCTTTATTTGTAAAAACTATGTTGTTTATTAAATTATGACCCGCACAAATATCGTTAATCACAATTCGCAGAACTCAACTCTTCGATCGAAATGATCTTCGTTAAGTCATTACACCTGATGAATTTTTAAGGGTGTGCAAGTTGCAACTTTCAATGTCCAAATCACTGAATGTTTTGTTTTCGTGGTGCTATTCGGCACGAGCAATATGGATTCTCAAAATATTCTTGGACGATTTCTAAAGATTCGTCGTCATCTATTACAAATTTAGGCATGCCTGGTTTTCTACTATTATTAATCCTTCCTGTTTCTTCAAATCGCTTGATGGTTTTTAAAGTAGAGTTACGAATATTAAATTTTGCATTGAACAATTCACAAACCTCATTTAACGACCTAACTCTATCACCAAAGCCTCACAGCATTACAAGTGTGTCCCTTTTCTGTTCACTAAGTAACATGTTGAAAGTAATGTTAGCAGGTAAATGAAAGATACAGTATTCTATTTGAGACATTTTTAAAGTCGATAAGGGGTTTCCTTACTTTGAACTCACTCCATTAACCAGTTTTTGTGCTTGAAGTATCTTAAAATGATTATTTGCGCTAAGAGTTCAACATCAATTTGTATATCCGTTGCACATCTTTCTTTGAACAATGTGAGAACGTAAACCAGCTCCCAGGTAAGATCTGGAAGAACGAGTCCAAAATATTGTTCCCATCGTTGGTTTTAAGGACTAAACTTAAGTTTGTATTAAAATTGTATAGCCTACAAGAGTATATATAAGATTTGTTTAGAATTGTATAACCTACAATAATATATATAATATTGGTTTAGAATTGTATAACCTACAAGTGTATATATAAGATTTGTTTTGAATTGTATAACCTACAAGTGTATATATAAGATTTGTTTAGAATTGTATAACCTACGAGTGTATATATAAGATTTGATTAAAATTGTATAGCCTACAAGAGTATATATAAGATTTGTTTAGAATTGTATAACCTACGAGTGTATATATAAGATTTGATTAAAATTGTATAACCTACAAGAGTATATATAAGATTTGTTTAGAATTGTATAACCTACGAGTGTATATATAAGATTTGATTAAAATTGTATAACCTACAAGAGTATATATAAGATTTGTTTAGAATTGTATAACCTACGAGTGTATATATAAGATTTGCTTAAAATTGTATAACCTACGAGAGTATATATAAGATTTAATTAAAATTGTATAGCCTACAAGAGTATATATAAGATTTGTTTAAAATTGTATAACCTACAAGAGTATATATAAGATTTGTTTAGAATTGTATACCCTACGAGTGTATATATAAGATTTGATTAAAATTGTATAGCCTACAAGAGTATATATAAGATTTGTTTAGAATTGTATAACCTACGAGTGTATATATAAGATTTGATTAAAATTGTATAGCCTACAAGTGTATATATAAGATTTGTTTACAATTGTATAACCTACGAGTGTATATATAAGATTTGATTAAAATTGTATAGCCTACAAGAGTATATATAAGATTTGTTTAGAATTGTATAACCTACGAGTGTATATATAAGATTTGATTAAAATTGTATAGCCTACAAGAGTAGATATAAGATTTGTTTAGAATTGTATAACCTACGAGTGTATATATAAGATTTGATTAAAATTGTATAGCCTACAAGTGTATATATAAGATTTGTTTAGAATTGTATAACCTACGAGTGTATATATAAGATTTGATTAAAATTGTATAGCCTACAAGTGTATATATAAGATTTGTTTAGAATTGTATAACCTACGAGTGTATATATAAGATTTGATTAAAATTGTATAACCTACAAGAGTATATATAAGATTTGTTTAGAATTGTATAACCTACGAGTTTATATATAAGATTTGATTAAAATTGTATAGCCTACAAGTGTATATATATAAGATTTGTTTAGAATTGTATAACCTACGAGTGAATATATAAGATTTGATTAAAATTGTATAGCCTACAAGTGTATATATAAGATTTGTTTAGAATTGTATAACCTACGATTGTGTATATAAGATTTGATTAAAATTGTATAGCCTACAAGTGTATATATAAGATTTGTTTAGAATTGTATAACCTACGAGTGTATATATAAGATTTGATTAAAATTGTATAGCCTACAAGAGTATATATAAGATTTGTTTAGAATTGTATAACCTACGAGTGTATATATAAGATTTGATTAAAATTGTATAGCCTACAAGTGTATATATAAGATTTGTTTAGAATTGTATAACCTACGAGTGTATATATAAGATTTGATTAAAATTGTATAGCCTACAAGAGTATATATAAGATTTGTTTAGAATTGTATAACCTACGAGTGTATATATAAGATTTGATTAAAATTGTATAGCCTACAAGAGTATATATAAGATTTGTTTAGAATTGTATAACCTACGAGTGTATATATAAGATTTGATTAAAATTGTATAGCCTACAAGAGTATATATAAGATTTGTTTAGAATTGTATAACCTACGAGTGTATATATAAGATTTGCTTAAAATTGTATAGCCTGTAATAGTATATATAAGATTTGTTAAAAATTGTATAGCATACAAGAGTATATATAAGATTTGATTAAAATTGTATAGCCTACAAGAGTATATATAAGATTTGTTTAGAATTGTATAACCTACGAGTGTATATATAAGATTTGCTTAAAATTGTATAGCCTGTAAGAGTATATATAAGATTTGATTAAAATTGTATAGCCTACAAGTGTATATATAAGATTTGTTTAGAATTGTATGACCTACGAGTGTATATATAAGATTTGTTTAGAATTGTATAACCTACGAGTGTATATATAAGATTTGCTTAAAATTGTATAGCCTGTAAGAGTATATATAAGATTTGTTAAAAATTGTATAGCCTACAAGAGTATATATAAGATTTGATTAAAATTGTATAGCCTACAAGAGTATATATAAGATTTGTTTAGAATTGTATAACCTACGAGTGTATATATAAGATTTGCTTAAAATTGTATAGCCTGTAAGAGTATATATAAGATTTGTTAAAAATTTTATAGCCTACAAGAGCATATACAAGATTTGTTTAAAATTATATATCATATAATATTTGTTTAAAATTGTATAGCATACAAGAGTAAATATAAGATTTGTTTAAAATAGTACAGCCTACAAGAGTATATATAAGATTTGTTTAAAATTATATAGCCTACAATATTATAAATGAGATTTAAAAAAAATTATATAGCATATAATATTTGTTAAAAATTGTATAGCCTACTAGAGTATATATAATATTTGTTTAAAATTGTATAGCCTACAAGAGTAGCCTATATATAAGATTTCTTTAAAATTGTATAGCCTACTACTTATACTGAGCACATAGCAGATTAGTAGTTGCTAGAGGTAGTCAGTTTTTACATTTTCACAGTCCTAACCCTTTTCGCAGATTTTTGCCCACCGGACATAAAATTTTACTTTTCCAATTTTTTTTTCCAATTAAAATTTGTTTAGGTTTTCGGGTAGCAGTTTAGATTCTTTAATTTATAGGTAATCTTGTTTACAGTCTTGGTGCTCTACTTTACAATCAAAAACTAGACTTAAAATTGAAAATATTTTGAAAACAATTAAATATACCTTATGAGGCATCATGTTTTGAGTAAAACATGAATGACCCTTTCGTATTTGAAAGATTTTAATTAACTCCCTCCTATTTTCAAATGATTCAATAGTGTTTTGTGGGTATATCGAATTTTTATGTAAAACCATGTGCGAAAACAAGGCGTACCCAGAATCAAAATTAGAAGGGCAAGGGGGGCAAGCCATGGTCATTCAATATACAATTGATTATTAAAATAGTTATTTCAAGAATTGTATTAAATTCCAGCAACAAAATGTATAATAAAGATTTATTTTTTTGCTTCCAGGGGGGGGCAGCTGCCCCCCTGCCCCTTGCTGGGTACGCCCATGTGCGAAAATCTGTGCAAAAATTTGGTGTGGTAATTTTTTTTATTCCACCCTTATATCCATACATTTATAACATCGGATTAAACCTATAGCAGGGTATTTCAAATGATACAGTTAGTTCTCATTTTATAGGGCCTAGTTGAAGTCATATGCGGGCTGCTGTGTATTCTATTGCATTACTTTAATAATAATTTGTTTTTACAATCTCTCTTTGTATCTCGTCGACTCCCGTAATATCATGATTTTTATATACTAAATAAATAAGTCTTCTCCATGGTTTGAAGGTCAGAAATTAGAGACTCTAGTGCTGTCATCTACTCGTGAAAACATTGCGGACAGCATGAAGATCGGATGTCTTCCTTTGTCTTTTGAAGATTTTTCACATCTTCTCCGAAATTTTTTTAAAAAAACCTATGTTACGACAGCTCCCACACTAGCGCATTCTGAATTTCCAACCACAAAACTATAACCGTTGAACTCAAATATTGAAACTTCACATTATCATTTGTTACGGAACTTCTTCTTAGATCTAAAATCAATGGTTATATCCTGAAATCTACAAATGAAAGAAAACACAATTTTCCACAATTACATTCTTTTGTTCCCAGTGAATTACGACCCTGAAATATTACAAACTAACATAGTTCCCCAGTTTTAAAGTTTTATTTTTCTTATATTTTTAATTTTGTTATTACCTGTTGTAAGAGAGACAAAATTCAATTTTATTAAAACCACCTCTATCGATTTTACTCCATATTTTTTTTAAGTGATCCAAAAATAAATCAGATAAGTGTTTATTCACCTAAAATATAAATTTCTCTTTTCACCCTAGTCACTATTCCAGGGTTATTAATAAAATAAAAACAAATTAGAAAAATTGATTGAAACATCTCTGTGATTAAATTCATCAATATTTGTAGTTCCGATTTCGATAAAATTGTGTGTGAAGGTTAATAAATAAAGTAGTGAACCTAAAATGTACGGTTCACTTGTGAGGTTAAAAAAGACAGAAGTGTGACACAAAACTTACTGAAAAAAATGGAGAAAGTGTCAATTATTTCTTAAGTGTTGATAGTAATGGTGAGTTTTACTAATAAATATAAACTTTTGTTTAAATTTTATCGAGTGGCTTTTCGTGTATTTCTTACCGGAGAAAAGTAGGCTGCATGTAAAAACATTCCCTTTTACCAACTGTTAAAGATATTTTGGTTGTTTTTAAAATGTGCTTCGTGGTGCACAACTAGACTTCTAATAATACCAACCCCACTTTTTTAAGAAGGCAAATAGCGAATCTATTGTTATAAAAAATGTAATTACGAGCCCTTATCTCTCAGGAAAGTGTAATATTTATATCCTAGTTACGAGATCCGGCAACGCAAAGTAACCGATACGAGCGTAGCGAGTGGAAGCTCCTTCAAGTATGAACAACTCCAAGGCTCGTAAGAGCATGATACAATTTAACATTCTCTACGAAGGCCAAGAAATCAACTTTTGGAGATTACACTCAGAGGATCTGGTTATATTAAATTGCATGTGGTGCTGAGTAAGTATCATGATATCGGCCACCCTAATTTCGTATACAAACTTTGAAAAACATTAATATAATATTAATGTTCTATGCACGTAATGAACAAATTTATATCTTTTGTTCGAACGTTGGCACCTCTACCTACAGTACTTGTAGATTTTATTTTTATTTATTTATTTTATTAGTAAATGATAATTCTACTATAAATTGAACTTTTGAAAAGAAGTAAAAGAAAATTCCGTTTTGGAAATAATTCAATACGGAAATAATCCTTGACAACAATCATGGGACGAAAATTTTAGGTTATAATACTTGTTTTCATTTTTCGAAAAGAATAGCCCTCCCTCTCATGGTAATCTGTGTGTCTGCACTCATCTGAGTGCAAGTGCTTAGTGTTGTGTAGAGAAAATATGCAGAAGATCTATTTTTTATGAAATAAACGAATATACCTTTTATATCTAACTTTAAATTCTCCGCGCCTAACTGGCGTTTAACACCCTCAGCCTAAACACATGTTACCGCTAAAGTTCTAGGAAAGGCTCTATTTCCCACGACTGAAATATCACTGCAGTAATTGTAGGGTTCAGCTTGGGGGCGCCACAGGGTTCACGAGGTCAATTTATAAACTCAAATAACCACACATCACATAGTGATCATTTAATTTTGGTACCTAACAATCATAGGTCTGGTAAAGGCACCAATCTAGTGCAGATCACGGTCCAGATTAGGTTAATGGGTGCGTGAGGGGGACTGGGTGCTTTAACTCTAAGTGTTCTGATTTACAATTCTAATCTTGTTACACGCATTTCAACTACAGTATTTAGTTTTTCACATATACCTCAGGATAAGTAAAAAAAAATTGGACAAAAATTAAAATGTTAGTTATTAGGTCTATTTCTCTAAGAAGTGTGTGTGTGTGTGTGTGTGTGTGTTTGTGTATGCGCGCGCGCGTGTTTGTGTGTGTATTTGTGTGTTTTAATGTTTGTTTGAATGAATATTTTCTTATAAAGAACTTAATTCTATGGAATATAACTGGTAATTTAGGTAATAAATTTATATGTTATATGATATAAATTAAAAATTTCCATATCTTATAGTTCTAAAGTTCTTTAAAAGAGGTGAGCACAAATTTAACAATTGGATTATTGCCATTTTTAATATATTGGAACCATTATGTTTCCTATTTTGAACTTTAATTCTGACAAATGTTTATTTTATTTAAATAACAAAATAACACTATTGTCATTTAATATATAAAGCAAAACTTGTGGGAAATGTATATTCAATAATTAATTAAAAACTCCGTTGGTCTAATAGCTAGAGATATTACCCATCTTGGGTACTGGGTTCGACATCCGTGGAAGATTAAAAGAGTTTTGTTGTTAACTCAATATAGTGGGGGGGTGGGGAGCTACGATTTGGAATCCCAGTCGTAAAAGCTAGAATATCGGTGATGGGAACTCGATATGCTGACCACACATCACCCGATGAATAGCATCAACTAGTGGACCTACGTAATTTTATATTATTCACGAAAAAATTGACCAAAATTAAATTAAGATTGTTGGAATAGATTTTTACCAAAAGAAATTTGAATTTGATAAATATGTTTAAACAATTCTTGGTGGTCAAGACAGAAACATGGTCACGAGTTTACTTGCCATAGTCATGCGGGATATGATTCAAATAATTGTTGAACTCTTTCAAACTTTTATTATTTTTTTCCCTTTATACTAAAAGATCTCGGTAGGTGATGCCAAATAATTAAGTAAGGTTTTATATAGGTGCTTTGTATTATACAAATTATATGTTGAGTAATTATTATTCCTTAGACCAATTTCATCAAAATCCTCAGTAATTTGTCTGGACAGACGTGAATAGATGAAAAGTTGTAAGTACAAAGAGATGTAGACATATATTTTTAAATACATTATTGTTAAACCAATATTATATATTATTTTTCACCTAGCCCTATACATAGAAGATGCAATTTTATGATGGGTTATAAACATTTTACCGAGTTAATTATGGAAATATCTTTTTCGGGTTTCCCTGAGAAAAAAGTCTGTGGTCAAATTTAGTGTGTGAAGTTATTATTAGAGTCTTTGTAATTCAGGGATACCAGGTTTAAGTCCAAAACATAAAATTTCGATCTTGTCAAAACCTGCTATAACGATTTTGATTCATTATTTTCTTCAAATACAGCTCTGTTTAATAATGCATTGTCCTTCACCTCATAAATAAAGCTGGTGCGGTAGTTATCGTTAAATATATATATATATATATATATATATATATATATATATATATATATATATATATATATATAAAATGTACCGTTAGAGCCTTTTTAGAAAGTCCATTGTTTTAAATAAGCCCAAATAATTTTTATTATTTTTTGGTGAAGAATTCATTTATTTATTAATAAGTCAAACATAATTCCCTCCTTTAGAGATATTTTTCATATACAGTCAAGATACAAAAACAATTTAGTATTTACACAAATAACAACAGCAACCCCCCCCCCTCAAAAAAAGGAGAAGTAAACAAAAATATGAAGCAGTCTGCCATCCTTATTTAAGTAATACAACTTTTCTTAGCGAAAATAGTGAAAATCGTATTCGCCTATGACCCGTAACCACGGAAATTGATTTTTGTCAGGATATTTTAATATCAACCAAACTGTTAAAAATTATAACTAAAAAAAATCAATGAAGTCAACTTGTATCTTTATTTTAACATGCTACAAGAAACATAAACATTTATTTTGTAGAACTTCAATTTTACTAAATTTCATAATATGGATACCAAATTATCATTCCATATTCAATTTTACTACGGACTAAGGTGAACATCCATGAAAATATTTGAGTTTATAATAACAAACCCCAAAACTTTATTTGCAGAACTGATAAAATATTTTACATGATTTATGTTAATTTATATTCGATATGAATACCGAGATCATGAATGCTGAAAATTTCCAACTTTTTACCATATTGTGTAATTAAATAAGTCTTATTGTGGTCGCTTGGTGAGTACCATGAACTTAGATTTATCCAAATTTAAATCTATCTTGTTTTAAATACACCATTTGTATATTTCAATCAATTTTTTTATCACCGTCCTATATATTTGAATGACATTAGCGTATAATAGACATTTTGAATAATTAATTCTTGGTGGTAATTCGTTTTTAAGCAACAAAAATAAAAGTGTACTTCTTGTATAACTTCTGATATGCTACGAAACTATGGGATATATAATTATAGCATGACACAAAGTGAAGATAACTAGAAAACAAGGTAACCGTATTTTTAGTAAATTCAAAAGTAACCACCAACAGCATTACCGACTTTATCGAAAGCCTGTTTAAAATCCAATTAAACGGTATCTGTGCCCATATTCTTATCTAAAGGAAGAGAGACGTGAATGTAAGGTGGGGCAACTGGCCATAAAACTTTGCAGATTATCAGATATGTCGTGTTTAACATTATTGAATATTCTATTATAAATTATATGTTTAAACACTTTGATTGAAGAATTAAATATTGAAATACACCTATAGCTTGACACGTGTTTAACATATCCAGCCTTAAAAATAAATCTTCCTGTCTTTTCCTTCCATCTCGTGGGAAGCTTATTTGTTCTAATTGAAAGTTTATAACCCAAACCCAGCCATTACTGTGGTTCTCAAGTAAATAGGAAATAAACAGTGGAAAACAGTGCACAAACTTGCTCACTCGCTCATCCTCACAATCCAACGAAACTAGTTGTTGCCAAAAAGTTCGGTAGTTGTTAGTTAAAAGTGAAAATAAACCGTGAATGCCGTCCTTGCATAAATATTTCTATATTTAAATAAGCCCTTTGTAACAGCCCAATAGCTGATTATTTTTGTTTTTTAACGATAACTAATGAACCGGAAATTTTAGAGTGATTGGAACCAATACTTTTGTTAGGTCTTTTAGATGCTACACTTGAGCAAAATTTAATCAAAATAGATATTGCAACAACCCAATATTATTAGTTATAAAAATAATGAAATAAACGCCCAAGATGTGGCCAAAATACGAATAAAATATGCAATTTTTAGTTTTAGAGTCAAATTTAAGCTTCTAATCAAAAGAACAAATCACCAATGGAATATATAAAACATGAAATTTCCATATGGCAATAGTTTTCTCTAATAGCACTTGGAATATCCTTTCCGAAAATACAACAGACAAAAGTTACTTTTTGTTTCCCCTTCATATTTTTAGCAATTTTTATTTTTGCCATAATTTTTTTTTTTTATTATTATACATTTTTCGGACATTTGCCATGATTTGTGTGTTAAAAATCAAAACACGACGTTTCGGGAATAAGAATCAATTCTCGTTATCAAGTAACTAAAAACTAAAGAAACATGAAACTAGAAACTAAGCATATTAGTTTTTAGTCACTTGATAACGGGAAATGATTCTTATTCCCGAAACGATGTGTTTTGATTTTTAACACACAAATAATGGCTAATGTTCGAAAAATGTATAATAATAAAATTGAACTTCCATGTTTAACAAATAACTCCAAACAAAGAATAAATATATTGTATAAGTACGTTTGAACATAATTAGATGCAGATGTTAATTCTCCATAAAGTTGTAAGACCTACAGCGAATTATAATCCTCGAATTTAGAAAGTTTTTCTGGTTAACAAACTCTCTCCCGACAATTAGTAAAACCCGATACTATAGGCTATAATAGCAGGCTATAATTGTCTGTTTAGACTGGTTGCGACCTACAGAGAAATTATAAGGGTTCTTAGTTATACCTACTGACCATTATAAAAATAAATCAATCAAAAAGCAATCCATCTTTTAATTGCCTTTGAATTGTTTGTCTCACAACTAATAAAAACTGGTTTTTAAACTTATACGATAAGTATTTCTCATTCTGTGGTTAAATTAAGTTATAGCCTATTCGTCACACAAAACTAGAATATATGATTTCGCACTGCAATTTAATTTAACAACCAATTTTTTTTTTCCATATTTGTAGGTTACGCCATATTTAATTTAGAGCGGGGGCGTGATTGACAATTTAAATTAGGTTAGCTCCAATATGTAAATTTTTTCGTCAAATAAACATACATATTCGTAATAACAATAATTTATAGTTTTATTTGATACCCCACTAAATTATAACAAAATAAATCAAATATCGTTTTTGTCCCTTCACCACCCCAAGGTCATTTTCGTTACGGCTATATTTTTCCTTTATATGAGAAAATACAAAGAATATAAATGCAAAGTTTGAAATATATCGGATTTATCGTCTTGTCTGTGTAGACTGGTTGCGACTCACAGACAGACAGACAAGGGCGTGTCTTTGGTTTTACCTACGGACTCTAAAAATGATCTCTCGATATGACCAAAATAAACCCATATAATAAATTTGATTAAAATCATTTCATGCTTTTTAGGCTGTAGAGCGCTACACAGACAGACATAATTCCAAAAAATCACTTTTGGGCTCAGAAACCTCGGCTACAGAAAACAAGACATCTATTTTTTCATCATATAAATTTTTCTGTATTCTGTATATTTGAGGTCTCTCTCTCTCTCTCTCTCTCTCTCTCTATCTCTCTCTCTCTCTCTCTCTCTCTCTCTCTCTCTCTCTCT